>CM035411.1:35001947-35366947 GCA_020310875.1 Ceratopteris richardii | reverse complement strand
ACTAGACTCTAAGAGCTTTCGAGAAAGATATAGAACACCTCAAATGGATAAATACACAATGAGCTATGACCTCTACAATATGCAGCTTTAATGGAGACCTTGAAACAAAGATGAACTTGAGGACACACATCACTTGCAGAGACTACTGCTCTTAACTCACAACTCCAATGACTTTCAAACTTTCCAAAATACAAGTAGACTTAAAGAGCTTTCTAAAATACCAAAAAACACATTATTTGGATACATACACAAGGAGATATGACCTCTGCAAGTTTGAGGTTTAATGGAGACCTTCAGCAGGGATAAAAAACAGAGAACACACACTACTTGCAGAGCGTATTTCTCTCAGCTCACAACTCCAATGATTATGAAAATTTATATGAGGAACGTAGACAGTAAGAGCTTTCCAATGAGCTATCAAACATGTAATTTGGATATATAATGAGGGAGATACAAGCTCTGCAATCTCTACATACAAAACTACAACAGTGTAGAGATACACATATGACTCTCTTGGACATCCCACAAGATCACGACTTTTCTCCTCTTTTTATAGCATGCGAAACTAATCTAAAGCCTTCCTCATACATCTAAATTCGTGGTAGACACTTGGATGGAGGTATTACATGACTCAAGTGCTCAAATAAGCAAAGAATTGATGGACTTTGAGAACTAGCCACATCGACCTTCCACTAGGACACCACTGAAGCTCCCTTGTGACTCACTAATTTGACTCACCATGTTCTAGAACTCACGTGGTATTTTTGCTACATTTTATGAATAATATGAGCCTTCTTGAAGTATTTGAAGACTTCCCAAAGGTATGTACATAATTTGAAACTTGTACCCTACATAAAACAAATGTTCGCAACATTCTCCCCCTCAAGTTTCAAAGGGTATTTCCTTCATGCCAAGAATATAGTTGAATCTTTGAAGCTTTGGTCCATCCAAGGATTTGGTGAAGATATCTGCAACTTGATCCTTTGTTCCAACAAAAGAAACCTGCACTTCATTGTTCATTGCCTTCTCTCGAACATAATGATAATGAACCTCTATATGCTTTTTTCTAGCATGAACAATAGGATTTGAGGTCATATGAATACTGCTCAAGTTATCCCCATATATCAGTGGTACATCAACCTGCACATTCAAGTCATGAAACAACTTTTTAAACCACATAACCTCAGTAGTAGCCAATGCTAAACCTCTATACTCAGCCTCTGTAGAAGATAAAGCAACTGTAGGCTGTTTCTTTGAACTCCATGTTAATGTCTTGTTTCCTGCTATTACCACATATCCACTTGTGGATCTTCTGTCATCTTTGCTTCCAGCCGAATCTTCATCACTAAAGACTTTAAGAGTTAGATCAGTATCATGACTATAAAATAATCCTTCGTTCATGGTACCTTTCAAATACCTAAGCACTCTTTTCGTTGCATGCATATGAGGTACTCTAGGTTCATGCATAAACTGTGACAAAACTCCCACTGCATAGCATATATCAGGTCTAGTTTTTGTTGCATAAATCAAAGATCCTACCATGGATCTATATACATTGATATCATGCAACTCATCACCTTCCTTTGCACTCAGCTTTACATTACATTCCATTGGAGTAGAAACAAATTTACATTCCTGCATACCAAACCTTTTCAGCATATCACATATATACTTTCTTTGTATCAACCACATACCTTCATCGCTATACACAATTTCAATCCCAAGAAAGTATCTAAGCAAACCAAGATCTGAAATTTTAAATTCCTTTCCCAAATTACCTTTTATCTCATCAATTGCTTTTGCATCATTCCCTGTAATCAACAAGTCATCCACATAAATGCATACATAGACACACATGCCATCTACATGTTTTACATAAAGTGAAGGATCAGCATGACTCGCTGTGTATCCTTGCAGCATAAGATACTTTACCAACCTTGCATTCCATGCCCTTGGTGCCTGCTTAAGACCATACAATGCCTTCTTTAACCTGCATACATGATTAGGACATTTTGCATCCACATAACCATCTGGTTGTGACATATACACTTCTTCATTTAACTCACCATTAAGAAAGGCATTCTTTATATCGAGTTGATATATATTCCACCTTTTACTTGCAGCTAAAGCCAACAAAGTTCTCACCGTTGCCATGTTTGCTACTGGACTAAATGTTTCCTCATAGTCCACACCTTGAGTTTGATTATATCCTTTTGCTACAAGTCTAGCCTTATATCTAGACACACTACCATCACTATTTCTTTTAATCTTAAAAACCCACTTGCAACCAATTACCTTTTGTTTTGGTGTAATTGGAACTAAATTCCAAGTCTTGTTATCCTGTAGTGCTTCCATTTGTTCTCTCATTGCTTTCTCCCACTTTTCATCTCCTTTGGCCTCATCATAACATGTGGGTTCATTTTCCTGCTCAACTTTTGTCATAAAAGCATAATGAGTATTCATGAAAGATTCATAAGTATACCTTTGAGGTTGCTTACTCACTCTTGAAGTTCTTCTTACCTCCAACGTAGATGCTCTTCCTTTCTTATTAGGAACCTTTGATGATTCTCCATACTCACATACATCACTAATTTCCTCTCCTTCATCATTAACTTCAACAAGTTTGAGTTTACCTTTAGTTTTAACACTTGGAGGTGACTCTTGCCTTAATCTTCCATTGAAAGGTGATCCTCTTTCTTCATCCAAACCACTCCTTTCATCATTTAAACTTCCTGATGGCTGAACTATGCATTCATCTCCTTCAACCACACCTTCTTCATTTTCATCCATGACCTGCAAACAATTCTTATCTGCATACCATGAAAGTGATTCATCAAAGTTTACATCTCTTGACACAACAACCTTATTGGTATGAGGATTATAGCATCTATATCCTCTTTGAGTATCTGCATAACCAATAAATATACATTTTTCTGATTTCGCATCAAGTTTAGATCTCACCTCACTAGGTACATGTATATAACATACACAACCAAATACTTTCAAATGACTTACACTTGGTTTCCTTCCATGCCATACCTCATATGGTGTCAAATGATGAACTCCAGCAGTTGGAACTCTATTCAGAATGTAAACACGTGCTAACAGCTTCAGCCCAAAAATAATTAGGCAAACACATATCATTAAGCATGCTTCTAGATGCTTCTACTATGATTCTGTTTCTTCTTTCTGCCACTCCATTTTTTTGTGGAGTATACCTGCATGTAACTTCTCTTTTGATACCTTCATCATACAAAAAATTAGTAAAAGCTTGAGAGAAATACTCTCCCCCTCCATCAGATCTTAGCTTCTTAATATACCTTCCTGTTTGCTTTTCGACATATGATTTGAACTTCTTGAAAGAATCAAAGACCTCACTCTTATGTTTAATGAAATACACAAATGTCATTCTACTATGATCATCAATGAATGATACATAGTACTTATTACCAACCAAGGATGCCTCTTTAGTAGGTCCCCACACATCTGTGTGTATGAGATCTAGCAAACCATCACTTACATAGCTTGAATGCTTGAAAGGTTGTCTACTCTGCTTACCCATTTGACATGCTTCACAAAGATGCACCATATGTTGCTTAGTAAGATCAGGTAATCCTTCAACAGTCCTCTTCTTTGATAGCTCCTTTAACCTGTGTACATTCATGTGTCCAATCCTTTTGTGCCATAGATCAAGCTCTGCTATTCGATGCATACCATAAGAGAAATAGTTTGTATGATTTGGGTTTACCTTGAATGTAAATAATCTACCTTGTTTTTGACCTCTAGCAATTAACCTCCTTTGCTTTGGATCCTCAATGAAGCAACTTGCATGATTAAATCTCACTTGTAGACCTTTTTCTACCATTTGACCAACCGGCATCAAATTCTTAGTGATCGTTGGCACATAAAGTACATCCTTCAAGCAATTTGTCTTGCTCTTATCCTGCATAACAACATCTCCAACCTGCATAATCTTATGTGTTGTATCATCTCCTGTTTCAACATGACCTTTACATGACGAATTATGCATATTAGAAAACCATGAAGCATCATGAGACATGTGATTAGAACAACCACTATCTACATACCATACATCGCTATTGCAATTCATCTTAGTTTCAACATTCATCAGTAGAAGCGAATCATAATCATCACTTTTACCTTCAACTGCATAATTTCCTTGTTGTTTACCTCTTCTTGAATAGCCTCCTCTTCGATTACCACCTTGATTATTTTCATTTTGATAACAATCTTTGGCATAGTGTCCATACCTTCCACATATATAGCAATTGTTGTTATCTTCACTCCTTTGTCTTTGATTGTAGTTGTAGTAGCCTCTCGTACCTCTAGCACTTGATCTTCCTCTTCCTCTTGTGTTGAAGAAGCCACTTGAAGTCCTTTGATCATCGCTCCTTCTTCCTCGACCTCTATTTGAACCTCTTCCACCTCTGTTTCCACCTCTTGATGATCCTACATAAAGAGCTTGTCCTTGAGATACTTTTTGATTTGAAGTAGAACCATTTAGATTCATCTCCTCCGTGACCATGAGGGCAATAAGTTGATCAAAATCTGGTAATTCTCCTCTGACATAAACTGAAGTAATGAAGGGTTTCCATCTCTCATCATCTTTGAGTCCGTTGAGAGTATGTGCAACCAAGTCGTCATCCTCCACATGAGCTTGAATTGATCTTAGTTGATCTGCAATCTCTTTAACTTTCAATATGTAATCATTGACCGATGTCCTTGTATCTTTCTTTATGTTATTCAACTCATTTTTGAGTTGAATCTTCCTTGCTCTTGTACCTGTAGCATACAACCTTTCCAATGCAAGCCAAACATCTCTACTTGTGTCTAGATCTTGTATGTGTCCTACCATTGAATCTTGAATATTTTGTGATAAAATGAATATAACCCTTTTGTCTCTCTCATTCCAAAGTCTAAATTCCCTCAATTGTTGCTGATTTGGGTCCTCTAGTAATCTGGGTTTGATATCTGTGCCGTCAATCAAACCATACAAGCCTCTACCTTGCAAGTATGCTGTGATTCTAAACTTCCATGCTTGATAATTGGTCTTATCAAGCTTCTCTATTTGTGCATGTCGGTCTCCCATAATACAAATGCTAAGCTTTCTCCTTTAAGCCTTCTTTCCAATGTGTGTGATGAGAAGAAATATAATATTCACCTTGTAAATGAGGTATGTGCACCTTTCTTTTCTTGGATGTTGCTTGAGATGCCTCCTTGCGATCTTCTTCTACCTTTGTGTAGTGTTGATGAAGAACTGCTTCTTTGATAGCTTCATATTCTTGGTCAAGGTATGATAACCTTCTCCAAGCCTCCGAATACTTGCTCTGATACCAATGTTGGAGTTTATTGATCTTCAAAGTACAGCTAGAAGTAGGTGAAACCCAACAGGACCTAGTTGACTTTTTCACAAACTTGTATGCACAAACCAATTTTCTTGGAGAGCAAATTGCTCTTTAGTCACTTAGCATTTTCCAACACTCTTTCACATACATAAACTAGACTCTAAGAGCTTTCCAACAAGATATAGAACACCTCCAATGGATAAATACACAATGAGCTATGACCTCTGCAATATGTAGCTTTAATGGAGACCTTGAAACAGAGATGAACCTGAGGACACACATCACTTGCAGAGACTACTGCTCTTAACTCACAATTCCAATGACTTTGAAACTTTTCAGAATATAAGTAGACGTAGAGAGCTTTCTAACAATCCAAAGAACACATGATTTGGATACATATGAAAGGAGATATGACCTCTGCAAGTTTGAGGTTTAATGGAGACCTTCAGCAGGGATAAAAAACAGAGAACACACACTACTTGCAGAGCGTATTGCTCTCAGCTCACAACTTCAATTATTATGAAAATTGTTATGAAGAAAGTAGACAGTACAAGCTTTCCAATGAGCTATCAAACATGTAAGTTGGATATATAATGAGGGAGATACAAGGTCTGCAATCTCTGCATACAAAACAACAGCAGTGTAGAGATACACATATGACTCTCTTGGACATCCCACAAGATCACGACTTTTCTCCTCTTTTTATAGCATGGGAAAATAATCTAAAACCTTCCTAATACATCTAAATTTGTGATAGACACTTGGATGGAGGTATTACATGACTCAAGTGCTCAAATAAGCAAAGTATTGATGGACTTTGAGAACTAGGCACATCGACCTTCCACTATGACACCACTGAAGCTCCCTTGTGACTCACTAATTTGACTCACCATGTTCTAGAACTCACGTGGTATTTTTGCTACATTTTATGAATAATATGAGCCTTCTTGAAGTATTTGAAGACTTCCCAAAGGTATTTACATAATTTGAAACTTGTACCCTACATAAAACAAATGTTCGCAACAATTTCAGTATCATACTTTTTGTATTCCTCATACTATTGTGCATTCTATACATTCAACTATATGTGTATGAATACCATGAAAGAATTTATTGTAATTGTAATCACACTAGTTGCTATGAGCATTTGAAGTTCATTGTCTCATCCAAAGATAGTAAGTTTTTTGAGTTAGTCAATGCACAAACCTATCTGTTTTGTATTGACTCATTCTCCTTGATGCTCCAAAGTAGATATTGCATTTAATTGCACTTATCCCATTCCTATAAGGTCTAACTGAGTCTCCATAAGCTCAAGGGATAGTCTTGTGCCAGTTGGTTGGACCAAACTTCGTTGCTTCATAACTCACTTTTCTACCTCCTACAAGCTTCTTCAAGTTCTTTTAGTGGTATTAGAGCTAGATCAAGATGGGTCACGAATTTTCCTCAATGTTTGAGAAGCTTGATCGACACAACTACATGGCTTGGAAAATGAGGATGGAGTCCTATTTTCAAGGTGGAAATTTTTATTGAATGGTAGTAGGCAATGCGGCTATGCCTATTCCAAGATCCAAAAGAGGACCTATACAAGAGGAGGTAGATAAGCTCACACTTTGGTGCGCAAGGGATGCTCAAGAAAGTTTGTACATACTAAACTCTATCTCTGACTTTCTATTAGCACATATTAGAGGATGCGAGACATCTCAAGAGACTTTAGATGCCCTAGAGACTTTCTTTTCTACTAGTACCAAAGCAAGAAAGAATCATCTTTGGAATGAGTTCAACCAAATGAAGAAGACACCCAAACAAACCATCACAGCGTTTGTTCCCAAGATCAAGGCGATTGCGGAATCAGTTAGAAGCCATTGGAGAGCTGATTGAAGAAGAGGTTATCATGAGGAAAATTCTCAATGGGATTGGATAAGCAAGGGAAATTGTTCACGACGGCTAATGATCTCATCATGGATGTGCAAACTCTAGACTTGAACATCTTTCTTGGAAAACTACTCAATCAAGAGGCTAACAATAACATAAAGGAAGGTAAATCCTACCATGGTAATTCAACTAGTTCTCTATATGTAGATAAGAAGGATAAGAAGCTAAAAGGCAAGAAGAAGGAAGAAGATGAAGAGGAGATAACCCAAGCCAACTTTGCAAGCAAGAGCAACTGCAAAGGGAAGAAGAAAGGACCAAAGCATGAAAAAGCCAAAGGTCAAAATCTTCAACCTTGTGCCATCTACGATACGACCAACCACACCACTCAAAATCACTGGCTCAATGAGAAGAGCTAGACGGGAAGTGGAAGGGGTGGATATGGAAGCAATAGAGGCACAGGTGGACACAAGTTAAACAATTAAAATAGAGGCTATAATAGAAGGGAGCTTAACAATTATTCATAAGATCAACCACATGAAGACATTGCTTTTTATGAATCTAATCCTCAAAGAAGGTAAGTCAGATTATCGCTTGTTCTACATAGATTCAAGATGTTCAAATCATGTTGCAAGAAACATTGCTCTTCTATCTGATTTGTAAAGTCCAAAGCATAGACATGAAGTAGAAACAAGCGATAATACAAAGCATAGTGTGGAGAAGATTCGTAATGTCAAAGCTTCCAATGGTAGAACAAACATTTTGAATAAGGTTCTCTATGTACCCACTATCACTAAAAACGTAATACATAAAGGAAAAATAGTTGAAAAAGGCTTGCAAGTTAGGTTCACCCAACATGGAGCTTTTGTGGAAGATCCATTCAAGGCTTCAAGAAGATAGCGAGAGGTGAGAAGCATGGTAGGCTCTTTACTTTGGAAGTAGGAGGAACCAAGAACATAGCTCAATTCACTTTTGGGTCTCAAACCCTAAGTAAGCTTGAAGTGTGGCATAAGAGACTTGCTTATGTGAATGAAATAACTGTGAAGGATATATGCAGGGATCAAAGTGTCCTTGAACTACCAAACATATGAAAGCAACACATGATTCAACAGATGTGATGCGTGTTAGATTTGGAAGGCACAAAGACAACCATTCAACCATAAATGCTATATCCACAACAGCTTATTGGACTTATTACATACAGATTTATGGGGACCAAATCAAGAATCTTCATTGGCAGGATCAAGGTATTATGTCTCATTTATTGATGACCATAGTAGATGCACTATTCTATATCTCATCCAAAGTAAGAATGAAGTTTTTTATTTCTTCAAAGCATATCGAGCACATGCGGAGAATCATAGAGGTGGATCACTCAAGAAGCTCACACCTGCTGGAGGGGGAGAATACTTCTCCCAAGAGTTTGATGAATTCTTGTAGGATAAAGATATCAAAAGGGAAGTGACTACGAGGTCCTCTCCTCATGTTGATGTAAGTTGCAAGCCTACACATTTGGCTTGGAAGCTCTCTTGAAGACTCAACATATGAGAAGAATCATAGGAACACGTGCTTAGGATTTATTACCAATTTATCTTATGTAAAAGTCTAAATGACTTGGAATCTTCGTGTTACACCTACTTGATTGATTCATGGAAAAGTAGAACATATGATTTAGGGAATATCTCCATACTTTTAGATGCTTGATTGAAGGGAGCTAAGGATTCAAATTTGAATTCAAAGTCTTAGTCATTATGGATAAAAAGGTGACCAAAAAGTTGCAGGAGAGAATTCTTCCGAGCTTCATTCTCTGCTATCATTGAGTGTGTGAGAGAGCTACACCATAGCCCACACCTCTCTACCTCATTAGGCAATACTTGGCATGCCAATGAGTTTGTAAACCAATGTGAATTAATAGATACATTTACTTATAGCATCTCTGTGTTCTCTGTTTGATCACTCCAAAGTCTGTCAACTTCAAAGAGGCATATCTCAGTGCCTACTTCATCAAATCAAGTGATTCAAAGCTTTGTGGATCCAGCTCAAAGCATAATACAAGCATACAAAGTTTGAAGCAACTTGGTTCACCCAATCTCGAGAAATTGTTGTCGAAATGCTCACTGGTATTTGTCTGCATACTTCCTAAAATATCGAGGATGTCCATAATTTTGCTAAAGTGATTTCTCTAAGTATAGTTCATCATTTTATCTCATTCCACTTGCAAATGGTAGCTTACTAAGCTAATAGAATACCTCTAGAAAGAATTTTGCCAATAGTATGTGTAATGGTCATACTAAGTGAAAGACTGAGCATGTATCAACACCAAAATAGAAAGTTTTTCTAGCTTTGTGATTCACAAACTCATCTGTTTTGGTCAAGTCATTACTCAAACCTTTTACAAAGTACATATAGCATTTCTTGGTATCATTTGGAAGCTAACGGTTTCTACTAATCATATCTGGAGTCACTGAGGGCTGGTGCAAAGGAGGATTAGCAGCACCTACTCAATCTTCTGAAGGATCCATCCATCATTCCCAATAGTGGTATCAGAGCAAACGAGGTAACATGGGAGATGGTTTTCCTTCATTCATTGATAAATTGGACAGGAACAATTATCAAGCTTGGTCTCTGAGGATGAAGACCTATCTACAAGGAAGAAGTCTATTTGGATTCATCTCAGGAGATGAGGAATTGCCCTCATTCCAAGCAAGGGGTCTACCCACCAAGGAAGAACAAGAAAAGCTTAATACATGGTGTGCAAAAGATGCATTGGCAAAGTCTTATCTTCTTAACTCTATATCTGATTTCCTTTTACCTCACATCAGGAATTGTAAGACTTCCCAAGAAACTTGGGAAACCTTGTCATCATACTTTTCATCTAATACAAGGGCCAGGAAGAATCAATTGTGGATTGAATTCACAACCCTTAGGAAGCAACCAAAACAGTCAGTCTCAGAATTTGTGACCAAGATCAAGGATGTGGCAGACCTATTAGCAAGCATAGGAGAGGAGATTGAAGAGGAACAAATAGTAAGGCAAGTAACCAATGGACTAAAGGCAGATGATAAGTGGGAAAGCTTCACCACTGCAATGGATCTCTACATGGACATGCATACCCCAGATCTCACAACTCTGATGGGCCAACTATTCACACATGAAGCAAAGTTCACAAAAGTTGGAGATACATCTAAAGGTAACACTCCTTCTGCCCTATATACTGATAAAAAGATTAAAGACAAAGGTAAAGGTAAAAAGCAAGAGGATGAAGGTTCTACCTCCCAAGCCAACTATGCAGGGAGAGGTAGATCTTCAAGAGGAAGGGGCAGAGGAGGTAAGCAAGGTAGGGGGAGACCCTACAATTCATCACCATGCAATATTTGTGGATTGTCTAACCACACCACAGATGAGTGCTACAGAAACTACAAAAATCAGAGAGGAAGAGGTTATCAAAGAGGTCGATACTCTCAAGGTAGAGGAAGGTTCAACCAACACCAAGGCTACAATGGCTACAACAATAACTACAACAACAATTACAACAACAACCATAGTGGTAACTACCAAGGAGGATTCAGAAATAGGAAAGACTACAACAACTACAGAGAGGAGCAACATGACTCCCTATTGATCATGAATATGACTTCCAAGTCAGGTATCAATGATGATCATCTGTTTTATATTGATTCAGGGTGTTCTAATCATGTAGCTGGCAATGTGGCATTACTCTCTAATCTTGAGGAACCAAAGGGCAAACATCAAGTACAGACAGGTGATGATACTAAGCATTCTGTAATAAAGATTAGAAATGTAAAAACTTGTGATGGTAAACAGAACCTATTGAGCAGGGTACTTTATGTACCAACCATTACCAAAAACTTAATGAGTGTTGGTCAGATTGTGGAGAAAGGTTTGCAGGTCAGGTTCAATCAACATGGAGCATATGTGGAGGACCCAAGACATGGATTCAAAAGGATAGCCAAGGGAGAAAAATCAGGTAGATTATTTACTTTTGAGCTAGAAGACACCAAAAACATTTCTTTATACAATTACAAGGATCAAACACTTCAGAATTAGAAATATGGCACAAGAGATTAGGTCAAATAGGTGAAAGGACCTTAAAGCGAATGTGCAGAGACCAATGTGTGCTTGGGATACCTAATGTATCCAAGCAACACATGATTTACAAATGTGGTGCTTGTCAGTTTGGTAAGTCTCACAGATTGCCCTACTCAAGGAAAGGTTTTATGCATGAAGACTACCTAGACTTGGTACACACACATGTTTGGGGACCTAGCAAGGATCCCTCCATTTGAGGATCAAGGTATTATGTGTCTTTCATTGATGATTATAGCAGATGGACTCTGTTATACTTTATGAAGCACAAGGATGAAGTGTTTAATTGTTTCAAAAGATATCTTGCACTAGTTGAAAATCAAACAGGAAGGAACTTGAAGGTCAGATGGAGGAGGTGAATACTTCTCCAATGAGTTTGAGGACTTCTTGTAGGAAAGAGGCATCAAAAGGGAGATAACCACAAGGTACTCACCTGAACAAAATGGGGTAGCTCAGAGAAGGAATAGACTTATTGTTGAAACAATTAGGTCTATGCTTAATGAAAAGAAGTTGCCAAATTATCTTTGGGCAGAGAGTGTATCTACTGCCACTTATCTCATAAATAGGTTGCCATCAAAGTCACTTGATGGAATGACACCTTATGAAGCTTGGCATGGTAAGAGACCATCATTGGATCATTGCAAAATCTTTGGTTGTGTAGCATATGTGCATATTCCCTCACAGGTAAGGGGAAAGCTAGACCCTAAAGCAGAAAAATGTATTTTCATTGGTTATGACTTGAATCAAAAAGGGTACAGATTCTACAACCCAACCAATAAAGGGTTCAAGGTAAGCAGAGATGTCATATTTGATGAGAATGACTCATGGTATGAGAATGAATGCAGGAAGGTTAGTCTACCCTATGATTTGGAAGAGGAGTTTCCAAAACTCTCAAGTGAGGAACCAATCCAGAAGGAAGACTCAAGTTCAGAAGATGATGACACAATCAATCTTGAAGAATTCAAGGCATGGAAATCCAGAGGCAAGATGAAGATGAAGAAGCTTGAGGATATACCAGAATCTTCAATTCAAGCAATAAGGAGATCTCAGAGAGAAAGTAAGAAGCCTATCAGAGATGGGTATGATACATCTCTTGTTACTAAGCATTCAATTTATCTTGCAAAGGACTTGTTAAGTGAAGAACCAGGTTCATATGAAGAGGCAATCACCAAACCAGAATGGAAAGGAGCTATGGATGAAGAAATAGAAGCTCTCAAGGAGAGTGATACATGGGACTTGGTACCCAAGAAGGACTCTATGAAGGTGATAGGATCCAGATGGATCTACAAACTAAAGAGGAACTTTGATGGTACAATCAACAGATACAAAGCTAGGTTGGTAGCCAAGGGTTTTGCACAAACCCAAGCCATTGATTATGAGGAGACATTTTCTCCTGTGGCTAAGATGCCAACAATCAGAGTGTTGGTGAGTGTAGCTGCGTCCAAGAATTGGAACATGTACCAATTAGATGTCAAGAATGCTTTCTTGAATGGATGGATATCTGAAGAAGTCTACATGTCACAACCACCTGGCTATGAAGATCCCAAGAAGGTAAATTATGTTTGTAAATTGAAGAAGGCTCTATATGGATTGAAGCAGGCACCTAGGGCATGGAACTACAGGTTGACAACATACCTCCAAGACCAAGGGTTTACTATGAGCAAGGCAGATACTTCATTGTTTATCAAAAGGAGCAATTCAGAGGTAATCTATGTCTGTGTTTATGTTGATGACATCATCATTACAGGTAATGATGTCCAAGGAATCAGAAGCATCAAAAATCAGATAATGAAGGAGTTCAAGATCAATGATCTTGGATTATTGAAGTATTTTCTAGGACTTGAATTGGTTTATACTAATTCAGGTATATATATCACTCAGAAAAAGTATGTACAAGACATGTTGAAGAAGTTTAACCTGCAGGATGCTAAAGTCTCAAGTACTCCAATGGAGATCAACCTAAAGCTAAGTGCTCATGAAGGTGATGAAGTACAAGATATTACAGGTTATCAGAGTATTGTGGGTAGTTTGAATTATGCAACCCTAACCAGAATTGACATAGCATATGGAGTTAGTGTGCTAAGCCAATTCATGCACAAACCAAGGGCACCTCACCTAGGGGCTGCAAAGAAGATCTTGAAGTATCTAAAGGGAACTCAGAACCATGGTTTGTACTTTCCTTATACATCAGATATTGACATTAAAGTGTATTCAGATGCAGATTGGGCAGGATGCAAGGATGATAGGAGGAGCACATCAGGATACTTATCTTTTGCAGGTGATAAACCTATTTCTTGGTCAGCCAAGAAACAACCAACAGTGGCATTGTCATCCACTGAAGCAGAAAGGTAACTCTACCATATGGTCTTAGTTGTGATTCTCATCAATTACAAAGCAAGCATGATACACAGGTGAAGATCCAAGAAGTGATACAAATGATGACCAAGATGAAAAGGAAAAGGATTACAAACTATGGAAGTCAAGAGGCAAAGAAAAGTTTCAAGAGGTTGCAGAATGCTCCAAACAATCACCTAGAAGATCAACAAGAGAGAAGAAACAACCAGAGAGGTATGTATATGATTCCACATTTGTTATGAAGCATTCAATTCACTTTGTAAAAGATTCAATTTCAGAACAACCGTCAACATATGAAGAGGCAAAGGGAAACCCTACTTGGAAAAAGGCCATGAAAGAAGAAAGAGATGCATTGAAGGAGATCGACACTTGGGATTTGATTCCAATGTCATTGAATCAAAAGGTAGATGGTTGCAAATTGGTATATAAAGTTAAAATAAACTCAAATGCATCAGTTTGCAGGTACAAGGAAAGATAATTTGCCAAAGGATGCTCACAAATATTGTGGAAAGGAATTGGGTCATTGGTTGGTGGATCTAGCTAACCGTCAAATCGATAGCCTCATGCATGGTGCTTGGAGGAAGCTCGAGTACTATATGTTTACTTGAATAATAGGAAAATTATGTATTTTTTTTAAAGGAACTAATAAATTATGTGCAATGTTTTTCAATCTATGACTCTATTGATCGTAAGGTTGCATAGCTCTATACCTAGAAATAGCATCTTGATATGATTGCAAAATTTCTTCTACTTCATTTATAGTTTTCTTAGGTTGATTATTTCATTTTAGAGGTGGAGGGAATAAATTCTCACTACTCTCAGGTTCAGGTGATGCAATTGAAAACAACATTAAAAACCTAGATAAATAGTGATCGTATGATATGGAAATAAAAGATTCTTTAGTAATTCGGTCCTTAATTAGTTCTTCTACTGCTACTTCTTCAGACTCAATTCAAGATTCAATACTTTCAGACACAAATAAATGCTCTGTGGACATTTGGAATATAGAGTAGTGAAAAATATCAAATTGATTAATGGATATGTAAACAATAGGTATCAACAATAGTACTGCTAATGCTAAACCTTTTTGAGTGATAAACTCTACTAAAGTGATGTAGAATTCTAATGAAACCTATACAAAAATAAAGTTACGAATAGCTAATTCAGAAGTAAGCTTCAATTGTTTTTTGTAAGGTAGATGGAATAGTGCATAAACAGCCCAATCTCTGACCATATCACTGCTTGAAACACTTTGTCAAAAATCTTCACTCTTTGTCAATGCTCTTTTGATACTCTTTTTTTCAATGTCTTCAAGAAACATTAGGAAATCATAAGTATAACTTATGAAATCATGTACATTCATATATGCATGCTAACATAGCATGTATGCACTTTGATATGCTGACACACATCACAACCATTTGTATGCTAACATACTATCAGAAACTTACATATACTAACTCATACATGCATCAACCATGCTCATACATTCACTTTCATTCTTATGTGTAAATGAGTCTCTAAACTCATGCATATGTTCATGCACACTTACTCATGCATTCTTTCATTACTATATGCAGTTATGAATACATACTTCTATACCCATGCATTAAAACCCATTGTCAAGCACACATATATAATTAGTTAGGTATTTCATGCATTCATAGATCTAATGCATACTCAATCATGCTAATACACTTTTCATGTATATACTTATGCATCATACTTCTGATAAACTATTCTCTCATGATACCATTCATGCCTATGCATACTAATTATGCACACATGAATAGACATGTTCATATATGCTAATATTCATATTCTCTAATATGCACATGCATTTGTTCTCATGTTCACATATATACATACACATGCACAAATTTATACGCATGCAATTCACATTATGTAAATATACACATCACTCATATATGCACACTTACTCACTTTAATACATTCACGCATAACATTATGCATGCATCTGAAAAATGCTTGGTGCACACATATATATCTTCACATGTCTTTATTGTATCATATGCATATATTATATTAATTTAAGAAGTCAAGATTAAATCAATTATTAGATTATTAACTTAATTAATTAATCAATCTACGTTGGAATTCATAAAGCAAGAAAAACAAAACTCTCTCTCTCTCTCAATCTATGGTGCAAAAAATAAACACTGATAGTAATTCTTTCTTTCTCTCTTTCTCTCTCTCTCTCTCTTTTTTATCTCTTTTGCAAACTCTCCTATTTCCCTTTCTAACTCTCACTATGACTCTTTCTAACTCTGGCTATAACTCTTTCTAAATCTCATTGAGAACTGCATATGCGATAGCCGCTAGAAGATCGACTCTCTCCATCTCTTTCTAGCATGTATATATCCGAAAGTTCTTTCTCTCTCTACTTTCTACTCTGATGTTGTCTATCTCTATCAAACGCAATGCAGTCACTAACAGAAGCCGTGGTGAGAGGGAGTCACTAGTCTTCTTTCACTCTCTCAGTATAATATTCAACAACACACCCATCCATGAAATAGCACTCATACATAGCCCTGGTTTACCATTGCCTGGCCATAAAGCTGCCTAATTATTACCACTCCAAGCGAGCATTCCATTGTTTTTCCCAAAAAGGGCATCTTGCCAACTTGTAAGGTGATCAATAAAATATGCCATGGTAAGGAGGAGCAAAATCGCAACAACAGCCAGAGGTATCTGAGCACCTTCGCTCGAACGAATATGTTTAACATTTATTCCTTCTGGAGGCAGAATGCCTTGGAGCTTATGAATGCACTTTCAATCTTGGTTTCGCAAACCCTTGCATAGCTCTTTGTTGGTGAAATGAAATAAAAGAGTTTCATGGATGAGAGCATGGTGCGGAACTATACAGAATAGGTGGATAAGAGGCTCTGCCTCACAACTCACAAGGTCTCGGACACGTTGTGGAGGTGATCGCAATCCGGGTGGATCGGGTCCGGTCGTGGCACACACAGGGTGTATGAAGCTAATGAATGTTGGAAGGTTTAAAGATGTGAAGGTGAAATTAATGTTGAGTATGGAGAAGAGAGAGATGTTGAAATAATTATGGGAATGGGAATGTAGGTGTGCAAGTTAGATTGATGACATGAATGATAAGAATGAAAGAGAACCATACACACGAATCAAATTTGGAAGGAAGAATGGTCCATTGGAGGAGCTTCTTAAACACTTCCTAATTCTAATCCATATGTATAGCCTTCTTTGGATGATATGTATGCATGATGAGAATAGATGGAATCCTTACACATAAATCAGTTTCGAAAGGAAGAATGGTCCAATATTGGAGCTTCTTATACACTTTCAGAAACTAATAAATATGTATGGATTTGTATGGATTTTATGCATGCAAGTGAATTATGATGATGGATTTTACTCACAAGCTCAAAGAAACATCCTCACTGGTTCAATGCAATACTGCGGAGCCTTCTCACACATAGAAGAAATAGAAGACATGTAAAAATACTTAAGAGACTGAGAGAGGAGACAAGAGACAAGTGACAAGTGACATGAATTAAAAGGATTTGAATTAAGTTACATGTAAAATATCGTCGTGGTACGTCATGCTAAGCAGTCTACTGATCAAAGGTGGTTCCGACCCTCAAACCATGACAGTTCAACCGAATGTCACACGTAAGAAGGTGAGTTCCACTCCAGTGACCCTATGTCTGTCTAGGCTCGTAACGTCTAACTAAAGAAGTCTAAGACTCATTAAAATCAGCTCTAACTCACTCACACGCTCCACCGAGGGTGAGTCAAGATAGAGATGCTGGTTTCAAGAGCCTATCCTAGATAGGAGTTCTAACTTAAATTTGAAACTAGGTTCTATACTCATACTAGCTCACCTTGGATCCTCACTCGCTCAACCGAGGGTGATCGTCTCAAGGAAACCGTAAGCTAGCATGAGCCCTATGGATGCCTAACCATGATGCTCTAGGAGTTTGGAGGGGGGTTTATATAGTTTTTTGAATGAATTTGGGCCCTTGGATCTTGAGAAATCAACTCTCAACTCTAGGATCACTACTTTTGATTACAACCATTTGATTAATCAAATCAATGGCTTGGAATTGTTCTTTCTATCAAATCTAGTGTAAAGGAGTGAAATTTAGGCGCCCTCATTCTCCACCATTGGATCTGGGGATGATCTGGACCGTCGGATCAGTGTTGACATCAATTCGGATAAGATAAGCCACTATTTTTGGAGAAATGCTGCATTATTGATCTTTGATTGTAAAAAAGGTCTTCTTTTATGGAAAAAATTCGTGGATCCTCCTTCCTTTATGCTTTAGTGCATCTCCACCCTCGAATATGAGCTCATCTTGACCGTACAACATGGTTCAATCATATTTTGACATGTGGCAGACATTCAAGCCTTCAATTTTCTTATTCTAGAAAACTGCGGTGACCTTGAAAACTGGACTTTGTGCTCTTTGACCCTCCAAAAAGTCTTTGATGAAGATGAAACATTGTAGGACTATGTTTCCAAAGATCTCCTTCAGGAATATGCAGAAAAAACTCCCATCTGAATCTAAGTTGTACAAGTTTGACTACATTTGGAAGCTTGCAAGGTGGCATTAAGGTGTCTAGAAAGCTCGGATAGCCTTGAAACTTTATACAAATATGTAGCCACATATGGTCTTTATACATGCCAAACCATATGGCTAACATAAATTTCTATACAAGAATTTGAAGGGTCAAACTAGAAAAAATACATTTTTACAAAATGAACATAGCATATCAATGTGCTACCAAATCCATTTTCTGCTGAAATTTGGGCTATAGACTGCCTTTGACAATCTTTACAAGTATATGGATTTTCATCTAATTTGGTGACAATGAAATTTTTGCCCTAATTTCCCAACTTTGACCAGCTTTGACCAACTTTGACCGCTACCATGGACTTTCTTGATTTCTTTGAAACTTTGTATGTGACCTTCCTTTGACATCCTTGATGCATCCTGGACTTCTCGGGGAATTCTGGCTACCTTCACCAAATATGTTTTTTTTGTAGGCCTTCACAAGTGAGAGAGGAGAGAAAATCTCGACGACATTCGCCCCCACTAAACCTGCGATTCCTCCGGAAGCGCCACTCTAGCATCTGTGAAAAACAAAATGTTCCAGGCATCAAAATCTTTTATAGGCAACATAAGAAACATGGAAGGAAAATTGATTATATGCATGAATAAGTAGGTAACGTGACATGAAGCAAAATTTGCATGAAAGAAATAATTGAAACAGGAAACATGAATATGCATGAACAAATAGGCAACATATATGCAAATGAACAAGCAACATTGGCAACAAGAAAAGAAAAAAAACAAGCATCAATATGAAGTGGAAGTGGTTGTATTGAGTCGTTTTAAGCATCAGTTCCTCTCATCTTGAAGAAAATTTTGTACCTTTTTCATAAAGCAATCTACCTTAAATATGATTATAAACAAAGATTTAGGATTTTCAAGAGACATCTTTCATCTTTAGCTTATTTTAGATCAACTCCTTTCCTACATAAATATGAATATGCTCTTTCTCTAATAACATGCAAGGAAATCTAACTAAACTCCACTAATGCATAAATCTGCCTATATAGCCCGTGATTTATTCTACTATGCCTCTTTATCCTCCTTTGGCTTGCTCTTTTTTTTTTTTTTTTTTTTTAATGATGATGATGATTCGGCAACTTTATGGTTACGATCACTTTTTTTTTTTTGGGGTGGAAGAAAGTGTAAACTTCTTGGTAACATGTAGCAACTTCTTTTTTTTTTTTTCTTTTTTTTTTTTTTTTTTTTTTTGATGACGGGGAAAAATTAAACCCCGATACAAGGTACAACCATTTTTGATGACGGAGAACAGTCGTTTAAACTCCGATACAAGTGTTGTGAGATGGACTAAGGATGTAGAAACATGCAGTAGCAGGAGCTAGGATTTCAACAATTATGCTTTCGATACACGATACATATGCATGTTTATATATGAAAGTCTTGTCACCAAAATAAACCTCCAAATCTACATGCCCTATCTTTCCACAATCCTAGATTATAAACAATTTCTTGGTAGATAAGTTACTACTTAAGATAAAATTTTACACAAGTAGAGAAATCATCATTTGCCTTTTTTGACTCAAGTGATGTGGATATGCAATGTGATGCAAAGACTGAAAAAAACATGCATGAAACAAGCATGGAAAAAAAATAGAATGAACTTGAAAAAAAACAAAGCAACATGAACTTGAAAAATTAATGATGTTTTTCATTTTTTTTATTTTTCTTTTTTTTATTTTTTATAACATGGATACTCCTGTTTATGAATCGGCCTCATTGTTGTCATCTTCTTCAATGTCCTCATCCAAAATGTACTCGTCATTATCACGCTTCTTGAATAACTTTATCCTTTTACCTGCAATCAAAGTTTTTAGTGCAACACCGTTAAATTCACAAAGAGCATACGTACCATTGTTGTTGACTTTTGATACAATGTATGGCCCAAACCACCGTTGAGTGAGCTTTTTGCGTGCATCATATTGAGAGTCGAATGTACTATCATAAATGAGCACCCAATCTCCTACTTCAATTGGCTTAGGACGCAATCGATGAGTTTTATCAAAATAATGCTTGTTCTTCATTCTAGATTCTCTTAATTTTTCAACAGCATCATCAAGTCTTAATTTACCTTGTTCTAACTGTTTAATACGCAAACTCAAAAAATCATCAGTAGACATGTTTTCAGACCAAGGCAAATTTGACCATGCAGAAATATGAGACTGAATTGGAAACAATGGTTTTTGACAGTACATGAGTTCAGCAGGCATATATCCAGTAGTACGTGTGCATGTCATTCTATCTGCCCAAAGTGCAAAAGGTAAGAATTTAGGCCATTGTTTGATGTCACCGTTACATGCTTTAGATATGGCTTTCACAATAGGTGGATGCCCTCTCTCTATTTTACCATTGGCCTCTGGATTATATGCAGTAGTGAGAGACAAACGAATTCCGTGATGCTCAAAGAACTCTTTAGCTTCTCTCGCATTTAACTCTCCACGATCGGCAACTACTTTCTCTATGTACCCAAAGCGACTTATGACATCTTCAAGCAAGAATTTGCAAACATTGTAAGTGGTCTTAGATCGTAGTGCACGTCCCTCTACATGATTAGTTAAGTCTTCTCTTGCAAGTACAATGTAACGCATTTTGTCGATACCTTTAGGCATAGTTACAAGATCTACTACCCACTTGTAGTGAATACAAGGTGGATACGTAGGATGCAATGGATCTCTATGTTTGACTGATGAATGAAGTTGACAAGTAGAACATGTAGAAACATAGCTACTAATATCAACATACATCCTAGGCCAATAATAGGTACTTCTAATTTTTTCATATGTTCCAAAAAATCCTTTATGACCTGCCCATAATGTCTCATGCATTTCCTTCATTACTTGCAATTGAAGACCTCTCTTTCCTAGGACTCGTTGTGGATTCTTAACCTTACCCTTAGCATGTCTCCAAAGATAACCATTACATAGGAAAAAGTTATAAGCTCGTTTCCTAATGTTACGGAATCTATTCGTAGTCCAGCTAGGTAATGGTTGTAGTGTACTGAGATACTTTCCTATGTCTCTCCATTCATCTTCGTACTCAGACTCATGAAATTTCTCATACTCATATATATGTGGAACATAGTCAACTAAATTCACATTCTTTATTAGATCACTTTCAAGATCATCATCAAATCTAGCTCTCGATAACATATCAGCAACTGAGTTTGACTTACCTGAAATATGAACTAACTCAGGATTTATGAACTTAATATATGAGATCCATCTAAGCATGGCTATATCAGGAGATGAACAATTGGCTATCATTCCAATGAGAGGCAAACAATCAGTCTCAACTTTGACATTTGCACCAATGAAATATTCTTTGTCTGTTTTCAAAGCTGTTACCATACCCCATAGTTCTCGTTTGATCTGTGGATATTTTCGTTGTGTTTCATGTAGAATTTTGGCACCAAACCTAATTGCATATCTATTCCCTTCACTATCATCTTGACTTATGACCCAACCTATACCAATAGGACTAGTATCAACAGTCAATATAATAGGTTTGCTAGCAGAATAGTCTACACGCTTAAGGATGGGAGCTTCAAGCAATAATTTCTTCAATTTACGCATAGCTTGAGTGTGTTTGTCAGTCCAAATAAATTTTCGTTTCTTCCTCAACAAGTCATAAAGACAATCAGCAACATGAGCAAAGTGAGGGATCCAAATAACATAAAAGATGCAAGCACCAAGAAATCTACGTACCTCACTCACGTTGTTACATGTTTCAGAAATCTTGCTAATGGCATCAACTTTTTGTGGGTATGGCTTTCGACCATAATGGCCACATAAATGTCCAACAATAAGTACCTCGTTGACACCAAAAACAGATTTCTCTATGGAAAATGTGAGACCTACCTCTTCAAATCGTTGAAATATTCTTTCACAATCAGAGATATGGTCAAGAACAAATTTACGACATCCAGATGAATCTAAAGTAATGTCCTTTACACGTTCCTCACTCCCTTTAATTGGAATATCATCAATGAATGGCATAGTTATATGAGGGATAAAATCATGTAAGACCATATTCATAGCACTCATCATATGAGCCACAGAATTAGTCGCTCCTTGAGGTAAAGTACACATTCGCACTAAGCCTAAAGGAGTTTTCATTGTGGTTAAGTCACGACTATCAATTGCTAATTGGAATTGGTCATATCCAGAATATAAATCACCCATTGAATAGATAGAATGTCCTGAAAATGATTCAGCAAACTCATCTACAATGGGTCCTGTTCCTACATTCCTTATGGTGACTTTATTGACGGGTTGGAGATCTTGAATAAAACGTAGTTTCCCATTCTTTTTAGGCACAGTGAACCATCTGTTTGAGTAAGGTGCAAAAGATGGCTCTAAAATTCTCATGTTTATCTTCTCCTTAAGTAGTTTCATTAGCTCAGGTAAGTGAGCCTTTGGAACACGTATAGGACGAAGATTCCATGGAATATGTGGAATAGTAAAGATTATCATGGGTGCAACTAGCTTAGGATCTACACAACCAATCTCATGAGGATACATAGTAAAGGCTTTTCCATGGCTACGTATAACTCTCTCAAATTTATCTCTCTCTGCTGGCAAAAGAAAGTCATCATCTCTACCAATTTTCACCTGTTTGATTGTCTCATCCGTGAATGTATGTCCTATGTTTTTCTTATCCCGAAGAATTGGATCATTTTTCACATCAATAATTTTTTCATTACTTCCTTGAGGTAATGGTTGAGCTATGGGTTTGATTTTTTTGTCTACAGTTTTGTACTTTGTTTCAACTAAGGCATCATGTGTTTGGTTAAATTTTGAGCACTTGTCAACATTGAGAGCATACTCTTGGATTAGAGCATACTCATCAAGGGAAGAAAGAAGAATAATATGGGAATTAGAATTTTGTTGAAGACATAACTCTAACTCCTCAGGAGTAGAGAAACAATGAGATGTCTCAATCACATGCTCAATGTTCTCATCATGTTCCATGATTTTGTTGTTTTTATAATTTTTTTGGGTTTTTTGGATAAAAGACTTGGACAATTGACTCTTATGAAGAAAATCTAATCTAGAATGTGGAAAACAAAGTGACAAACTATTGTACATGTTGGTTGGATGCGAGATGTCAAACCAATATCCACTGTTGTCCCGCTCAACAATGGATTCTATCCGAAATTTTGATCATATGTAGCTCCAAACATGAATCGAGGTGCACAATCACTACAAGCATGCTCATGATCCTGAGTAACAATAGGTTTCTTTCTAATTGACAATCGATTCCTAGGATGATTCACTCCTACTGTCATGACTTGAAGTGATTGCATTCCATCCTTAGACTTAAATCTAGCATAGGTAGACCCATCATCCATGGCTTTAGTTTCCATACGACTCTCACAAATAAAGGGTTGACCTAAGAGAACTTCATAGGAGCAATTATCTTGAATAAAAAAGTGAAACTCTTCTGTGATTCCTCCTATGGATATGGGCACACTAGCACAAGCTCCATACAGGGTACCTACACCATTATCTGCAGTTCTCATACGCCATCCACAATCTTTATCTATGGGCCATCAAAACTTATCATAGACTTCTCTTGAAATCACATTGATTTCGGAGCCGGAATCTACTAATGCATTTACAGTGATAGTGTTCTTATCATTTCCTATTTTAACATGCATCTCTGATGTACCTCTAGACCAAAATGTTCTTTTAAAGTGACTTTCAGGATTGTTTTCATGATTTTCATGGTCAGGTTGAATAGGTCCTAAGACATTTTTATTAACATTTACTTCATCATCATCAAAGTTCTCTTCATCAGATTCATCAAAGTTTAAGGCTTCATTCATAGCTTGATCTTGATCTAGAGAATCTTGCATCTCAGTATCTAGATTAAGCGGAAACCTCTTCCTTTTAATTAGGCCGATAAAGTTATCTTTAAAAACAGGCTTTGCAATAGAGAAAACTTGTTCTAAAGACATAGTCACTTGACTCTTAAGCAAAATGTCATCTAAAATTTCCATAGGATCTATTTTTCTCTCAATTTCTGAAATCAAGATGGCTTTAGGTTTTCTCTTTGGTTTCTTTTGTTTTTGCTCAGGATCTTGTTTTTGTTCATGTTCTCGTGTTTGGTCTTCAGTTTGTTTTGATTGTTCTGGTTTATCTAAAGGCTTTGGTTCTGTTTTTCTTTGCTTTGTCTTCTTCCCTTTTTGTTTCTCCTCTTGTTTTTGTTCATTGGGTTCTGATTCTTGTTTTTTATCTTTAGATTGTGATGTTTCTCCTTGCTCTATGATTGTTTCTATTCCCTCTGAGGTTTGTTTTCGAGTCACTCTTCTTTCACTAGGCTCAGCTTCATCTCTTTTTCGTTTTTCTTCTACATTGGATATGTGAGAAATAAGAGATTGATCTTCTATCGGTGACTCCCAAGCCGTTATTCTCCTAATCTCATCCCGTGCTCTTACTAAATCCTCTATGGAAAAATCACCTTCCTTTGTGGGTTTACTTGATTCTACTTGTTGTTCATCAAGAGCTTCTAGTTTCACTCCTCTAGTTCCTACGTCCATTATGGTTATATTTTCATAATCTTTTTTCATTCCTCCCTTACCATAATTTCCTTGCAAAGGTAGCCTAGATCGATAGTCACAGATTTTCTTGTCTATGTCTATTACTAGTCGTTGCTCCTTAGCATCCTTCAATAGTTCACAATCTCTCAAAAAGTGCTCTAACGAATCACACCAAGGACACCTACGAGGGCCATGCACAAAACCATTTTGATTTTGAGGATTTTGATTAACTTGTGGTGGGAAATTTTGAAATTGAGGATTTTGTTGATAAGGTATTGTTTGAACAGGATAATTAGGATTTTGAAAATGCAATTGATGTATTTGAGGAGCTTGGGGAGCAACATGTGGTACTTGAGGTGCAAGAGGAGCTTCCATATTATACGGTTGATGATTTTGAAAATTTTGATTTTGAGGATTTTGAAAAGCTATTTGAGAAGCTTGAGGATACAGGTTTTGATACATTTGAGGATTTTGCACATGAGGATGAGGATTTTGCATTGAAGGATTATGCATGGGAGGATTATGCATTGGAGGAACTTGATATGCTTGAGTAGGAGCTATTTATGGATTTTGATTGGTAGCTATAACATGTTGATTAGGCTCTTGAAAAGTCATTGGGTTCATTTGATTTTGGAAAGTTTTGGTGTAATTAGATTGTAAAGCATCTATAGTCTTGGCCAAATTGGATTGTGTAGCAATAAGACTTTCCATTTGCTTAGTGAGAATATCCACTTGAGATTGTTCAACTACACTTTTATTTGGCTCTACTTTAAAACCTTGAGTAGGCTCCATCATTTGAGGAATAGGAGTAGAGTCAAAAAGCATAGCATGGGATTGTTCTCTAAATTGCTCCTTAATTTGTGGAAGGCTAGCTTGAGGCAGACTAGTTTGCTCATAAAGCATGGATTGTCTTTGATGTCTATGGGCTACAGCCTCTACTACTTTACGCACTTTTTGCCAATTGTCAGTAAGACCATAGCGCTTATCTGGTTCTTCTAATCGTCGTTCAACTTCCCTACGAGTTTCTGGATGAAGAAGCTTAAGAAAATTGATCACAAGATCAAGTTCCAAAGTTAACTTATCCTCATCAGGAAGTTGTTCATAGCGTCTAATATACTCATTTTGTAAGTGAGTAATAGAGCTACTAGGCTTTGGAGAATTGACCCATCGTAAGAATCCATCTCGATTATGTTGGCTATAATCTTCAAGATAGAATTCTTTGAGCATCTCCTTTCTAAAATCACTCCAAGGAAGACTATCATATTGAGTGACACGGTTTATGATAGAGCTATCAACAATTCGTTCAAAGAATGATATCAAAAGATCTTCAGGAAGACCAAAAATCATAGCTTGCTCTTCAAACAAATCTAAGTAGCTTGTGATGTTGATGCCATTGAATTTTCCCTTCTCTCTCAACATAGAAGAGACCGATGTTCTAGATCTCTCACAAATGTGTTTACTTCGCGACGAAGATGTGCACGATACTGTGAGAAATCCAGTGCAACACTCAAGAATGATGATGATGATATGATGAGGAGGAAAAATATGAAACAAAGGATATGGATCACAACCTCCCAACAAGATCAGAAGCAAATACCACGAAGCGTTTCACGTCGGGTTCAAATGTGGAGGTGATCGCAATCCGGGTGGATCGGGTCCGGTCGTGGCACACACAGGGTGTATGAAGCTAATGAATGTTGGAAGGTTTAAAGATGTGAAGGTGAAATTAATGTTGAGTATGGAGAAGAGAGAGATGTTGAAATAATTATGGGAATGGGAATGTAGGTGTGCAAGTTAGATTGATGACATGAATGATAAGAATGAAAGAGAACCATACACACGAATCAAATTTGGAAGGAAGAATGGTCCATTGGAGGAGCTTCTTAAACACTTCCTAATTCTAATCCATATGTATAGCCTTCTTTGGATGATATGTATGCATGATGAGAATAGATGGAATCCTTACACATAAATCAGTTTCGAAAGGAAGAATGGTCCAATATTGGAGCTTCTTATACACTTTCAGAAACTAATAAATATGTATGGATTTGTATGGATTTTATGCATGCAAGTGAATTATGATGATGGATTTTACTCACAAGCTCAAAGAAACATCCTCACTGGTTCAACGCAATACTGCGGAGCCTTCTCACACATAGAAGAAATAGAAGACATGTAAAAATACTTAAGAGACTGAGAGAGGAGACAAGAGACAAGTGACAAGTGACATGAATTAAAAGGATTTGAATTAAGTTACATGTAAAATATCGTCGTGGTACGTCATGCTAAGCAGTCTACTGATCAAAGGTGGTTCCGACCCTCAAACCATGACAGTTCAACCGAATGTCACACGTAAGAAGGTGAGTTCCACTCCAGTGACCCTATGTCTGTCTAGGCTCGTAACGTCTAACTAAAGAAGTCTAAGACTCATTAAAATCAGCTCTAACTCACTCACACGCTCCACCGAGGGTGAGTCAAGATAGAGATGCTGGTTTCAAGAGCCTATCCTAGATAGGAGTTCTAACTTAAATTTGAAACTAGGTTCTATACTCATACTAGCTCACCTTGGATCCTCACTCGCTCAACCGAGGGTGATCGTCTCAAGGAAACCGTAAGCTAGCATGAGCCCTATGGATGCCTAACCATGATGCTCTAGGAGTTTGGAGGGGGGTTTATATAGTTTTTTGAATGAATTTGGGCCCTTGGATCTTGAGAAATCAACTCTCAACTCTAGGATCACTACTTTTGATTACAACCATTTGATTAATCAAATCAATGGCTTGGAATTGTTCTTTCTATCAAATCTAGTGTAAAGGAGTGAAATTTAGGCGCCCTCATTCTCCACCGTTGGATCTGGGGATGATCTGGACCGTCGGATCAGTGTTGACATCAATTCGGATAAGATAAGCCACTATTTTTGGAGAAATGCTGCATTATTGATCTTTGATTGTAAAAAAGGTCTTCTTTTATGGAAAAAATTCGTGGATCCTCCTTCCTTTATGCTTTAGTGCATCTCCACCCTCGAATATGAGCTCATCTTGACCGTACAACATGGTTCAATCATATTTTGACATGTGGCAGACATTCAAGCCTTCAATTTTCTTATTCTAGAAAACTGCGGTGACCTTGAAAACTGGACTTTGTGCTCTTTGACCCTCCAAAAAGTCTTTGATGAAGATGAAACATTGTAGGACTATGTTTCCAAAGATCTCCTTCAGGAATATGCAGAAAAAACTCCCATCTGAATCTAACTTGTACAAGTTTGACTACATTTGGAAGCTTGCAAGGTGGCATTAAGGTGTCTAGGAAGCTCGGATAGCCTTGGAACTTTATACAAATATGTAGCCACATATGGTCTTTATACATGCCAAACCATATGGCTAACATAAATTTCTATACAAGAATTTGTAGGGTCAAACTAGAAAAAATACATTTTTACAAAATGAACATAGCATATCAATGTGCTACCAAATCCATTTTCTGCTGAAATTTGGGCTATAGACTGCCTTTGACAATCTTTACAAGTATATGGATTTTCATCTAATTTGGTGACAATGAAATTTTTGCCCTAATTTCCCAACTTTGACCAGCTTTGACCAACTTTGACCGCTACCATGGACTTTCTTGATTTCTTTGAAACTTTGTATGTGACCTTCCTTTGACATCCTTGATGCATCCTGGACTTCTCGGGGAATTCTGGCTACCTTCACCAAATATGTTTTTTTTGTAGGCCTTCACAAGTGAGAGAGGAGAGAAAATCTCGACGACAACGTGGTCTATCGACGTCTGGTGTGAATGTTGCCAAATTAACATAGGAATTGGAATATTCAGAATGGAATAGGCCACATCGTTCCACACTATCAGAGACATCCAAGATCTGTGTGGACCTCTATCTCACTCATATGGCTTGCTCATACACATCAGTAAGAAGCCATCAGGGGAGAACAATCCTCCTTTCTCTCTCCTTCTCCTGATGCATGTGCGATCACCACTAGCGGGAAATATATATATATATATATATATATATATATATATATATATATATATATATATATAAGTCTTTCTCTCTCTCTATATGCGCAGTGCTGAGCCACTCTCTCTTTATAGTACAGTAGAGTCCTTAGCATCTCCTGCATCTTTCTCTCTCCACATGGACAAATAACAAGCTAAAGCTATGCATAATCAAGATATCAGAGGAATAGATGAAAAGAAGACAAAGGAGAATGAGTACATGCAAGAAACATTAGGAAAACTAGAGAACAACACACACACATATATATATACACAGAGAGTCCTGTGCATACCATTGTTTTAGTTTTTTCTCTATTCCCTCATCCACACTTTAACTCAATTTCATTCACCACACTTTTATTTTACTTTAATCACTATAATTGCACGACTTACCCACATCACTCTTTTATTCACTTTCCACACATACCACACACTTAAGTTTCACTTTAATCCACTTTAAGTGCATAAATTATTCACTCCACTTTTTGAATCACTTTATTTACACATCTTTTACACACCACTCTTTAAATACTTACTCACACACACACACCACACACAATTTATCCATTTTAAGTTTTCATTTTAATTTAATTGGGTTTTAATTTAATAGTTCATTAATACTTTTGGTTAAAGTTTACACTAAGGTTTTAATACCTTAACTGTTTTCTAAACACATCATTAAAATACCTAATTAGAAGATATGTTAAAATAATTTAACTAATGATTAAAATATAAGAAATTTTAATTAAATGTAATCATATAATGGTTAAATTAAATGCTTACGCACATCAATTTAACACCTACACATACATATATATAAGTACACATTCATTAAAACCCTCATATTTGTCCACCTAATTACTTAAATACCCACCATATACAACAAAATTATAGGTTTCTAACCATAGCCCTTACAAATGGGTTCAAGCAAACATTGAAATGGCTTTTAGGGTGAAACCCTAGCATAGACACATATAAGCTTCAATAATTTATACCTGCAGGCACTCCAAGAGAAAATAGTTCAAATCAAAGTAGTTTAACAATAGTGTTATAGAGGGGTTTAGATATCACCAATCAAAAATATTTTTATTTCCCTCAATATCAACTTGTAGGTGGAAATCTCTCCGGCATTCGCCCTCACCAAACCTGCACATCATCCTAATGGGCCAATCTGCAAATCAAGGGATGTAGCATTATGATGTGTTGGGAAAGATGGATGGATGATCCAGGAAACTGAGTAGGTACTGCTAAACCTGCTTTGTACCAGCCCTCTCTTGCTTTAGACTTGATTAGTAGACTTCCTTAGCTTTCCAATGACACCAAGAAATGGCCTATGTCCTTTGGAAATGATGTGTGCAATGATTTAATCAAAACAGATAACTTTGGAAGTCACAAACTCAAGAAAACCTTCTATTTTGGTCTTGACACCTGCTGAATGTTTTGCTCAGTGTGACTAGCACAGTAGCAATTGATAAAATTCCTTCTAGGGGTATTCAATTAACTTAGTAAGCTACCATTTGCAAGTAGAATGATGTAAAATGACAAACTATACTCAAAGAAATTAATTTAGCACACTTAGCTATACCCCCGACTTTTTAGGACTGTAGCAGAAATAGATGAGTGAGCACCTCGACGACGATTTCTCTGAATCTGCTGAATGGAATGTCTTCAAGTTTTGATAGCATGTAGTAGACTTTAAGCTGAGTCCAACAAGCTTTGAATTACTGAATTTGGAGTAGTATTGATTGCGATATGCCCTTCACAAGTTGACAAACTTTTGAGTAGACTAGTAGTGAACACAAAGATGAATGATGTAAATGTATCTATTGATTAACACTTGTGTACAATCCCATTAGCATGGATAGCATTGACAAATGGTGTAGAGAGGTGTAGGCTATGGTATAGTCCTTACGCACACTGAAACTGAGTAGAGTAAGCCTCGGGAAATGAAGAGATCTACCCGCGACTTTTCCAAGTACATTTTATAGGATATGTGCAAAAATTTGAATTCAAATTCAAATTTTGGCTCCCTATGATCAAGGTCCTAAAAGCTTGGAGATATTCTCTCAATCAAATAAGCTACTTTTTCCACGACTCACTTTGGTAGGTGATTACAAAAGATTCCAAGTCATTTTGACTTTTACAAATGAGATAAAGTGGTAATTAACCACTAGCATATGTTCCTATGGTTCTTCATGTATGTAGAGTCTTCATGATAACTTCCAAGCCAAATGTGTAGGCTTTTGATTTACAGCAACAGCTCCCCCTCAAGTCAAACATTTTGGCTTAAGTCTTCATCCTCATTCTTCAAGTATATCCTACAATCCAATCATAGATTTGAACCTGCAAAGTTTGGTCCCATCCAAAGCTTTAGTCAGCAAATCTGCACATTGCATGATGGTTGACACATAGGTCAACTGAATATCTTTGCTTAGCAACTTCTCTCTCACATAATGATAATGAACTTCTATGTGTTTTGTTTTGGCATGATAGATAGGATTAGCTGCAAGGTGAAGAGAACTTGTATTATCTCCAAAGATAATTGGAGGCCTAGTATAGAATCCCAATTCTATGTACAAAAGCTTAATCCAAATTGCTTCTTGAGTGGCATTAGCTAGCCCTCTATATTTTGCTTCTATAGAAGACAATGCAACAGTTGGTTGCTTCTTTGCAGACCATGAAATTGGTTTGTCACCTGCAAAAGAAATGTATCCTGAAGTGCTTCTCCTATCATCCTTGCATCCTGCCCAATCTGCATCTGAATAAACTTTTATATCAATATCTGAAGTATAAGGAAAGTACAAACCATGGTTCTGTGTACCCTTGAGATACTTCAAGATTCTTTTGGCAGCCTCTAAGTGAGGTATCCTTGGCTTGTGCATAAATTGACTTAGTACACTAACTCCATATGTAATATCAATTCTTGTAAGAGTAGCATAGTTCAAGCTACCTACCATACTTTGATAACCTGTAATGTCTTGGACTTCATCACCTTCATGGGCACTTAGCTTTAGATTCACCTCCATTGGAGTGCTTGCTGCTTTAGCATCCTGCAATTGAAATTTCTTCAACATATCTTGTACATACTTCTTCTGAGTAATGTATATTCCTGAATTAGTGTAAACTAATTCAAGTCGCAAAAAATACTTCAATAATCCAAGATCATTGATCTTGAATTCCTTCATCATCTGGCTTTTGATGCTTCTGATTCCATTGACATCATTACCTATAATGATGATGTCATCAACATAGACACAGAGATAGATTACCTCTGAATTACTTCTCTTAATGAACAAAGAAGTGTCAGCCTTACTCATGACAAAACCTTGGTCTTGGAGGTATGTAGTTAGCCTGTAATTCCATGCCCTAGGTGCCTGCTTCAATCCATATAAAGCCTTCTTTAATTTGCAAACATAAGTTACCTTCTTAGGGTCTTCATAGCCAGGAGGTTGTGACATATAAACCTCTTCTGAAATCCATCCATTCAAGAAAGCATTCTTGACATCCAATTGGTACATGTTCCAATTCTTTGATGCAGCCACACTAACCAACACTCTGATTGTTGGCATCTTGGCCACAGGAGAAAATGTCTCTTCATAATCAATGCCTTGGGTTTGTGCAAAACCCTTGGCTACCAATCTGGCCTTGTACCTGTTAATTGTGCCATCAGAATTTCTTTCCAATTTATAGATCCATCTAGATCCTATTACCTTCATGGAGTCCTTCTTGGGTACTAACTCCCATGTATCACTCTCCTTGAGTGCTTCAATCTCCTCATCCATAGCTTCTTTCCATTCTGATTTGGTGATTGCTTCTTCATATGAACCTAGTTCTTCATTTGACAAATCCTTTGCAAGATAAATTGAATGTTTAGTAACAAGAGATGTATCATACCCATATCTGATAGGTTTTTGCTTTCTCTTTGAGACCTTCTGATTGATTGAGTTGAAGATTTTGGTATGTCCTCAAGCTTCTTCATCTTCATTTTGGCTTTGGACTTCCATGCCTTGAACTCTTCAAGGTTGATTGTAACTTCATCATCTGAACTTGACTCTCCATCCTGAGTAGGTTCCTCCTTTGTAAGTTTTGGAAATTCTTCTTCCAAATCATAGGGTAGTTTGACCTTCCTACATTCATTCTGATACCAAGAATCATTCTCATCAAATATCACATCTCTGCTTACCATAAATCCCTTATTGGTAGGGTTATAAAACCTGTAACCTTTTTTATTTAAATCATATCCAATGAAAATACATTTTTCAGCCTTGGGATCTAGCTTTCCTCTTACCTGTGAAGGAATGTGTACATATGCTACACATCCAAAAATTTTGCAGTGATCCAATGATGGTCTCTTACCATGCCATGCTTCATATGGTGTCATACCATCAAGTGACTTTGATGGTAACTTGTTTATGAGATAGGTGGCAGTAGAAACACTCTGTGCCCATAGATAGTTAGGTAATTTCTTCTCATTAAGCATAGATCTAGCTGTCTCAGCAATTAACCTATTTCTTCTTTCAACTACCCCATTCTGTTCAGGAGAGTACCTTGTCGTTATTTCCCTTTTGATGCCTCTGTCCTGCAAGAAGTCCTCAAATTCATTGGAGAAGTACTCACCTCCTCCATTTGACCTTAGCCTCTTCAAATTCCTTCCTGTCTGATTTTCAACTAGTGCAAGATATTTCTTAAAACAATTCAATACTTCATCCTTGTGCTTCATAAAGTATAATATTTTCGAGCCGAAAGGTGAGCAGTCTGATAATACAGATTCCGAAGGACAAGAGACACCCCCTCATAACTCAGGGAACAATAACAATACCAATAATAGCACCATGAGTGGAGAACAACAACAACAACAGCAACAACAACAGCAACAACAACAGCAACAACAACAGCAACAACAACAGCAGCAACAACAATAGCCACATCTAATCATCCCACCTCGACTGGTTCCAACAAGGGTGACTTATACAAAGTTCAGTGGATTTCTCCGGGACGATCTTGATGCACATGTGCGCACGTTTGAGATCAATTATGTAGTATTCAACCACCCACCTGACCCAGCATACAAGGCCATCGTATTTCAGGCTACATTGGTCAATGAAGCAGTGAGGTTGCTAACAAAGTATGATATCAACAATTTTGCTAACTATGATGATGTGAGAGATGCGTTTTTACAGAGGTTCTGGTTGAAGAAAAATCCTACCAAAATCTTCCACTATTTGCAGAACAATCGGTAGAAGCCGCACCAGACTGTTCAAGAATACGCAACATTGTTTAGAACTCACTTAAGACAACTGCCTCTGACACACGCTTATCTACCGGATGATGTGATAACCCAGTGGTTCATTAGCGGTTTGACTCCACAGTTAAGACAAATTATGATCATCCGTTGTGTGGGTGCTATGACACTCGATGTTGTTATTGCGATGGCCCTACAACTAGAGCATAAAGTTGGGGGATTCACCGAAGACTTGGAGCAGCTGAAAACGAGTAATAACGTAACAGATGATCCGGCTAACCAGATGTATTGCACCAAGTGCAAAAATCCAGGGCACACCAGTACTACATGTGCCCTTAACTAGATGTATTGTGCCACCTACAATACAACGGGACACTCAACGGAAAATTGCGCATATAATGCCAAGGTGTAGGGGCGAGCAGCTATAAATGCCATCATACAAGAACCACGTCAGCCAGCAGCCCATTATGTGCCACCACAAATGCGAAACAATCAGTCACAAGGATATCAGAATTACCGGGATCAGAGGAATACCAATTTCAATTCAAACCGATGGCAAGCGGGTACATCAGCGGAAGGTACTTCTCTTCCATCACCTCATGTAATTTTGCGGCGAGATTGGCCACATCTTTAGATTTTGCAAGGATGCAGCAGAGTACAACAAAAGAAAGAAGGAGCGACAAAATCCAACGACCAACAGGTCTATATTTCACCAATGGAATCACAAGCAGCAGTGGTTCAGACCAGATCTGTAAGCAGTTGCAACCCGCCGTTGAGGTGTTCGAGCGTGGTATCTGTGAGCAGCAGCGAATGTATACAAAGGCTAGTCAATGGACAGCAAAAGATCCAACTGTGTTTCCTGATCCAATTCCGGTAACACAGGTTCCCCTGCCTAAGGCAAGATTGAATGAACAAAATTCTGCCCCAGCAACAGTAGAATCATCATCAGAATCGGTGAGAAGTATGATCCAAACAGATGAGGAATGGGATATCCTATCTATGGCTTCAATTACACTCCCTTTGGGGCAGTTACTCGCCTTAGTGCTAGGCGTCAGGCAGTAGTTTCAATAGTAGGTTAGTCCCGAATCTTCTTGCACTCCGGCGACTGCAACAATACAACCGGAAGCTGATTCTACGGTGGATCTATCAATCCCATTAATCACTGTCTGGCATAAAAACCAAAAGATTACTCAAGTGCTAATTGATGGCTGTTCAAGTGTGAATATAGCAACGATAGCCATCTACAAGCAATATGGTTGGACCCAAATCGAGCCCGTACAATTTTTTGTACGCATGGCAGACAAATCCCGAGTCCATCGGGTGGGACTAGTACGGAATATTCTGATTACTTTGCAAGGTACCACGTTCAAAATGACTTTTGTAGTTCTCGAACTACCAGAATCTAGCCTCGACTACAATCTACTTTTTGATCGGCCATGGTTGAAACAAGCCAAAGTTGTACAGGATTGGTCCGCGTAGGAGTTAACTTTCACAGATAATCACCTTAAATATGTAGTTAAATTGGATGCCATGCAGCCCTGCGAGCTTCATGCAAGACCATATGTAGCGGAGCTCGTCCACATGTTGGATGGCTTATCTGACGACGAGGAAGAGGCGTTTCTGAAGACCAATAAGGATCTGATCTCATTAGGTACGGTAGATCTCTAGTCGATCGCCGACAAGTGGAGTCCGGCCGCTTGCACGGTGGTACTAGTGACCGGAGATGTAGGTGTAGATGATAGTGTCACTATGGATGGGGCCACCTTACGCCAACTTTTGCAGTCCGCTGATGATCTGTGGAAATGAAGAAGAAGTCTTCCATGCCACCGCTACATCTATTCATGTTGAATCTTCCGATCATTCTTCTCCAAATAAGCAGCAGGATCAAGATGCCCACACCGAAGACTTTGACGAAGTATCTTCTCGGAAGGATTCTCATCAGCAGAATCAAGAAGGTGTGGATGAAACTGTTGCTGAAATTCTTAATTAGGTGATAACCATGACTGAAGTTGTAATCGACAAGGCTGAGGCGAGCAGGCAGAGAATTCTGATACCTACTGCTCCATGTAATATACCCATCATAAGGACATTCATAACTTGGTTAGAAAGCATATTGACTATTGAGTCACTATGTATGTGCATACATATACAGGAATGAAAATTAGGACAATTGGAGTGAATATTTGCCTTTAGTCAAGTTTGCATACAACAATAAGACATGACATGCATCTATAGAAAAATAACTCTACATAGGAGCATGTGAACCTCTATTATAAACATTACATCCGTGAATGGGATTAGAACCCATGTCCTTGATTTTAGAAGAGTTTGTTATACACCACGTGAACCTAAAATTTGTAGTGTGAAGTCATTGAAATCATAATGTAAATAAAATAGATTAAATATAGAACACAAAGTAAAGGAAAAGCAACACAAAGCGAAGCTAAATATAAATCAAAACTCGAGTGTGTAAGAATAGAAAAAGTAAAAGCAAAACAAATCGTAAAAATAGGAGAATTGTGTGGCGGAATTGCTTTTCTTCGAAAAAAATTGGATTCTAACTCGATGCGAGCATTCCTCGTGCGCTGTTCGCGGGACTTCAAGAGACTCCAGGAGAAGGCTGAGGAGAGAGAGATGGGGATGGCATCTTCGAATGGGGCAAAATCTCAGAGATGGAAAGGGAGCAACTTGAAGATGAAGGGACGCTATTGTTTATCGCGTTGTGGTGCACAACGGTGACCGACATCAACAGACAACACCGTTTGAGCCTTAGTACTTCTGCGGGAAAAAAAGAGAAGCGAGCTACCACCTTGTTAATTTTGATGAGCAGTAGAAATGCTTGATTTTGAAAGGCATTGTCAAAAGAAGTCCATGCAAGATAGAAGATGGCTTACAGTACGCTAACTCATCCAATGCGATCAGGGACATGGATAATTGGAATCTTACATCTGATAAAATTGGAACGATACTGAGAAGATTAGCATGACCCCTCGATTTCTTTTGAATAAAGCTCTCCTTGATTTCTGTGCAGATATACATAGTCAAAGGCAAAAGCCATCAAATATATAAATACCGCAAGGCATATGCTTCTCTTAACGTCCTCATGCTGGTGAATGTCTTTAGGCACCATGACTAGTGTGCAAAGGCATGTTGTTGAGGAGACCGAACATTGGCGCTATGAAAGTAAAGGATAATATTTGATCTTAGAGTAACACAACAAGGCTCAGCATGGAGAACTGCGGCTTCTGCGGGACCTCTAAGAATGGTGGCTGCTATTCTGCATGTTTTATGAAGCTTTACATCTCTTGGGGAACATCCTCCGCCAAGTATGTCTCTGAATATGATGATTCTGATGTACAGTGTTATGAGGTCTTGATCTATCTCTGAATATGATGATTTTGATGTAGAGTGTTATGAGGCCTTGAGAATCTGTGATCAAAGATATCAGCTCTCCTAAAGCTTCCATTGTTGTAAGGAATAGAGTTGCTGGATATTCAAAAGATCGAGAGTGGACGACAAGAGGTATCAGATGATTTTGAAGCTTATAAAACCAAGGTGATTTAAGGAGAAAAACCGAATGATAGAGGACTTGCGATGGTAGATAAAGATTGAATGCTGGAATTCTTAATGAGTCTTGGGGAAGGAATCATTGACACTATAACAGAGATCATACATTGCAGAATTCTATAAGATTATGAAAAGTGCACTTCCAAAAACACATGATCATCAATTCCAGCACACTTTCAATGATGCCCACGATGTTTCTCCTAAACTCGATATGAAAACCATCATGGAAAACGAATGAAACGCAACAACGTTCATGATACAGTGAAGGGCATGACGAACTTGCTGTGGTACATGGTGAAGAGAATGAAGAATGTGTAATTGAGCCATTGATCTGAATGCAAGGTGGTAGTGATGTATGTGACATATCATCAGGGATGTCTTGCCAGAGGGTGTCATTGCGGGATGGGGCTCCCGACTATTTTGTTGGTGGTTCCCGAAAAGCATATACCAATGGCAATGTGGACACATGTAGCCATCATATGGATAAGCTATCTATTTTTGAACGCGAGGAAGATCTATGCAGCGATGTCCAACATTGAACTTGGAATAAGGGAGAACAGTATGATCAAGAAAGCAATCTTTTGGGAGATCCGAAAGATCAAAGGAAGGAAAAGTCTTCTAGAGGTCGACCTACTTGTAAAAGTGCAGATTGGATCAACCCCGAGTTTGTGATGGAAACTTCATCTTGGCCTACCTCGGATGAAGCTTGCAATCTAAAGGCCAAGCGCTCAAGAAGAAGTGAAAGGAGCTCCAATATTGCCATCTCTTGAGATGCGGTCTAGTCAAGAACAGTTGGCGGACACAAGTAAAGGGATCAAAGATTTATAATGAAGAGAAAGATGAAGATGGTGAGGATCAAGATTAAGAAAAGATGAATTCAGGAGTTAATCTTTGTTTACCATCAACAATATCAAGAAGACTAGCCACAAGATTGAGATTGTGAGTGAGAGTGTGAGTGTGAATGAGATTGAGAATGAGAATGGGATTGGGATTGCAATTGTTTAATCACATGATTGTCATTGTGTTTGAGATTGAGATTGAGAGCCAGAGTGTGAATGAGATTGTGAGTGTGAGTGTGAATGAGAGTGAGAATGAGAATGAGATTGCCATAGCTCGGGGGTGGTCGGGAGGTTGATGCTTCATCAAGAAGCTATTGTCCAAAGCTACTATAACCATTGACTCACATCTATAATATCAGAATTCTTCCTTCTCTGCGTCATATTTGTTCTACTCTTCCGCATCAGATTTTCTTTTACCTTGTGCAATCTCTGCGTTCTTCTCTCCACTGTTATTTCTGAGTAATCGAAAGATTGTGATTGGGGATAGATTGTGATTGAGGAAACGCTACACTCCACCAATAAACTCGGTTGAGTCCCTTGTCTCTGTTCAACCTATTGTTCTTGAAGCACCCGCTACTTCATCTTCTTCTCCCAATTACTCTCCACCACCTTCCCCTCACCTATTATCAGCCTCTTCATCTCAACCACTTCCTCCTCTTCCTCTTCCGGCTCCAATGTTTAATGAATTAGAATCGATGGATCGATTGTTGATCCAATTCTCTCAGCAGTTACCTATGCAAATGAAGCAGGCAATCGATCATATTTGACATGAATTACAGCACAAAGTGGATATATTAGAAGCAGATATTGCCCCATTACAAGAAGAAGCAAATGCAGTTAAGGGAGAAAATCATGCTTTGCAGGTTCAACTTCAGCAACTTCAAGCTCGCCTTATAGAGCAAGATAATCTTACTGCTCAACGGGATGCTGCTTTGGCTGAGTTAAAAGCCAAGGATGTTCTTTTAATTGCTCATGATGAAGAAATCAAGAAATTAAATTAGTTGGTACAGGATAAGGAGGATGCTCGCATTGCTCTCGAAAATCTTTTAGAAGAAACTCGCGTTGAGCTTGATGAGGTCGTGTAGAGAGGACTAGAAATGGCTAATCTGGCTAAGCAAACTACTACCGAACTACAGACCGCAACTGCCGATCTTTTACAGGCAAATTCTGCTCTAAAAGCACAAACAAGTATGACAATTCAACTTCAGAAGGAGGTAGCAGGGATTAAGAAAGAAAGAGATGCTTATTATCAAACAATTCAATATCAAGCTCAGGAGCTGGAACGAAGAGAAAAGCAGTTAGGCTTTCAAGCAGAGCGACTATCCAGAATAGATGGACAAATTGAAGATATGCGATTGAGCCGCGATGCAGCCCTTGCCAATGACTTTTACTTACAAGAAGCGTTTTTGCAGAACCGGACTGATGTTTTGATGAGTCAGGTCATTGTGGAAAGTTCGGTCCGAACTGACGCAAAGTTGGTGGAGCCGGAGACATTAAAGTTGATGCTAGATTCATTGAAACAAAAAATCTCTAGAACCTTCAAATTAGCAAGAACTATGTATATCCAAGGCATTGTAGATGAGATGCTATTCAGCCATTGCTTTCATGTACTAAGGAGACATCTGTTAGCTCCAAAGACATGTATGATACTTTGCTGCCTCTTTTTACAGGTGGAAAGTCTAGCGTTGGTCCCAATGAGGCAACTTCTCAGCCTTTGTAGGTTTCATGTGATGATGCAAATGATTCCATTTCTGATGCAGATTTACATGATGCACTAGCTGATGAGAGAGGTGATATTGTGCAGGCAAAAACTATGCAAAAATGGTTGGTGCAGACTTTGCGTGACAACAAATTAGATGGACCTTTGTCATATCATACTCGTTCAGGCTCTCATAGTGCCTCTTTTGCATCAGATTGCTATGCTATGACTATATCTAGTCTCTGTGATGAGAATGAGCTTGTTTCCTTTGATGAAGCACAAAATTCAGAAAATTGGATGGCTGCTATGCAATGTGAATATGATGCTATAATGAAGAATGGTAGTTGGTCTTTATGTGAATTGCCTCTTGGCATGAAGTTTATTGGCACTAAGCAGGTATATAAGCTAAAGCGTAAACGAGATGGTACAGTTGACAGGTATAAGGCTAGGCTTGTTGCAAAGGGTTATGCATAGGAAAGAGGCATTGATTTTGATGAGACCTTTGGACCTACATGTCGTATGACTATTTTTTCGAGCATCTATGCACTTGCAGCTCATCATGGTTGGATTTTATATCAGTTGGACATTAAAACAACATTTCTGAATGGTGACTTGCATCAAGAATTGTATTTTTTTCAGCCCCCTCGCTTTGTGTAGAAAGGGCATGAAAACCAAGTGTGCAGGTTAAAGAAGGCATTATATGGTTTAAAGCAAGCACCACATGCTTGGTATTAGAAGATACATGCCTATATAATTGCACATGGTTTTGAGAAGAGTCCATTTGAAAGCACCTTCTATGTTAAGCATGCTAATGATGTGCTTCTGATAATTGTTGTCTATGTTGACGACATGCTGCTCACTAGTTCTATTGAGAAGCATATTGCTGATTTTAAGGCTGATTTGCATGCCTCATTTGACATGTCTGATTTGAGGCATTTGCATCACTATTTGGGCATTCAGTTTATGCAAGTTGATGGTGGAATGCCATTGTGTCAAACCAAATATATTGACACATTATTGTAGCGTTTTGGCCTTGAAGACTGTAAGCCTATTGCCACTCCTATGGAGACAGGTTTATGATTGAGCCTTCATGATGCTGGAGATGCATTTGATGTTGTTCTCTATCAGCAAGTTGTTGGATGCTTGATTTACTTATGTTACTCGGCCAGATATTCAGTTTGTTGTCTCACAGATCAGCAAGTTTATGCATTGCCAAGGAGTGAAGCATTGGCAGGCAGCTAAGCGCATCTTTTTTTCCACATGATTAGTTAAATCGTCTCTTGCAGGCATGATATAACCCATTTTATCAAGTCCAATAGGCATGGTTACTAAATCTACAACCCACTTGTAATGTATACAAGCTGGATATGTAGGATGTAGTAGATCCCTATGTTGAATTGAAAAATGAAGTTGAAAAACAAAACATGTGGATACATAACCATTAGTATCAACATACATTCTAGGTGAAAAATAGGTAGATCTAATTTTCTCATACGTACCATAAAATCCTTTATGTCAAGCCCATAAAGACTCATGCATTGTTTTCATTACTTTCAAGTGAAGATCTTTTCTTATTAGAACTCGTTGTGGAGTTTTGACCTTACCTTTAGTGTGTCTCCAAAGGTAACCATCCCATAAGAAGAAATTATAAGCTTGTTTTCTAATATTACGAAATATTTGGGTAGACCAGCTTGGTAATGGTTTCACTATGCTCAGATACTTGCCTATATTTTTCCATTTATCATCATATTCTAACTCATGAAATTGCTCATACACATAAACCTCTGGATCATAATTACACAAATTGACATTTTCTGTTATTTCATCTTCAAGATTATCTTCATATCTAGCTCTAGATAGCATATCAGCTACTGCATTTGAATCTTGAAATATGAACTAACTCTGGATTAATATACTTTATCTATGAAATCCACCTAAGCATAGCTATATCTCGGGATGAACAATTTGCTATGAGTCCTATGAGAGGTGAACCGTCAATTTCAACTTTGACATTGGCACCTATAAAGTACTCTTTATCACTCTTTAAAGCCGTTACAATACACCATAGTTCCCTTTTAATTTGAGGATACTTATGTTGAGTTTTAGTTTCAAATTTTGCCCCAAATCTAGTCGCATATCTAATTCCATCACTATCTTCCTGACTTATGACCCAACCTATACCAATAGGGCTAGTATCAACAATCAATATGATAGGCTTATTCGCCGAATAATCTACACACTTAAGAATTGGATCTTTTTACAACTTCTTTAACTTACGCATCACATGAGTATGTTTTTGAGTCCATAAAAAATTCCTTTTCTTTCTTAACAAGTCATAGAGACAATCAGCCACATGTGCAAAATGTGGTATCCAAATCACATGAAAGATGCAAGCTCCTAAGAATATATGAACCTTACTCACATTTTGACATGTTTTTGAAATCTTACTAATGGCATCAGTTTTCTGAGGATATGGCTTCCATCCATAATGTCCTGAACCAAATTCATGTGAGAATACTTACCACCTCTATCGGATATTTTCCTCTTCAAGCTTCTACCTGAGTGGTTCTCAACCAATGCCAAATACTTTTTGAAACATGTAGATACTTCATCGTTATGCTTCATGAAGAAAAGAATTGTCCATCTACTGTAATCATCTATAAATGAAACATAATACCTTGAACCTGAGATTGATGGCTCTCTGCTAGAACCCCACATATCAGTGTGCACAAGCTCCAAGTAGTCTTTATACAAATACCTCTTTCTGTTGAATGGTTGCCTATGAGCTTTTCCAAAATTGGCATGCTACACATTTATATATCATGTGTTGCTTGGACACATTTGGAATGCCAAGCACACTGTGATCCTTGCATATTTGCTTTCATGTTGTTTCACCTATATGACATAGCCTTTTATGCCATATCTATAGTTAAGATAGGGTTTGATCTTTGTAATTGAAGACTTCAATGTTTTTGATATCCTCAACCTCAAATGTAAAGAGTCTACCATATTTCGCACCTTTTGCAATCCTCTTGAAGCCTTATTGAGAGTCTTCCACATATGTTCCATGCCTTGTGAATCTGACGTGTCAACCTTTCTCAACAATCTCTCCAACACTGATTAGGTTTTTGGTTATGGCGGGAAGATATAAAACCTTAGTTAAGAGGTTCATTTTAACATCAAAACCCTTCACATTTCCAGTTTTCTTAATAGAGTGTCTAGTGTCATCACCTATCAGAACTTCATGCTTTCCTTTAGGCTATTTAAGATCAGCAATGCTACATTCCCAGCAACATGATTCGAACAACTAGAATAAATATAGAAGAAGTGTTGATCATCTTTACCTTGCTTGGATGTCATGTTCATGATCAGTAATGAATCCTCTTGGGCTTCTTAGTAGTTTTTATAATCTCTTCTACCTCTCAAGCCTCCTTTCTAGTTATTGTTGTAGCCTTGACTGTAGTTGTGATGGTAATTACTTCCACCATTGTTGAACCTACCTCTAGATTGTCCATTGCTTCCTCTATGGAATCCTCTTCCCCTCTGATTCCTTGTGTTCTTGAAGCATTCTTTTGTGGTGTGATTGGCTAGGCCACAAATATTGCAAGGTGAAGTGTTGCAAGGTCTCCCCTACCTTGCTTTCCTCCTCTTGCCCTTACTCTACTTGTGAAGTTCACTTGGGAGGTACTAGCCTCTTCTTTAGCATTTTGCCTTTACCTTTATCCTTACTTTTACTTCTATCTCTATAAAGGGCAAAATATTGATTACCTCTAGAACTGTCTCCATTCTTGTTGAGCTTTTCTTCATGGGTGAAGAGTTGCCCCATCAATGTGTTGAGGTTATGTATTTTCATATCCATATAAAGATCCATTGTTCTGCTGAAGTACTCCCACTTATCATCAGCTTTGATGCCATTTATGATCAGCCTTACTATATGTTGTTATTCTATCTCCTCTCCAATGCTTGCAAGCTAGTCAACACATTCTTCATCTTCGTAACATAATCACTACACTTTTCTTTGGTTGCTTTTTTAGGGTTGTAAAATCCATCCATAGTTGGTTCTTCCTAGCCGTTGTATTTGATGAGAAGAATCAATAAAGTACTTCCCAAGTCTCTTGGGAGGTTTTTCAATACCTAATGTGAGGCAATAAGAAATCAGATATTGAGTTAAGTAGATTAGACCTAGCAAGAGCATACTTTGCACACCATGTGGTCAGCCTTTCTTGTTCTTCCCTTGTGGGTTAATGTTTTCTTCTGAATGTTGGCATTTCTTCATCTCCTAAGATGTATCCATAAAGACTTATTCCTTGGAGGTAGGAATGCATCCTTAATGACCATGTTGGGTAGTTGATTCTATCCAATTTGGCTATGAATGATGGAAATCCATCTCCCATCTTGCTTGTTGTTGCTCTGATATCACTATTGAAGGAGATGATGGATAGTCTTCGGAGATGAAGTGTTGCAAAACCTTGCTTCACACAAACCAAGAACAAGTAGTGGAGAGTGTAGTAGGCCTCCTTAGCTTCCTAATGATAAAAAATAATAACTTATGTGCTTTGGAACATGATCTACTAACCAATGGATCAAAAGGGATGAGTAGGAAGTTGATTCAAGATCATAGACTTGCTATTTTAGTCTCTCCACATGTTCAATAGAATGAGCAGTGCTTTTAAGCCTTTTAGCAATTAGTTAGACTCCTTTTGCTGGTATCTAATTTATCTAGATAGCTACCAATCATGAATTATTTAGATAAAAAGATGGATTACACACTTAGAATGATTCTTAGCAAATTATAGGACTTGCTCGACTTTTTGGGGTGCTTCAAACTAGAGACTACAGAGTAAAGGTATGGAGATATCTCACGATTGAAAAATTCAATCACAATGAAACTTCATAGCTATGGAGTAAAGAGATGTAGATTCTATGGCACTTTAAATCACATCAAAATATCAAACGTGTGTTGGAGCAAGTCTATGACAAGCCTAAGTATTGGCTTGAGTCTCACAAAGTCATAGAAAAAGCCTTAAAATGAAGACTATGTAAAGTTCACTTGTGAACTACCTCTTGTAACTTTTGAAGAGTTTACTTAATGTAAAAGTAAGAGAATCTTAAGTGGTTGAGTCCACATGATCAAGAATGGAAAGAGGAGCCACGAATTCGTGATTTGTGGTAGGTAGAGAATCAAATCAATCATTGATTGATTGGAGAGTGATTGAGGGAAGTTAGCCTCCCAAACTCAACTATAAATAGATGGCAGTTTTAGTCGTGGTTAGAGAGACCTATGTGAAGACCTCCAAGAGCTGAGCTTTATGCCATATCAAGGTGTGATTACAAGGCACACATATGTATCAGTAAGTCATTGTATTGTACAAGCAATATACTTTCATTTTCATGATTATTTCAGTTCATCTTTCCATGTTCTTGTGAAGTGTACTACTCACTGCCATTACTCTCAGTTTTCTCAGTCAGCTTGCAGAGATGTTTTCTCTGAGGTTGGTGCATCATTTTCAGTTATTTAACTTGGTAAAGTTAGCTCTATAAGTCTACTATATGCTCATAAATTTTCATGTCATTTGGATCTTGCAATCTTCAGTTATGTTCATTTGAAGTCAACAGGGTCTGTTCATCTTCACCTCTCTGTCAGGTACCCGACTTTTTTACTCATCTTGTCAGAGGCGTTTCTCAGTGGTTACTTATCTAAATTCAGTGATTTAAAGTTTGTTGGATTCCGCTTACTGTCTAGTATAAGCATACAAATTTTCATAATCATTGGATTTCTACTTTTTGAGTTATGGTGATTTGTCTTCTCACTGGTCTATTTCTGTAGCAGCCCGTGAAAATCGGGATGATGTCATCACTTGTTAAAACTCATTCTCAGTGTGTGCTTTGTTATTTTTGATGAGATTACTCTTGAAAGTTAGCTCTTTAAGCTACCTAGCCTTCCCCAAGAGGAATTAATCTAATTGCTGCTGTGCTCAGAGAATTATGTAAAACACTGGACAGGTGTATTAACCAAGAATAGCAAGTTTTCACCTCTGAGCTAACTCCAACTTATCTGTTTTGATCTATATTTTTGAGAGTGATCTTCCAAGGTACATAGGGTGTCTAATACATCCATTGGCAAGCTAAAAGGGCCCACCATCTACTCCTGGAGTTCATTTGGCTAGTGTAGAGCAAAGATTTTGCAACACCTCTTCATCTTCAACACATACCTATCCATCTCTTCACAGTGGTATCAGAGCAAGGTTGGACAACATGGCAGATGGATTTCCTTCATCAATTGACAAATTGGACAGAGGTAACTACTCAGCTTGGTCATTAAGAATGGAAGCTTATCTCCAAGGTAGAAGTTTATATGGTTATGTGGCTGGAGATGAAGTTATGCCAAGTTTCAGGAACAAAAGTCAACCAACACAAGAAGAGCAAGAAAGATTGAGCACATGGTGCTCCAAGGATGCACTTGCAAGGTCTTATCTCCTCAACTCTATCTCAGATTTTTTGTTGCCTCACATTAGAAGTTGTAAGACATCTCAGGAAGTGTGGGCTGCACTTGAAGATTTCTTTGCTTCAAGTACTAAAGCTAGGAAGCATCAACTATGGCTGGATTTCACAACTCTCAAGAAGGCTCCCAAACAAAATGTGACTGATTTTGTCACAAAGCTCAAGGACATAGCAGATCAGTTGGGAAGCATTGGAGAGGTAATAGATGAAGAGAAAATTGTAAGGCAGGTCATCAATGGCTTGAAGGCAGATGACAAGTGGGAAGCATTCACCACAGCTATGGATTTGTACATGGACATGCATGTACCTGATTTCAACACACTCATTGGACAACTACTTACTCAAGAGGCAAAGCTTATCAAAAATGGAGAAAGCTCTAAAGGTAATCAATCTTCAGCTTTATACACGGATAAAAGAAAGTCTAAAGATAACAAAGGAAAGGCAAAGAAAGTGGATGATGAAGCAGGTACATATCAAGCTAACTATGCAGGTAGAGGAAGACATGGCAGAGGTAGAGGAAGAGGAGGTAGACAAGGCAGGGGGAGATCCCAAGACTCCAACTCATGTTTTATTTGTGGATTAACTAATCATACAACTGAAAATTGCTTTAGGAATTCCAGGAATCAAAGAGGCAAAGGATACAATAGAGGAAGTTATGGATACTCAAGAGGAAGGTTCAACAACTACCATGGCAACTACAACAACTATAATCATTCAAACTATCAAGGAGGCTACAAAGGAAGGAGAGACTACAATAACTACACAGAAGACTCAAACAAAGAGGATTCATTATTGATCATGAACATGGCTATGCCACAAGGTAAATCTGATGAGCATATTTTCTACATAGATTCAGGTTGTTCAAATCATGTGGCAGGAAATGTGGCACTCCTATCAGATTTAGAAGATCCAAGGAATAAGCATGAGGTACAAACAGGAGATGATACAAAACATCTTGTGGAGAAAATAGGCAATGTCAAAGCACCTGATGGAAACATCAACCTACTCAGTAAGGTACTCTATGTCCCTACCATTACAAAGAATTTGATAAGTGTTGGGCAGATAGTAGAGAAAGGGTTGCAAGTCAGGTTCACAAAAGCAGGAGCATTTGTTGAAGATCCAAGTCAAGGATTCAGAAAAATTGCAAAAGGTGAAAAGACAGGTAGATTGTTCACATTTGAATTACAGGACACTAGAAACATTGCTCTCTTTAATTATGGTAGTCAGACACTCACAGAATTGGAAGTATGGCACAAAAGGTTAACACATATTGGTGAAAGGTCATTAAAGCAAATCTGCAGGGACCAAAGTGTACTTGGACTTCCTAACTTGTCAAAACAACATATGATTTATAAGTGTAGTGCATGTCAGTTTGGAAAGTCTCACAGGTTACCATTCATGAAGAAAGGTTATATGCATGGAGATCTCTTGGAGTTGGTTCATACAGATGTATGGGGACCAAGCAAGGAAGCTTCAATATCAGGATCAAGGTATTATGTTTCCTTTATTGATGATTGCAGCAGATGGACTATCCTATTCTTTATGAAACACAAAGATGAAGTTTTTTCATGTTTCAAAAGATATTTGGCTCTTGTGGAGAATCAAACAAGTAAATCACTAAAAAGGCTAAGGTCAGATGGAGGGGGAGAATATTTCTCCCATGAGTTTGATTCTTTTCTTCAAGAAAGAGGAATCAAAAGAGAGGTAACTACAAGGTACACTCCTGAGCAAAATGGAGTGGCAGAAAGGAGGAATAGGACAATTGTTGAAGCCGCAAGGTCTATGTTAAATGAAAAGCATTTACCTAATTACTTATGGGCTGAGGCTGTATCTACAGCCACTTACTTGATTAACAGGTTGCCTTCAAAATCCCTTGATGGGATGACTCCATATGAGGCTTGGAATGGAAGAAGACCAAGCTTAGATCATTGTAAAATTTTTGGATGTATTGCTTTTGCTCATGTTCCTTCACAGGTTAGAGGCAAGATGGATCCAAAGGCAGAAAGGTGTGTATTTATTGGATATGACAACAATCAAAAGGGCTACAGGTTATACAACCCTACCAACAAAGGATTCTTGGTAAGTAGAGATGTAGTTTTTGATGAGAACAATTCATGGTATGAAGATTCATGCAGGAAGATCAATTTACCATATGATCTTGAAGAAGATTTTCCAAAGCTTGGTAGAGAACAATCAAAGATTGAAGAACAAGACACCTCAGAGGATGATGAAGAATCTCACATGGAAAAGATCAAAGCATGGAAGTCTAAAGGTAAAGCAAAATTGCAGGAACTTGGACATGAGGCAGAATCATCACATCATGGCCTAAGAAGATCTATGAGGGAAAAGAAAAAACCAGAAAGGTATGGGTTTGACACCTCATTAGTAACTAAACATTCTATCTACATAGCACAGGACATAAACCAAGAGGAGCCATCATCATTTGAAAAGGCCAAAGCAAAAACAGAATGGAAGCATGCAATGAAGGAAGAGATTGAAGCACTTGAGGAAAACAACACTTGGGATTTGGTGCCCAAGACTTCATCCATGAAGGTAATAGGCTCAAGATGGGTCTATAAACTCAAGAAAAATTCTGATGGTTCAATTAACAGGTATAAGGCAAGGCTTGTGGCAAAAGGCTTTGCACAAACTCAGGGAATTGATTATGAGGAGACTTTCTCTCCTGTGGCAAAGATGCCTACTATTAGGGTTTTGCTTAGTATTGCCTCTTCCAAGAATTGGAAGATACTTCAACTAGATGTAAAGAATGCATTCTTGAATGGTTGGATAACAGAAGAGGTATATATGGCACAACCACCTAGTTTTGAGAATCAAGTTTATCCTGATTATGTGTGTAAACTTAACAAAGCATTGTATGGTCTCAAGCAAGCTCCAAGAGCTTGGCTTTTCAGGCTTGTTTCATTCTTGCAGGACAAAGGCTTTCAACCAAGCAAGGCAGATCCTTCACTCTTTATTAAAAAGAGTAATTCCGAGGTCATCTATCTATGTGTATATGTAGATGATATTATATTGACAGGAAATGATGCAGATGGTATGAAGAAGATCAAAGATCAGATGAGAGAACAGTTCAAGATAAGTGATTTGGGTTCACTTACCTACTTCCTAGGTTTGGACGTTGTCTACAAAGATCATGGTTTGTTTCTCACTCAAAGGAAGTACATTAAGGACATGTTGGCAAAATTCAAGATGCAAGATTGTAAGATTGCAGGTCCTCCAATGGAGGTCAATCACAAATTGAGCTCACATGAAGGTGAACTCATAGAGGACATCACATCATATCAAAGTCTAGTGGGTAGTCTCAACTATGCCACATTGACAAGAGTAGATATATGTTACAGTGTGAGTGTGCTAAGTCAATTTATGCACACACCAAGGAAACCACATATGGATGCTGCCAAAAGGATTCTCAAGTATCTCAAAGGAACCATAAATGAAGGACTTTATTATCCTTATGTATCTGATTTAGGTTTGAAGCTATTTTCTGATGCAGATTGGGCTGGCTCCAAGGAAGATAGAAGGAGCACTTCAGGTTATCTTACCTTTGCAGGTTCAAAGCTTATTTCATGGTCATCCAAGAAGCAACCCACAGTTGCTCTCTCTTCTACTGAAGCTGAATATAGAGGTCTTGCCATAGCTACACAAGAAGCTATGTGGATGAAGACATTGTTCAAAGATCTTGGATTGGAGTTTGGAACTCCAACTATTTTTGGTGACAATATGAGTTCTATTCATTTGGCTGCTAATCCTATTTTTCATGCAAGGACTAAACATATTGAAGTTCATTATCACTATGTACGAGAGAAGGTTCTAAGCAAAGAGATTCAAATATCATATGTGTCCACTCATCAACAATGTGCAGATATTCTAACCAAAGCATTGGATGGTACAAAGCTTTGCAAATTCAAGGCTATGATTGGTTTGCAGGTAATCTTGGAAGATTGAAGACCTCAAGCATACTTAGCTTGAGGGGGAGCTGTTGGAGCAAGTCTATGACAAGCCTAAGTATTGGCTTGAGTCCCACAAAGTCATAGAAAAAGCCTTAAAATGAAGACTATGTAAAGTTCACTTGTGAACTACCTCTTGTAACTTTTGAAGAGTTTACTTAATGTAAAAGTAAGAGAATCTTAAGTGGTTGAGTCCACATGATCAAGAATGGAAAGAGGAGCCACGAATTCGTGATTTGTGGTAGGTAGAGAATCAAATCAATCATTGATTGATTGGAGAGTGATTGAGGGAAGTTAGCCTCCCAAACTCAACTATAAATAGATGGCAGTTTTAGTCGTGGTTAGAGAGACCTATGTGAAGACCTCCAAGAGCTGAGCTTTATGCCATTTCAAGGTGTGATTACAAGGCACACATATGTATCAGTAAGTCATTGTATTGTACAAGCAATATACTTTCATTTTCATGATTATTTCAGTTCATCTTTCCATGTTCTTGTGAAGTGTACTAGTCACTGCCATTACTCTCAGTTTTCTCAGTCAGCTTGCAGAGATGTTTTCTCTGAGGTTGGTGCATGATTTTCAGTTATTTAACTTGGTAAAGTTAGCTCTATAAGTCTACTATATGCTCATAAATTTTCATGTCATTTGGATCTTGAAATCTTCAGTTATGTTCATTTGAAGTCAACAGGGTCTGTTCATCTTCACCTCTCTGTCAGGTACCCGACTTTTTTACTCATCTTGTCAGAGGCGTTTCTCAGTGGTTACTTATCCAAATTCAGTTATTTAAAGTTTGTTGGATTCAGCTTACTGTCTAGTATAAGCATACAAATTTTCATAATCATTTGATTTCTACTTTTTGAGTTATGGTGATTTGTCTGCTCACTGGTCTATTTCTATAGCAGCCCGTGAAAATCGGGATGATGTCATCACTTGTTAAAACTCATTCTCAGTGTGTGCTTTGTTATTTTTGATGAGATTACTCTTTAAAGTTAGCTCTTTAAGCTACCTAGCCTTCCCCAAGAGGAATTAATCTAATTGCTGCTGTGCTCAGAGAATTATGTAAAACACTGGACAGGTGTATTAACCAAGAATAGCAAGTTTTCACCTCTGAGCTAACTCCAACTTATCTGTTTTGATCTATCTTTTTGAGAGTGATCTTCCAAGGTACATAGGGTGTCTAATACATCCATTGGCAAGCTAAAAGGGCCCACCATCTACTCCTGGAGTTCATTTGGCTAGTGTAGAGCAAAGATTTTGCAACACCTCTTCATCTTCAACACATACCTATCCATCTCTTCACAACGTGCACTAAGAATAAGCTCTTAAAAGATCACGATTCTGAGTTAGTCATAGCAGAGAAGTGAAGTAGAGATATGATCAAAGTATATGCATTAAATCACATAGTAATACAATCTCTTTGGAAATGTTCAATTGCACAATTTGAGGGTAGTGAAGTGGCTATGAGATGACCACAATAATCACTTAAGCCTCTCTCAAAAATGATCTCATAATGGGGATAATCGTGGGAGTGGTTTTTATCAACTTTTATTGTTGCATTTGGAGCCAAGATTGGAATTAAAATTCAAATTCTCACCAAAAAGTGAGTCCTAAACTATAGGACATATTTTCTCATCAATCATCTACCAAGTAAGTCGAGATTTGATGCTTCCTAACTCCATGTGAGTGGAGTGCACTAAACATAGGCACTTTTACAAAGATAAAAGGTAATATAATTTTACAATGGATTGATCATATGTGACTAGATGAGATATATGATAATCATCCATGTATGTAGGCTTCATCTCTTTGCACCAACAATTGAAATCTCAAAATTTCCAATAGACATGTATAAATTTAAATTCGGATCCTCACAATTCACTATTGCTTTAAAGGATTTATAATTGTTATCTTCTTCAAATGTTGTTCTGGATTCCAAGAACTTTCTTCACCTTTAAATTTGTTTCACCATGTAGGTTCATTGTTTCTTCACAATGTCTCCGTATTCCTCTTCAAACCTTTTTGCAACAAATGGATCTCTTTGACATCCACCTCCACCAAACTTGCAGAACATCTTGACAGGGGACTTGAAAAATAAATCATTTTCAAATTTTAAATGACTTTTTATAGAACATGCAAAGGATTTTTTTCATATCAAAATTTGGTTGATGAATAAAATCAATTTTTTAGGCATATTAATAACCATTTTCGTCAACAATACTTGAGTTTACGTTAAAGAACATTTGTAAATCTAGTAGATATATTCAAGAAACAAATCCCATTATTCAAAAGTAGATTTCATCATATATAAATACTCACATATATACAATCATACATATGAAAGATATTCAACTAACTCTACTCATACAAACATCAACCTTATTTGCCCAATTTTAATACTAGAAGTATTTTCCACAACCGGTCTTCTTATTAGCTTCATAAATTTGTATCATCATAGGCTTCATCAGCATCAGACTCATGTAGGTGTAATTCATAATTTACCTTTTTTTGGGGGTGGAAGAAAGTATGAACTTCCATTCATAATGCTTTTGTTTTTTACATTTTGCAAGCTTTTTGTTTGAAAAGGAAAGGCTAAACCCCTTGTTCCAAACTAAGGATCTAGATGCATCTCGAAGAAAGAATCAAGATTTCAAATAGACATCAGGCATGCATCTATATGCTCATATTTATACAAGCTTACTTTCCGCTTTTGAATTGAATTTCAAAAACTCATTTCTTCAATCATATCACAACTGAATTTAAAAAATTTTGAAACACAAAAATCAAACATTTATTTCCTACTTTGGCCAAATAGTGTTACTTCATAATTTGACAAATATATAATCTAGATTTTATAATTTTAGTAATTTACAAATGCAAATGATATGCATGATAGGAAACTAGAAATATATTTCATAGAAAAATACCACCTAAAATTTAGCTTTAGCTTCAATCTTCAGACTTCAATCTTAAATTTATAGTCTTCAATCTTGAAGTCATGAACACATTTTCTACTAGAAAATCATCAAAATCTAGAAAATCAACTATACTTATCTTTCTTCATCAAACATACACATTAAATATTTTCTTGAAAAAACAACTATTCAAAAACACATTATATTTTGTAATTTAACACAACGCTTCAAAATGTCCTACATAGATAACTCATTTTTCTCTTAACAATTCTTGCTCACATCTTCATATCTTTTATAACTTGTTTTATAATGTTTTCAACTTCTTTTTCCTTTTCTTTTAGTGTTTTCTCATTGTTTGTATCCTCATCTGCATCAACAGCTCCTTGTTTACTCTTCTCAATTTCACTTTGGTTATAAGTTTGATTACTAGTTTGAGGATTAATTTGAGCTTTCAATTTTTCAATTTTCTTTGTCTCAAATGTTTCATTATTTCTTAAGGACTTTTGATCAAATGATATATGTAATTCTTCATGTCTCCATTTTCTTTTGAATTATGTTTTCATACTCTTGCTTATCATCATTCAATTTCTATTGCAAAATGTCTTCAACTTTGTGTGTATCCATTTTCATTTCTCCTATTTTATTATCTTCAATAGGTTTAATCCTCCACCATTTTCTAATTCTTTTGTTTGATCTTTTTTTGAATTTCTTTTGATCAAAATACTTTACCATTCAACCTCTAGCCAAATTCAAATGTAAAGGTGTCTCTTTATGTTAATTGAATATTTTTTTTTGAATTTCAAGAATCAATTTGTTCTTATATACTTTTTCATATGAAATACAATTCCAATATAGATGACCAAGCTGATGACACCAAAAGCATCTTTTATGTTTATTTTGTAACATATATGATCTTCTATGTATAGATGTAAGGGTAGATCTTCTCTGATCAAATGAACGGGTCTTATGCTCATAAGACTGGTTTGTTTCATGATCACAATCATGCACACACTATATTTTAAGAGCACAAGATCCTAGGTTTGAGTTTGAAATGTTTTCATATAGTTTTTTTCATACCCCTTTTCCCTAATTAATAGCTAAAGGAAGATGTGTCCTATAATCATAGAGCCTATTGTCAATATCAATGATAAGTTTTTGTTCATTAGTTTTTTTTTTTTAACACTCAAAGTTATAGGTGATGGTCACTTGAGTCACACTAAACACATCTCCTAATGTTGGATTTTATTTATTCTTGCTGATGTGATTTTAATTGAATAGTTTTAATGATTTCTTGAGCTTCTTATTTAACCTTTTCTTTATGTTCAACTACCAAATCTACAAGCCCATTGGTGTCTAGTTTCATTGATTTATAGTTTCCTAAAGATATGCAATTAAACCAAAAAGTTTGAGAATCACGGGTCAAAGAAGAGGTTGAATAAATGTGCACATGTGAATTTTTGATACATTGTTTTTCTCTTTTCAAAATCCCAAGTACAAGAATTGCTAAGAACATGATGTGTGTGCTATTGATGGTGCTTCAATAGGCCACGGAATGGGTGGCACGATGAGGATCACCCACTTGTGAATCTCCATGTAGGCACTTAGATCAAGATGATCAACCCTCTAAACCCACCAAATTGCAAGGTTTAGGAATAAGCTACTACTCCCACGGATGATGAAGTAATTGCAATAATCAATTCACATGTATGCATAAGCAAGAAAATAGAAATCATATATGCTTGAGTTGCAATGCCAAGTCTTCACATGAAGTTCATAAATGTCTAAAGGATGGAAATGCTAAAATGGTGGATCAAGTAATGAAAATATTAAGAGATTAATAGTAATTCAATTGCAAAATCATATCCTCATATTTATTCCAACATCATTATTGTCATGAACATTCATGAATGATGTATAAAACATTCGTAATGTATTGAAATTATAAATACAACTCAATAAAAACTTGGAAGACATTTTCTAACTCAAAGAATTGAGTTTGAAGCCCGATCACAATAGTCAAAAGCCAGCTATCACATGTAGGTGTGATAAAGCCTATATTTTAGGTAAAGGGATTCCTAGTGTCTAGCCAATATTCTCAAGATTATATCTACACACATTGTACTTTGAATTGATGATCTTGAATATGTGTATGTTCTCGTAGCTTTTGAAATAAGCTAGTATGCCCCTTGCTTAGCAAGCCTCCTTGCTTGGTTGATTTGAGTACACTTTGTGTAGCCATAGCTGGATCACAAATCTCAGAGTGTATGAGCTAGAGAGGTTTGAGTATTGACTAGAGTTCCATTATAAATTTCTGATTATTTCTTGTCATTTCTAGTTTATTATGAATTTATTATTTTTTTTCTCAAATTGAATCTATCAAGGATCATATCCAAACTTTTGCATATTTTGAGAGCAACTCCCAGAATGGGAGTGGGAAGTTTTAGTGAGATAACTTGTATTAGCAATATTCTTAAGTTTAGTTTGTCTGTGCAAAAGCTCTTGGTATGATATCTCAAGTGTTTAGAGAATTATTCATTTGAGTGCATAGATGCTCAGAGAGTGTGCCTATGAGATCATCTATGCTTCAAGATTGCAAAGGGTATTTGATCTTCCTCCCATTATTGTACTGGTTACTCTCACCACAATTCAAATCCTTCTAGAGAACTTGTAAGAAGACTCGAACTTTATGAATGTACCAAACAAATTGAATGTCCATTTCCAAGGAGAATTCATTTCAAGTGCCTCTAGTGCCAAGATTGATCTTTGGAATAATCTTTCTACTCAAGTAGTGAAAACTATCACACACCTACAAAAGCGACCTCTAAATATCATAAATTTTGCATCCAAAGACACCATCTGAAAATCAATGAAAATAGCCAAAAAAAAAGAAACTTTGAAGGATGACAAATAATTTTAGCATGAAATCTCTTCAATCCTATAGGTATCAAGCAGCCAAGGCTTAGTTGTAGGGAAACGTGCTAGTTAAGCAAGCCTTCAAGAAACACTAGTAGAAAGCGTGACCTTTTGTGAAGTAATAATACTTTATCTTCCTTGATTCTTAATTTCTTCCTTGCATGAAAGGAACAGTGTCAATGGTGACTTCACGGACTCAAATGAAAAAGTATAATGATGCTTATGTCTTGGTAATTTCCTTAGTCGTAAACCTTGCAGGAAGTCACGACAAGCCACAAAGTGCTATGAATCCGGTAATCCTAAACCTTAGAAGAAGTCGCTACTAGCCACAAAGTGTGGGGATCTAGGCAAGGAGAAGAAAAACCAGGTTATTTATAGAAAATAAATAAATGGTGAGAAGGAAAGTAGGAATATTGAAATAGGAAATAAACGAGCATAGATAAACATAGATTTATCTAATGAAAATATATGAATAATGAGGAAAATTCAGAAGGACACTTAAAAATAATTAGGTAAATAAACATTAAAAGAAGATTAAATAAACAGAGGAAAAACATAGTAAGAAATAGAAATAATAATAAAGAATGTATAAATCACACGAGTGTATTTGTTTTTGTAACGTAATATATGTTTTCCCGGCCTTTCAAGAATTTGGAAGGTAATAGATACCTAATTGAAGCTTTCAAGGATGAGTTAATTGAGCCGTGATGAATGAAGATGTTCGTGATTGATGGAATAAGTGCTTGTACATTGCGTAGTGGCTTTGGTGCTTGTATTGATTGGGAGAGTTTGATGTTGAAGAGAGTTTGCTGCTTTTGATATCAATTCTAATACTTATCAAAACGCTACTCTTGAGGACGACGATGTATAAAATATACAAGTTCAATTATATTCATGATTCAAAACATTTGTTGATTCAGCCCATTCCGCACCATTTGCATCTTTGTTTCGGTACTCAACAAGAAAATTATTATTATAGAATTCTGCTCATTGCCAAGACTCGTCTACGAAAAGGCCTTTCTCCATGCAAGCTCGATCACACGACTACCTTTGGTCCCACCCCCCCCCCCCCCCCCCCCCCTTCTTTTCACTCAAACTGATGATCAACACTATCTAAAATGGCGTTGGCCTCTGTTGAAATCCAAACTCCTATCTTTGTCCAAACTCCTATCTTTGTCAGCCTTGCGTGTTCCACAGCTCCCATCAACTCAAGTTGACATGCATACAAAACTCATTGACGATTTCTAAACAAAAAAAAAAAAAAAAACTCTTCAACGGGTCCTCAACTTTGGCTTTCTTTAAACAGAAAATAATCTCATTTATCCAGGCCAATCAAGTTGGTACTACATCAAGTCTCTTCCTTGCTCGCAAAACTTCCTCAATGATCATCATTACTTTGTTTGCTAAATGCATCATGATATAACTATCTCAAAATTACAAAGTGATAATTCTAAGTTCGAACATAAGAAGAAACTTCCTCATTGTGAAGGTTAAAACCCATGCCTTCTTTATATTTTAGCACCAATTACAAATCCTAAAACTATCAGTATTAATTCAATATATCTTCAACATCTACCTTTCGATAGCATTGGCTACCAGTAGCTCCAATACGCTACCCTCAAATTCTTCAAGCTCTATAGTTTCCCTTTTTTTCAAAGCTCATAAGCATCACTACCATGAGAAAATAAGCATGAATCATACCTATGTATACTGTAAGCTAGACCATACTCTATGAATAGCTTCTTCCTGAAGCTCCCTTTATTTGCATAAGGTGCATCTTGAATCACTTCTTCCACCCATTCAACTCCTGTCACCATCGCTTCAATGTTTTTTTGCATTTTTTACTCTAAATGGATGTCAACTTAAAGTAGGTGAATGCATGCGTACATGTCAACTTAAAGTAGGTGAATGCCTGCGTACAGCAACAAAAAAATGTTTGTTGCAAACTAATTAGATACCAATGAAGTGGTGTGATGGCACAATAACTTTTGAGGTTTTGGAACTTTGATCAAAGTTATAGTATATGGTTAACGAGGCTGTTATATATTCTATCAAAATGACTTATACAAAAGTTTTTGCTAGCCATATGGGAATTCAAATTTACAGTACTAGTTACATTAATTTCACTACATCCTCAAAATGCAACAAAAGGATCATCACATTGATAGGGGATTCTGAGATGTCATTGTTCTACAGTTTTGTAAAAAAGTACTTTCATCCTCATGGAACCACATGAATCCCACATGCAAGGGAATTTTCTCTCTACTACATTTAATTATGGCCTCACTTTACTTATCTTTAAGCTCATTCAAATGAGGTCATTTCCACGAGTATGCATTCTTTCTTGAAGGAGTCTCCATGCTCATAGAGGATTTTTTGTAAGTTGTTTTCTATTTTTGTATCTCATCATGTTTTAATACCCTTTGCTTCCTGCTCCATAGCTTTGTAGGATGGTGTTTGATAGTGAACTTATAGTATTTTCTCTTTGAGAGTACTTAAGTACCTCAAAGGTACAATCAATGAAGGTATATTCTATCCATTATCTTCAGATTTGGATATCATAATCTATTCACGTGTAGATTGGGCAATAGCTAAGGATGGTAGAAGACATACCTCTGCTTTCTTGGCATATGCAGGTTCAAAGCTAGTGTCATGGAGTTCCCTGAAGCAACCAATAGTTGCACTATCCTCAATTGAAGCAAAGTAAGGAGGTTTGAACATAGCAACTGCAGAGGCAATATGGTTAAAAGCATTCTATATAGATTTAAGACTTGTAAGTTCCAAACCTCACATATTTGGAGATAATGTAATTTCCATGCATGTGCTAGCAAACCCTATTTTCCACGTGAGAACCAAACACATAGAGGTTCATGAACACTTCATTAGAGAGAAGATCATGGCAAAGGAGATTGAAATTTCTTTTTTTCCTACTAAAAAGCAAGTAGTATACATGATGATGAACACACTTGTGTTGGAGATAGACGTCTGTGGAAGCACGCAAACATCACAAGGAAGGAGAAGAAGCTTGGAGCACAACACACAATACTGAATGTATACTAGAGAATGTACAAAGATATCTAGCCCATTAAGGCAATAGGCATAAATACAAGCTGGGGGAGAAACCTGGTAGAGAGGGAAAAAAGTGCCCCGGCGGTCCTAGAGTGTTCACACATGTCATAACCTAAATATATGAACAAATCTGCCCTCGGAATGATGCGGTGAACAAGTAGCTGGCACTCATGTATAAGGAAGTGCCAAGCTATGTGAAAATCACTCCACAAAAGGAAGTAAGCCCAAAGCTTTGCAGAAAGCTTCAAACTTCTCCCTAGGCAGAGCCTTCGTGAAAAGGTTTGCAATGTTCTCCTGCGTGGGCACATATGCCAAGCTGATCTCCCCAGTAGAGAAGCTCTCCCTAACATAATGATAATGCACCTCAATGTGCTTAGTGCGAGCATGGAACACAGGGATCCTAGCAACTGCCAATACGCTCTGATTGTCAGTGAGGATGGAGGTGGTAGGAGACTGACCAACACCCAAAGTAGCCATAAGGCATCTGAGCCACACACACTCAACAATCGCTATGAAAGCTGCCCTATACTAAGCCTCACAACTCGAAGTGGCTAGAGTAGGATGCTTCTTGCTCAACCAAGATATACATGAGCTACCAAGCATGAAGCAAACTCCACTAGTGGACACACGAGTGTCATAGCAACCAGCCCAATCAGAGTCAAAAAAAGCATGCAAATATGGCGGTAGTGATCCCCCTTGGGATAAAACAACCCAAGTAGCCGAGTACCACTTAAGTAGCAAAAGATGCGCTTAACTACATGCCAAACTCCTACCTTTGTCCAAACTCCTATTTTTGTCAACCTTGCGTGTTCCACAGCTCCCATTAACTCAAGTTCACATGCATACAAAACTCATTGACGATTTCTAAATGGAAAAAAAAACTCTTCAACGGGTCCTCAACTTTGGCTTTCTTTAAACAGAAAATAATCTCATTTATGCGGGCCAATCAAGTTGGTATTACATCAAGTCTCTACCATGCTCACAAAACTTCCTCCATGATCATCATTACTTTGTTTGCTAAATGCATCATGATATAACTATCTCAAATATACAAAGTGATAATTCTAAGTTCGAACATAAGAAGAAACTTCCTCATTGTGAAGGTTAAAACCCATGCCTCCTTTATATTTAAGCACCAATTACGAATCCTAAAACTATCAGTATCAATTCAAAATATGTTCAACATCTACCTTTCGATAGCATTGGCTACCAGTAGCTCCAATACACTACCCTCAAATCCTTCAAGCTCTATAGTTTCCCTTTTTTTCAAAGCTCATAAGCATCACTACCATGAGAAAATAAGCATGAATCATACCTATGTATAATGTAAGCTACACGATACTCTATGAATAGCTTCTTCCTGAAGCTCCCTTTATTTGCATAAGGTGCATCTTGAATCACTTCTTCCACCCATTCAACTCCTGTCACCATCGCTTCAATGTTTTTTGCATTTTTTACTCTAAATGGATGTCAACTTAAAGTAGGTGAATGCATGCGTACATGTCAACTTAAAGTAGGTGAATGCCTATGTACAACAACAATAAAATGTTTGTTGGAAACTAATTAGATACCAATGAAGTGGTGTGATGGCACAAGAACTTTTGAGGTTTTGGAACTTTGATCAAATTTATAGTATATGATTAACGAGGCTGTTATATATTCTATCAAAATAACTTATACAAAAGTTTTTGCTAGCCATGTGAGCATTCAAATTTACAGTAATAGTTACATTAATTTCACTACATCCTCAAAATTGCAACAAAAGGATCATCACATTGATAGGGGATTGTGAGATGTCATTGTTCTACACTTTTGTAAAAAAGAACTTTCATCCTCATGGAACCCAATGAATCCCACATGCAAGGGAATTTTCTCTCTACTACACTTAATTATGGCCTCACTTTACTTCTCTTTAAGCTCATTCAAATGAGGTCAATTCCACGAGTATGCATTCTTTCTTGAAGGAGTCTCCATGCTCATAGAGGACTTTTTGTAAGTTGTTTTCTATTTTTGTATCTCATCATGTGTTTAAACTGTTTGTTTCCTACTCCATAGCTGCAGGATGGTGTTTGATAGTGAACTTATAGCAGTTTCTCTTCGAGAGTACTTAAGTACCTCAAAGGTACAATCAATGAAGATATATTCTATCCATACTCTTTAGATTTGGATATCATAATCTATTCACGTGTAGATTGGGCAATAGCTAAGGATGGTAGAAGAAGTACCTCTGGTTTCTTAGCATATGCAGGTTCAAACCTAGTGTCATCGAGTTCCATGAAGCAACCAATAGTTGGATTATCCTCAATTGAAGCAAAGTAAGGAGGTTTGAACATAGCAACTGAAGAGGCAATATGGTTAAAAGCATTCTATATAGATTAAAGACTTGTAAGCTCCAAACCTCACATATTTGGAGATAATGTAAGTTCCATGCATGTAGTAGCAAACCCTATTTTCCACGCGAGAACCAAACACATAGAGGTTCATGAACACTTCATTCAGAGAGAAGATCATGGAAAAGGAGATTCAGATTTCTTTTTTTCCTATTAAAAAGTAGTATACATGATGATGAACACACCTGTGTTGGAGATAGATGTCTGCAGAAGCACGTGAACATCACAAGGAAGGAGGAGAAGCTTGGAGCACAACACAGAATACTGAATGTAGTACTAGAGAATGTATAAAGATAGGTAGCCCATTAGGGCAATAGGTGTATATACAAGCCAGGGGAAAAAAACCTCCTAAAGAGGGAAAAAAGTGCCCTGACGGTCCTAGAGTATTCACACACATCATTACCTAAATATATTAACGAATCCGCCCTGGGAATGATGCGGTGAACAAGTAGCTGGCACTCATGTATAAGGAAGTGCCAAGCTATGTGGAAATCACTCCACAAAAGAAAGTAAGCCCAAAGCTTTGCGGAAAATTTTAAGCTACTCCCTAAGCAGAGCCTTCGTGAAAAGGTCTACAATGTTCTCGTGCGTGGGCACATATGCCAAGCTGATCTCCCCAGCAAAGAACCTCTCCCTGACATAATGATAATGCACCTCAATGTGCTTAGTGCGAGCATGGAACATAGGGATCCTCGCAATTGCCAATGCGCTCTAACTGTTAGTGAGGATGGTGGTGGCAGAAGACTAACCAACACCCAAATCAGCCATAAGGCATCTAAGCTACACACACTCAACAGTCACTGTGAAAGCTACCCTATATTTAGCCTCACATTTGAAAGTGGCCACAATAGGATGCTTCTTGCTCAACCAAGATATACATGAGCTACCAAGCATGAAGAAAAATCCACTAGTGGACACACGAGTGCCATAGAAACCAGCCCAATCAAAGTCAGAAAAAGCATTCAAATATGACGGTAGTGATCCCCCCTTGGGATAAAACAATCCAAGTAGCCGAGTACCACTTAAGTAGCGAAAGATGCACTTAACCACCTACCGATGCTTGACTCGTGGGCAATGCATAAACGTGCTCATTTGTGAGACAACAAAGTGAATATCTGGCCGAGTAATGCATAAGTAAATCAAGCATCCAACACCGTGCTAATAGAGAATAGCATCAAATGCATCTCGAGCATCATGAAGACTCAATCGTAAACCTATCTCCATAGCAGTGGCAATAGGCTTACAGTCTTCAAAGCCAAAACACTATAATAATGTGTCAAAATATTTCATTTGACACAAAGCATCAACATGCATAAACTGAATGCCCAAATAATGATGCAAAAGCCCCAAATCAGACATCTCAAATGAGGCATGCAAATCAGGCTTAAAATCAGCAATATACTTCTCAATAGGACTAGTGAGCAGCATGTCCTCAACATAGACAACAATGATCAAAAGTACATCATTAGCTGGCTTAACATATAAGGTGCTTTCAGTTGGACTGTTCTCAAAACCATGTGCAATCAGATAGGCATGTATCTTCTTATCTCAAGCACGTGATGCTTGCTTTAAACCATATAATGCCTTCTTTAACCTGCACATTTGGTTTTCATGCCCTTTCTACACAAAGGCACAAGGCTGAAAAACATACAGTTCTTCATGCAAGTTACCATTTAGAAATGCAGTTTTAATGTCCAACTGATGTACATTCCAACCATGATGGGCTGCAAGTGCACAGATGCTCCAAATAGTAGTCATATGGCATGTAGGTGCAAAGGTTTCATCAAAATCAATGCCTCTTTCCTATGCATAACCCTTTGCAACAAGCCTAGCCTTATACCTGTCAACTGTACCATCACGTTTACGCTTCAACTTCTATACCCACTTAGTGCCAATGGCCTTCTTGCTAGGAGGCAAGTCACATAAAGACTAAGTACCATTCTTCATGATTGCATCATATTCAGATTGCATCATATTGAGATTGCATAGCAGCCATCCAATTTTCTGAATTTTCTGTTTCGTCAAACGAGACAGACTCAGTCTCATGACATAGACTAGATGCAGCCATAGCATAGCAATCTGATGCAAAAGAGACACTATGAGAGCCTGATCGAGTACGATATGAGAAGGGTGCATCTAATTTGCTATCACACAAGGTCTGCACCAACCATTTTGGCATAGTTCTTGTCTGCTCAATATCAGCTCTCTCATCAATAAGTGCATCATGTAAATCTGCATAAAAAATGGAATGATCTGCATCATCACATGAAACCTGCAAAGGCTGAGAAGTTACCTCATTAGGACAAGCACTAGACTGTCCACCTGTAAAAAGAGGTAGCAAAGTATGATACATGTCTTTGGAGCTAACAAATGTCTCCTTAGTACATGAAAGCAATGTCTCAATAGCATCCTCCACAAAAGCAACATCACGGCTAACCAGAATGCATTTAGTCTGTGGATGATACAGATGATAGCCCTTACTTTCAGAATTGTACCCAACAAAACTACATTTTAATGCTTTATCATCCAATTTTCTGTGATGTTTTTCGGGCACTAATGCATATTCCAAACAACCAAAAACACGCAAATGAGCAACACATGGCTTGCGATCATGCCAAGCCTCATATGGAGTGATATATTACGGCACTTTAGCGGGACACCTGTTTAGTACATATGCTCCACACATGACAGCCTCAAGCTAGAAAGTATGTGGTAAACCCTGACACTTGATCATACACTTGAATTCAAACTCCACTTGTAAAAGTTGTGGAGCACTTTGAAATTGAAAACACTTGCACATTATATGGAAGCAATATACATACAGTTGTGACCATCATTGTCTTGCTCCTTCAATTTCTTGCATCATCTTCTTCAACAATAGTACGCTTGCAAAGGTTGCTACTCTCTCTACAATGGTCATAATTGGATGATCAATGGTTCATTGGAAAGATATTATTGTCTAGGTTTTTAGTCTAAATTGGAAAAGAATTAAATTTAGAAAATTAGGAGGAATTGAAGTTTTTCGCTCTTAGGGTCAATCTCTAAGTATTCCAAAAAAAAAACAATGTACCACTAATGAGTGTCTAATTCATTTCAGTAGCATATTTTGCTTATTCATTGTACTCTTGGGCGTTCTATATACTCAACCCTATTGGTATAACTCACATAAAAGGATATTTTTATAATTCTAATCATGCTGGTTGTTGTGAGCATTTGAAGTTCATGGTCTCATCCAAAGATAGTATGTTTTTTGTGCTAAACGATGCACAAACCTATCTATTCTATAGCTAGAGGGTTGTTCTTTTTTTGGTTGGTTAGAGAAAACTTCATCGCTTCAAAACTCACTTTTATTCCTCCTACAAGCGTCTCCAAGTTCTTTCATATGTGTGAGCATTCGTCATAATAGATCATCTTTGTGAGCCTAGACATTAGATAAGTAAGGGCATAAGCTTTTGGGTCATTGGGTTTCCATTCAAGGTGAAAATAAAGGCCCTTTGCAACTACATGGTACCCCTATAGAAACTTAATGGGGCAAGTGCAAAGGGGTGCTTCCCTTTCCGCATGGTCTGGCAACCTATCCACCTGGTCCATAGGAACAAGTTGATAGGAATTATTATCTTGGAGACATTATGAGATTATATATTTTGTGGATTATTTCATATCTCCTAACTATGCTTATTTATACCAAATCACCTTCTAAAAGCTATATAGGCATGGCCCATGTTGAGCTTTATAGAACATTGCACACTAGTGAGCCCTTCATCTAGAGATTGTCTAGATCACCATGTAAGCTCCATATTGGGAGTGTATGGATGGACAACACTATTATTCAAGTTGCATTACTCCTAGAGATTTGAGAATTTGAGCTCACTATCTCTTAGTCTGCATCTATCTCATGCAATTTTCTAAATTTTGTACATTGTTAAAACGAGGCATGTTCAATCCCCCCACAAAGATTAAGTAAACGCATTGCATTAAAAAGATATGAAAATGGAGGACAATTGAGGTTTGGGCGACTATGATGAGCAGAGCATGCATAAAGTTTATTATCTAACAAATTTTGCATCACCCATCTTAGAATCCATTTTGACTCATCAATATTTCCTCTCTCATCAGTAAGTATATTAGATAAAAAAATGGAATGATCTATGTTCTGATTCAAAACCTTCATAGGCTATAAATGTAATTTGTTCGGAGGTGTGATGGACATAAAGGAAACCATCCTAGATCTTAGATTCCATGCGACTTTGTATATATCATGATTGGTTTACAAATTGGAGAATCTTATTCTTCGAACAATTTTGAAATGTGTGGAAACCCTAAGATTAAGTGCCTATTTGCCTTATTTTGGACACTCTAAGGTTTTGTTTTGCATTGATGATATCATTGATGATATCATTGATGATATCATCAACTCATAAAAACCTTAGAAGTACCCTTAATAACCTATATAAGAAGGGTCTAGCCACATGTATATGCAGTCCTACCAGTGTAAGTCTAGGGAGCTACAGGAGTTGTGATCATGAAGTGAGTACTTTCCAAGCTCGAGTTCTAGTTGTATTCTTGTTTCTTTTTCTAGTCTTCTTTATCCATGATCTTGGAAATCATCTAGTGTACTCTTGTAATCTCATAGTACCATATCTTTCAAGTTATTTCTTGTATCTATTTCATCTCCATGAAGGGATTTTATGTAATCTAGTTATCTTGTTTCATACCTCGATCTCGAGTTGTGAGATGTACTTTATCATCTCTTGTCTAGTTATCCATACCTACCAATCCTGAATTGTGGGAAGTTTTGTATCAATTACATATTCTAATATCATTTTCACTATGTGAGCAACCTGAAACTTCTTGTATCAGTTATATATACCCCTGTATTATTTTTCATATGTGGGTGATAATCTAATCAAGAGTTTAGTTCCAAAATCTCATCAAGTCTAGTTGAAGGGCACAATCTAGTGCTCCCCTCACATTTGGGAAAGCCTATCCATATTAAGACAATTTCCAGAATGATGGAACACATATCCATACTAAGAAATATAGAATTTAATTTCAATGATATATACTAAGAATCCAACATTTTGAAAGAAGGTCAAAGTAAGGTGATCACTGTTGGAGCAACTCTATGACAAGCCTAAGTATTGGCTTGAGTCCCACAAAGTCATAGAAGAAGCCTTAAAATGAAGACAATGTAAAGTTCACTTGTGAACTACCTCTTGTAACTTTTGAAGACTTTACTTAATGTAAAAGTGAAAGTATCTTAAGTGGTTGAGTCCACTTGATCAAAAAGGGAAAGAGGAGCCACGAATTTGTGATTTGTGGTAGATAGAGAATAAAATCAATCACTAATTTATTGGAGAGTGATTGAGGGGAGTTAGCCTCCCAAGATCAACTATAAATACATGGTAGCTTTAGTCATTGTTAGAGAGACCTATGTGAAGACCTCCAAGAGCTGAGCTTTATGCCATATCAAGGTGTGATTACAAGGCACACATATGTATCAATAAGTCCATTGTATTGTACAATCAATATACTTTCATTTTCGTGATCATTTGAGTTCATATTTCCATGTTCTTGTGAAGTGTACTACTCACTGCCATATCTCTCAGTTTTTGCAGTCAGATTGCAGAGATGGTTTCTCTAAGCTTGGTGCATCATTTTCAGTGATTTAACTTGGTAAAGCTAGCTCTATAATTGTACTATATGCTCACCAATTTTCATTTCATTTGATTGTTTCAATCGTCAGCTATGTTCAGTTGAAGTCAACTCTGTTTGTTCATTTTCACTTCTCTATCAGGTACCCGACTTTTTTACTCATCTTTTTAGAGCTGTTTCTCAATGTGTACTTACTCAAATTCAATTATTTAAAGCTTTTTGGATTCACCATACTCTCTAGTATAAGCCTACAAATTTTCATAATCATTGTATTCCTTAATCTTGCGTTATTATGATTTTGTTTCTCACTGGTCTCATTACCGTAGTAGCTTGTGAACATCGGGATGATATCATCACTTGCTAAACATCATTCTCAGTGTTTGGTTCATTATTTTTTATGAGATTACTCTTGAAAGTTAGCTCTTTATATTAACTAGACTTTCCAAGGAGGAATTAAGTTAATTGCTATTGTGCTCAGAGAATTATGCAAAACAATGGACAGGTGTATGAACCAAAATAGCAAGTTCTTCACCTCTGAGCTAACTCCAACTTATCTATTTTGATCTATCTTTTTGAGAGTGATCTTCCAAGGTACATAGGGTGTCTAATACATCCTTTGGCAAGCTAAAAGGGCCCACCATATACTCCTGGAGTTCGTTTGGCTGGTATAGATCAAGGATTTTGCAACACCTCTTCATCTTCAAGCACATACCTATCCATCTCTTCATTGTGGTATCAGAGCAAGGTTGGACAACATGGCAGATGGATTTCCTTCATCAATTGACAAATTGGACAGAGGTAACTACTCAGCTTGGTCATTAAGAATGGAAGCTTATCTCCAAGGTAGAAGTTTATATGGTTATGTGGCTGGAGATGAAGTTATGCCAAGTTTCAGGAAACAAAATTCAACCAACACAAGAAGAGCAAGAAAGATTGAGCACATGGTGCTCCAAGGATGCACTTGCAAGGTCTTATCTCCTCAACTCTATCTCAGATTTTCTGTTGCCTCACATTAGAAGTTGTAAGACATCTCAGGAAGTGTGGGATGCACTTGAAGCCTTCTTCTCTTCAAGTAATAAAGCTAGGAAGCATCAACTATGGCTAGATTTCACAACTCTCAAGAAGGCTCCCAAAAAAAATGTGACTGATTTTGGCACAATGCTCAAGGACATAGCATATCAATTAGGAAGCATTCGAGAGGTAATAGATGAAGAGCAAATTTTAAGGCAGGTCATCAATGGCTTGAAGGCAGATGACAAGTGGGAAGCATTCACCACAACTATGGATTTGTACATGGACATGCATGTACCCGATTTCAATACACTCATTGGACAACTACTTACTCAAGAGGCAAAGCTTATCAGAAATGGAGAAAGCTCTAAAGGTAATCAATCTTCAGCATTATACACTGATAAAAGCAAGTCCAAATATAACAAAGGAAAGGCAAAGAAAGTGGATGATGAAGCAGGAACATATCAAGCTAAGTATACAAGTAGAGGAAGACATGGCAGAGGTAGAGGAAGAGGAGGTAGAGAAGGCAGGGGGAGATCCCAAGACTCCAACTCATGTTCTATTTGTGGATTAACTAATCATACAATGGAAAATTGCTTTAGGAATTCCAGGAATCAAAGAGGCAGAGGATACAATAGAGGAAGTTATGGCTACTGAAGAGGAAGGTTCAACAACTATCATGGAAACTACAACAACTACAATCAATGTCAAAGCACCTGATGGAAACATCAACCTACTCAGTAAGGTACTCTATGTCCCTACCATTACAACGAATTTGATAGTAGACAAAGTGTTGGGCAGATAGTAGACAAAGGGTTGCAATTCAGGTTCACAAAAGTAGGAGCATTTGTTGAAGATCCAAGTCAACGATTTAGAAGAATTTCAAAAGGTGAAAAGGCAAGTAGATTGTTCACATTTGAATTACAAGACACTAGAAACATTGCTCTCTTTAATTATGGTAGTCAAGACACTCATAGAATTGGAAGTATGGCACAAAAGGTTAGCACATATTGGTGAAAGGTCATTAAAGCAAATTCGCATGGATCAAAGTGTACTTGGACTCCCTAATTTGTCAAAACAACATATGATTTATAAGTGTAGTGCATGTCAATTTGGAAAGTCTCACAGGTTACCATTTATAAAGAAAGGTTATATGCATGGAGATCTCTTGGAGTTGGTTCATACAGATGTATGGGGACCTAGCAAGGAAGCTTCAATATCTGGATCAAGGTATTATGTCTCCTTTATTGGTGATCGGAGCAGATGGACTATCCTATTCTTTATGAAACACAAAGATGAAGTTTTTTCATGTTTGAAAAGATATTTGGCTCTTGTGGAGAATTAAACAGGTAAATCACTAAAAAGGCTAAGGTCAGATGGAGGGGGAGAATACTTCTCGCATAAGTTTGATTCTTTTGTTCAAGAAAGATGAATAAAAAAAGAGGTAACTACAAGGTACACTCCTGAGCAAAATGGAGTGGGAGGGCTAGGCTGTATCTACAGCCACTTACTTGATTAACAATTTTCCTTCAAAATCCCTTGATGGGATGACTCCATATGAGGCTTGGAATGGAACAAGACTCATGTTCCTTCACAGGTTAGAGGCAAATGGATCCAAAGGCAAAAAGGTGTGTATTTATTGAATATGGCAACAATCAAAAGGGCTAGAGGTTATACAACCCTACCAACAAAGGATTCTTGGTTAGCAGAGATGTAGTTTTTTATGAAAACAATTCATGGTATGAAAATTCATGCAGGAAGGTCAATTTACCATATGATCTTGAACAAGATTTTCCAAAGCTTGGTAGAGAACAACCGAAGATTAAAGAACAAGACACCTTAGAGGATGATGAAGAATCTCAGATGGAAAAGATCAAAGCATGGAAGTGTAAAGGTAAAGCAAAATTGCAGGAACTTGGACATGAGGTAGAATCATCACATCATGGCCTAAGAAGATCTATGAGGGAAAAGAAAAAACGAGAAAGGTATGGGTTTAACACCTCATTAGTAACTAAACATTCTATCTACATAGCACACGATATAAACCAAGAGGAGCCATCATCCTTTGAAGAGGCCAAAGCAAAAACACAATGGAAGCATGCAATGAAGGAAGAGATTGAAGCACTTGAGGAAAACAACACTTGGGATTTGGTGCCCAAGACTTCATCCATGAAGGTAATAGGCTCAAGATGGGTCTATAAACTCAAGAAGAATTCTGATGGTTCCATTCACGGGTATAAGGCAAGGCTTGTAGCAAAAGGCTTTGCACAAACTCAGGGAATTGATTATGAGGAGACCTTCTCTCTTGTGGCAAAGATGCCTACTATTAGGGTTTTTCTTAGTACTGCCTCTTCCAAGAATTGGAAGGTACTTTAACTAGATGTAAAGAAATCTACTCCTTGCATGAAAAATAGGATTAGTAGCCAAATGAATAGAACTCATATTGTCACCATAAATAGTTGGAGTTCCAAACTCCAATCCAAAATCTTTGAATAATGTCTTCATCCACATAGCTTCTTGTGTAGCTATAAAAAGACCTCTGTATTCAGCTTTAGTAGAAGAGAGAGAAACTGTGGGTTGCTTCTTGGATGACCATGAAATAAGCTTTGAACCTACAAAGGTAAGATAACCTGAAGTGCTCCTTCTATCTTCCTTGGAGCCAGCCCAATCTGCATCAGAAAATAGCTTCAAACCTAAATCAGATACATAAGGATAATAAAGTCCTTCATTTATGGTTCCTTTGAGATACTTGAGAATCCTTTTGGCAGCATCCATGTGTGGTTTTCCTTGGTGTGTGCATAAATTGACTTAGCACACTCACACTGTAACATATATCTACTCTTGTTAATGTGGCATAGTTGAGAATACCCACTAGACTTTGATATGATGTGATGTCCTCTATGAGTTCACCTTCATGTGAGCTTAATTGGTGATTGACCTCCATTGGAGTACGTGCAATCTTACAATCTTGCATCTTGAATTTTGCCAACATGTCCTTAATGTACTTTCTTTGAGTGAGAAACAAACCATGGTCTTTGTAAACAACTTCCAAACCTAGGAAGTAGGTAAGTGAACCCAAATCACTTATCTTGAACTCTTCTCTCATCTGATCTTTGCTCTTCTTCATACCATCTGCATCATTTCCTGTCAACATAATATCATCTACATATACATATAGGTAGATGATCTCAGAATTACTCTTTTTAATAAAGAGTGAAGGATCTGCCTTGCTTGGTTGAAAGCCTTTGTCTTGCAAGAATGAAACAAGCCTGAAATTCCAAGCTCTTGGAGCTTGCTTGAGACCATACAATGCTTTGTTAAGTTTACACACATAATCAGGATAAACTTGATTCTCAAAACTAGGTGGTTGTGCCATATATACCTCTTCTATTTAACTTGGTACAGTTAGTGCTATAAGTCTACTATATGCTCACCAATTTTCATTTCATTTCAATGTTTCAATCTTCAGTTATTTTCAGGTGAAGTCAACCTTGTCTGTTCATTTTCACTTCTCTGTCAGGTACCCAACTTTTTTCCTCCTCTTGTCAGAGTCGTTGCTTAGTGTGTACTTACTCAAATTCAAGGATTTAAGGCTTATTGGATTCACCATACTATCTAGTATAAGCATACAAATTTTCATAATCATTGGATTCCGCAATCTTGCATTATGTTCATTGTTCTGCTCACTAGTCTCATTACTGTAGGAGCCCGTGAAAATTGGGATGATGTCATCACTTGCTAAACATCGTTCTTAGTGTGTGGCTCATTATTTTTTATGATATTACTCTTGAAAGTTAGCTCTTTAAGTTAACTAGACTTCCCCAAAACGAATTAAGTTAATTGCTGCTGTGCTCAGAGAATTATGCAAAACCCTGGACCGGTGTATGAACCAAAATAGCAAGTTCTTCACCTCTGAGCTAACTCCAACTTATCTGTTTTGATCTATCTTTTTGAGAGTGATCTTCCAAAGTACATAGAATGTCTAATACATCCATTGGCAAGCTAAAAGGGCCCACCATATACTCCTTGAGTTCATTTGGCTGGTGTAGATCAAGGACTTTGCAACACCTCTTCATCTTCAAGCACATACCTATCCATCTCTTCACAGTGGTATCAAAGCAAGGTTGGACAACATGGCAGATGGATTTCCTTCATCAATTGACAAATTGGACAGAGGTAACTACTTAGCTTGGTCATTAAGAATGGAAGCTTATCTCCAAGGTAGAAGTTTATATGGTTATGTGGCTGGAGATGAAGTTATGCCAAGTTTTAGGAACAAATTCAACCAACACAAGAAGAACAAGAAAGATTGAGCACATGGTGCTCCAAGGATGCACTTGCAAGGTCTTATCTCCTCAACTCTATCTCAGATTTTTTGTTGCCTCACATTAGAAGTTGTAAGACATCTCAGGAAGTGTGGGATGCACTTGAAGCCTTCTTCTCTTCAAGTAATAAAGCTAGGAAGCATCAACTATGGCTGGATTTCACAACTCTCAAGAAGGCTCCCAAACAAAATGTGACTGATTTTGTCACAAAGCTCAAGGACATAGCAAATCAGTTGGGTAGCATTGGAGATGTAATAGATGAAGAGCAAATTGTAAGGTAGGTCATCAATGGCTTGAAGGCAGATGACAAGTGGGAAGCATTCACCACAGCTATGGATTTGTACATGGACATGCATGTACCTGATTTCAATACACTCATTGGACATCGACTTACTCAAGAGGCAAAACTTATCAAAAATGGAGAAAGCTCTAAAGGTAATCAATCTTCAGCTTTATACAATGATAAAAGCAAGTCCAAAGATAACAAAGGAAAGGCAAAGAAAGTGGATGATGAAGCAGGAACATATCAAGCTAACTATGCATGTAGAGGAAGACATGGCAGAGGTAGAGGAAGAGGAGGTAGAGAAGGCAGGGGGAGATCCCAAGTCTTCAACTCCACAAGGTAAATCTGATGAGCATTTTTTCTACATAGATTCAGGTTGTTCAAATCATGTGGCAAGAAATGTGGCACTCCTATCAGATTTAGAAGATGCAAGGAATAAGCATGAGGTACAAACAGGAGATGACACAAGACATCCTGTGGAGAAAATAGGCAATGTCAAAGCACCTGATGGAAACATCAACCTACTCAGTAAGGTACTCTATGTCCCTACCATTACAAAGAATTTGATAAGTGTTGGGTAGAGAGTAGAGAAAGGGTTGCAAGTCAGGTTCACAAAAGCAAGAGCATTTGTTGAAGATCCAAGTCAAGGATTCAGAAGAATTTCAAAAGGTGAAAAGGTTCACTGGTCTCATTACTGTAGCAGCCCGTGAAAATCGAGATAATGTCATCACTTGCTAAACATCATTCTTAGTGTGTGGTTCATTATTTTTTATGAGATTACTCTTGAAAGTTAGCTCTTTAAGTTAACTAGACTTCCCCAAGAGGAATTAAGTTAATTGCTGCTGGCCTCAGAGAATTATGCAAAACACTAGACAAGTGTATGAACCAAAATAGCAAGTTCTTCACCTCTGAGCTAACTCCAACTTATCTGTTTTGATCTATGTTTTTGAGAGTGATCTTCCAAGGTACATAGGGTGTCTAATACATCCATTGGCAAGCTAAAAGGTCCCACCATATACTCCTAGAGTTCATTTGGCTGGTGTAGATCAAGGATTTTGCAACACCTCTTCATCTTCAAGCACATACCTATTCATCTCTTCACAATCACTCACTTGCAAAATTTGCATAAAACTTCGGAAATTTATTTCATGGATCTTCATATCAAGAAGAGTATCTAGTTCATCAATTTCAAAGTGTTCTCAAATATAGAATAAAGGATGACTTACTATCTACATGTCAAATAAATACTTTACATGAAACTATCAATCAAGTAGTTCAATGTGAGAATCAATTGCTCCAAGAAAGCCAAGTCCAATAGCTAAGAGTGTTATGTAATCAAGGAACTATTCCTCAAGAATCAAAATCAAGAATATTTCAAGATGAAGAAGTCATTAGAAATGATATGGACTATAAATATTATAAAGAAGCTAAAGGATAGAAGGAGTTCACGTTCAATGAAAGATGTGTTCTTATTCAAGGCACTCCATCAAATATCTTGGAAACACCATAACATGCCACTCGAAACTTAAAGCATGTATCTCGAGAAGAGCCCAATGAAGCACAAGAGAGATCTAGTCCTTCATCACATATCAAGAATAAGAATCATGAAGAATTCAAAGTTGAGCATGTCTTATTTTGGAGAATCTCATGACAAAGATCGGAATACCTTATTCATTGTAAAGGGTATGCCATTGGTAATGGTACTTGGGAACTTATAGAAAATCTTCAAAGAGAAAAACTAAAGGTTCATGAGTTCCATAGGAAGAATTCAATGAAACCTAAGATAGAGAATGTGGTCACTCCTCATGGAAATTATTACTTGAGGATGAGAGGATGTTAATGAAATAAATGAAACCATCTTGAACCTTAGATTCCATGTTACTTTATATATTTTATAATTCATTCATAATTAGTCTTATGCTTCCATCTAGTCTGGAATGTGCCAAGAACCTAAGATCAACTATCTATTTGCGAGATTCTCACAACTGAAGGACTTGTGTTAAGTTTATGATATCATAAACTTGTAACCACCTTAGAATAACCCTTGAAAACATATATAAGCAGGGATTGTCCACATATATTTGCGCTTTTTCTAATGCTAGTGTTGGGAGCTTAAGTGACTTCTAGGTAAGTACTCTCCAAGCTCTTGTTCATGTTCTAGTTTTTTTCTTTGTCCTAGTCTTGTCTAGTATTGTATCTTGGACATCCTATCTTGTCGTACTGTAATCTCATAGTACAAGATCCTTTACAATTATTCCTTCTATCTAGTCCATCTCAATGAATGGAGTTGTTGTAATCCAGATAGATTTCTTCATACCTACAATCTGAGCTTTTGCCTCATGGGGCTTCTTACATCAGCTATATATTCTTGTATTATTTTCCAATCGGCCTTTGTGTTTACATAAGGATTTTTTCTCTCAACTCTGCCTACTCATCTATTTTGCCATGTTATTCTCTTAAATGGCATTAGAGATCAAGCACTACATCATCATCTAAAACTAGGATGGATACAAACATTGAAATGCATGCCCATCCTTGTTCATCAATCAAAAAACTAAATTTTTTGCATGCATTTCTACTTCCATAGTTTGATCATGAGATTTGAGTTTCTGGGATTGATATTATGGGTTTCGGCTAATATACTTGAAGTTGTTTGTTGTTGGAAAACAACCTCTTCCAAAATTGTCATGGATTATTTGCTCTTTGCAAGAGTTATGTGCTCTTTGACCTTGTTTTCCCTCGTTTAAATGACTTAATGAGTTAGGTGGTTGATATTCTCTCGTTATAGCAGCTTTGTATAAAAGATTTGGAGAGGATTTATGAAGAGGTCTCTCATCAAAACATCCTTAAAGTTCCACTTACATTTCTCGGCTCCATCTTCTTGTTGGGTGCACTTTATCTTCTTTAGCATTTAGCAAGTATAATAGTACATCCATTGTCTTCCTCGTATGAAAGATAAGCATTGAGAAATTATTTAGGCATCTATAGTTCTTGTTATGTTCCATTGTAAAATTTTATTTCTAGGTCCATAGTGAGTCAGAACATAACAAAAGTGAACCAAAATGAGATGTGGCCTTCTCATCTACTCTTGATAAAGTATAGAACAGTCCATCTACTATGGTCTTCAATAAATGAGACATAATACCTTGATCCTGCCAATGAAGGTTCTTGACTTGGTCCCCATACCTCTATATATACTAAGTCCAATAAGTTGTTATGGATGTAGCCTTTGTGGCTGAATGGTTGTCTTTGTGCCTTTACAATCTGACATGCATCACAACCAAAAGTGAGTAGAGCTATGTTCTTGGTTTCTCCTTCTTCAAAAGTAAAGAGCGCACCATGCTTCTCACCTCTGGCTATCTTCTTGAAGCCTTGACATGGATCTTTCACATAAGCTCAATGATGGGTGAACGTAACTTGCAAGCCTTTTTCAACTATTTAGCCTACTCTTATTAGGCTTTTGGTGATAGTGAGTACATAGAGAACCTTAATTAGAATGTTTGTCCTACCATTGGAAGCTTTGACATTACCAATCTTTTCCACATTGTGCTTTGTGTCATCTCCTGTTTGTAATTCATGCCCATGCTTTGCACGTTTTAATTTGGATAAAAGAGCAATGTTGGCTGCAACATGATTTCAACATCCTCAATCTATGTAGAACAAATGATCATCTTCTTTACCTTTTTTGTGGCTTACATTCATAAGAAGCAATGAGTATTTATGTGGTTGATCTTCTGAATAATTGTTGAAGTAACTTCAATTATAGCCTTTATTATTATTATTATTGAATTTGTGTCCACCTCTATCTCTAATTCTACCATATCTACCTCTTCCACTTCCTATCTCAATCTTTCCATTGAATTAGCAATTTTAAGTGTTGTGGTTGGTCTTCTCACAAATTGCACAAGGTTGAACATATTGAACTTTGACTTTGTCATGCTTTGGTCCTTTCTTCTTCCCTTTCCACTTTGCTCTTGCTTGCAAAGTTAGCTTGAGAAGTCTCCTCTTTATCTTCTTCCTTATTCTTGCCTTTCAACTTCTTATCCTTATTATATGTGTATAGAGCACTAGTTGAATTACAATGATAGGAGTTACCTTCCTTTATGCTATTGTTGGCCTTTGGATTGAGGAGTTGTCCAAGAAATATGTTGAAGTCTGGAGGTTGCATATCCATGATGAGATCATAAGCTATGGTGAAGGATTTCCAATGCTAATCACTTCATATCCTATTGAGAATTTGCCTCATGATAGCTTCTTCTTCAATGAGCTCTCCATTGGATGCTAAATGATTTGCAACCTCCTTGACCTTGGTAACAAACTCTCTGATGTTTTGTTTAGGTATCTTCTTAATTTGGTTCAACTTGTTCCAAAGATGATTCTTTCTTGCTTATGTACTAGCAGAAAAGAAAGTCTCTTGGGCATCTGAAGTCTTTTGAGAAGTCTTTTATCCTCTAATATGTAGTAATAGAAAGTCAGAGATAGAGTTTAGTATGTACGACCTTGCTTGAGATCCCTTGCGCACCAAAGTGTGAGCTTATCTATCTCATGTTGTTGGAATAAGCATAACTTCATCACCTACTACGATTCCATAAAGATTTCTATCTCACAAATAGGCCTCCATTCTCATTTGCCAAGGGGTCTAGTTGTGTTGATCAAGCTTCTCGATCATTGAAGGAAATCCATCACCCATCTTGATCTAGCTCTGAAACCACTGAAAGAACTTGGAGAAGCTTGTAGGATATAGAAAAGTGAGTTTCAAAGCGATGAAGTTTGGTCAAACCAACTGGCACAAGACCACCCTTGAGCTTATGGAGACTCAAACAGAACTTATAGGCATGCGATGAGTGCAATAAAATGCACTATGTACTTTGGAGCATGAAAGAGAAAGAGTCAATAAAAAATAGATAGGTTTACACATTGACTAGCTCAAAAAACTTACTATCTTTGGATGAGACAATGAACTTCAAATGCTCATAGCGATCAATCAGATTACAATTTAAAAGACAATCCTGATATGGGAGTGATAAACATAGGTCTGATTTTATAGAATGCACAAGAGTACAAGGAATAAGAAAAATTTGCTATTGGAATGAATCAGACACTTAACAGTGGTACCTCCTATTTTTAAGAAATATGTAGAGATTGACCCCGAGATAGAAAAGCTATGATTTCTCCCCATCTACTAAGCCCAATGCTTTCAACATTTATAGGAACAATCTAGACTAATACCTCTCCAATGACTCATATCTCATCCAATTCGGAGATCCATATAGAGAGGAGCAGTCTCTCCATGCTTACTATTGTTGAAGAAGATGATGCAAAAAATCGAAGGAGCAAGACAATGATGGTCACAAGTGTATGTATGTTGCTTCCATATAATATACAAGTGTTTTAAAGTCTTTATATAGACTTTTCAAGTGCTCAATGACTTCTACAAGTGGATTTTGAATCCAAATGAAGGCAATAAGAGTTGTTGGAGGGAATCAATTAACTTTCCTAGAATCCAAGAAAAGTGAAGATCTAGTTTGATCTACTTTTAGGTAATTGATTGCTTGATTCATTGGAACTCAACTACCACAAATTAGTGTGATTTGGGCTCTCTCTTTCTACTTTACATGTGTAAATTTCAAGGCTTTTATAATGTTAAAGGATCCATGAAAAATCCTTTTTTTTTTAAATACAATAAGTGAGCATAAGTAAAAGAACTCTCCAATGGATATTCCTTCGATGTAATCCAAGTGATAGCTTTTGATGTAGATCAAATCCACCTCAAGCATAGTCTAAGCTTGATGTTCCAACATCATAGACCTCAGCTAACTTGAAAGCTAGGGTTCTAAAAATATCTAGACTATTATAATAGCTTCTTCTCATCATGGGGGCTTTATATATTAGAGCACCATGGATCATTTGTGGTCACTTCAAGGTGCACTATTGAGTATATCTAAAACTTCCCTCAACTCCCACCTTGTGGTGAACTACCTACTTGGTACAATGCCAAAATTTGGTAAGTGGCGATGAAGTTGGTCTCTCCAAAGATCCTTGGTATAGATGTCTACTCCATTTTATTCACTTGGAGAATAGCTTTTCTCCATGACTCTCTCCTCAATCAACTCATCACATACTCATACTAAATTTCTATGTGCTTGGTAGGTGCATGGAAAACTTGCGTTTGGGAATCACCATGCCAATTTGGTCGTCAAACTTCAACCTTGTAGCCTCCTATCCTTGTATTTCTATGTGCCTTTAGGATCATCCTCAACCATAATGCTTCACATTTAGCAAAACATGATGCTTTGTACTCTAGTTCAATGGAAGATAATGCTACAGTTTGTTGCTTTTTACTCATCCAAGAAAACATCCCTGATCCTTAATGAAAGGAATATTCAGAAACTCATTTTCTGGTATCAATATCTCATCCTAAATCTAGGTCAGAATATCCAACTAGACATGATCTTTCTTCATAAAAAAGACCATAACTAGTGGTTCTATATACATACCTAGTATCTGCATACATGCCTTCCAATTTGTTTAAGAAGGCTTATTAGAAATCTTGCTTACTATTCCAATAACATTAGAGATATTTAGTCCACTATCCCACAAGTAGATAAGGATTCCGAATAATTTCCTATATCTTCGAGATCCACTATATCTTCGTGCAAAACTTCAAGCCCTAAGCAATAATGAACTAAGATGAAGTCTTTTATTCAATCATGAGATTCTTGAGCACATTAAGCTCACATGTCACTTGTGCTAAAGCTGAGTATTAAACATATGTGGAAGTTAGAGAAACTATAGGTTTCTTTTTTTCCTTCCAAGAGAGGATCATCTTGCCAAGCATCACTCCATATTGACTTGCACTCCTTTGATCATCTTTGGATCAAGCCCTATTACCATACGTACCTGTGCGAATCATCCTCTTTTTTATAAATGAAGAATTTTGGTTGACACCTAATCTCGCATGCTTGAATTAACAAAAGATATTTATGGAGTGAATGGGACTAGTTCCCTTGTGAACCCTTGTATCCCACAAACCAATGGTAATAGCTATGACAATACAAGACCGGTAGCATACAAAGGACTCAACAAGTGAATAAAGATTTAAACTTATTAACTTAGAAGGTTAATAATTTTTTGTCACCCCCATGAATGACCCACTACTTTTAATCTTATGGTTTTCCAAGGCAAACATCTTCTTGTGTTTGAAAGGTGGTCATTTCTTACAATTACATTCTCTTCTACGTAACAAGCTCATGGATTTCACAATCCACCATCCTTTTAGATGGTCATAGAATTTGATCACACATCTTTCTTTCCATATCTTCAAGAGCACTTCCCCTCCCATGGCATTTCACAAGGAAACAAAATGGCGAGTTGTTTCTTCAAATAATGTTTGTTTTTGATTGATTGTAAACTCAAAACCTTGGTAAGAGGTTTTCATATCTCATAAAGTCTTGGGCACAAGACGGATATTTGGTAAATGTCCTCTCTCCCTTATAGGAAACATTTACACAAGTGAGAGGTCCCATAGATTTCATTATCTTTGGCATTCATCGACATTCGTCGATAGAGGATTTTCCACATAAGCACATATTTTTTTGTCTCAATGAGAGGATGTCATAGGGCCCCCACATTAGTTTCCATTGGAAGCTAGACCAAGTAACACACCATCTCTTGTTAAGGAAGATCTACAAGTCAAGCTGCTTATGTATCCTCATAGTGTTATTCAAATTATCACCATTGGACGATCTTAGTCCTTCAAACTAAGGTGGATCATTCCCAAGAAGGAGGAAAGTCTTTGAGTTATCCAAATAGTTTAATCTATGTCTCAGAAGCACCAACCATCATAATCTACTTTCCTAATAGGTTCTAAATCTTAAAATCATATCCAATGACCTCTGTTATTGTTCTACAGATGTTTCCACTTAGCATCCTTTGTTGCATAGCTTCTCTATGTTGGAGTTTGAGGTCTGTGAAGGTACACAAACAACAGAAGAAAGAAGAAGAAGCTTGGACCTCAACACACAATACTTAATTCATTGTCAAGTGAATGTACAAGGATAAGATACCCATTAAGGTTATAGGCATATATACAAGCGAGTGGAAAAAGCCTCCTTAAGTGGGGAAAAAGTGCCCCAACAATCCTAAGTGTGTTTACACACATCACTACCAAAATATATGGAAAATTCCCACCTTAGAGTGACGTGGAGAATAAGGAGCTTGTTGGAAGCAGCCAGAGGCACAGACGCCACGGAAGCATGTAAAGACGGAGCAGGGAGCCAGTCGGATTATTTTTCAAACAAATATGTTTTTATTACCTCTTCAAACATCCAACAGTGATCTTCATCACTCCTGTAACATATGTAATATAGACAAAACCTCATTTTGTAATTCATAGCTCCATTTTGTGCAAGCCGAGGAGTCCTCGAGCTTGAGGAGCTTAGGTAGAATGCGCGTACCAATTTTCGTTATTTTTAGACATCGTTTACCCTTCCAAATAGCCTCTAGGACCTATTTTTTAACTATGCCGGTCACTAGATGTGAAACCGGTCAAAACTAGTCTAGAAACTATAAAAAGAGCTAGAGAGCTCATTTTTGAGGTTGGTTCATTTTGGTTAATGTGAGCTTAGAGCTAGTTTGAGCTTGTAATAGTGTTCTTGAGTAATAGAGTTGATTTCTCACCTTCCATTGTGTCTTGCTTGTCTCTTCGTAGTGTGTGTGTATGTGTGTGTGCATTTCTATGCTTCTCACCATCACTTTCACTTCATCTCACATTCACGATCTTCATATCACTCCTATCTCTTCCGCGGATTGACATTAAGGAGGTGGAGCTTCTTAACGTGGTTCTCACCATTGTGCTAGAGCAACACCAAATTTGGCGCCGTTGCCGGGGATCGAGTCTAGGACGAATGTGTGATGGTAAGAGTATAGCAAGAAGTGGCGTTGGAAGGTAAAAATTTCAGTTTTTGTTATTGTTTTTACTTAGTTTTTAGTGTTTTTTACCTCCCCCACACTCCATCTTCATCATCGCATCATCATCTTCATCTCCAAAAAAATCAGAAAATTCACCATATCCACCCATTCTCCTCATTTCCCCTCATTTGTGCATGCGAGAGAGTGAGAGAGAGCATTTGTGCTTGTGTGTGCTTGTGTTTTCTTGAGTTTTCTTGCAGGTACAGAGCTTCAGAGCATCAGGATAGCTTCCAAAAGGTAAAACATGTACTTTCTGTCAAAAATTTCCGAGTAGGGCGGACCATCGCGATGGTCTGCAACTTTCGGATTTTGAGGTAGGCGACCACACCACGAGGTAGGCGATCCCTGCGCATACACGGAACCATTCTTGCATTTCAAAAATTCGTTGTTTGGTGGACCATCGCGATTGGCTCGGACCATCGCGATTGTGTCGCACCATCGCGATTGGCTCACGCCATCGCGACGGCTCGGCCGGACCATCGCGACGGTTCACTTTTCGGACCATCGCGACGGTCCACTTGAGCCATCGCGACGGTCCACTTGGACCATCGCGATTGTTCAGTTGACTCCGGACCATCGCGATTGGCTCACGCCATCGCCACGACAGTGCCACGTGTCACGATAGACCATCGCGACGGTTCATTTTTTGGACCATCGCGACACTTCGAAAATTCGGACCATCGCGATTGGCTCAAGCCATCGCATCGCGAACCATCGCGACGGTTCACCTCGGACCATCGCGATTGTTCCCCGTTGACCGTTGACCGTTGACCCGCGCCATCGCGACGGTTCATTTTCCGGACCATCGCGACGGTCCAGTTCCACGCCATCGCGATCGTTCATTTCGGGCCATCGCGACGGTCCATTTCCACGCCATCGCGATCGTTCATTTCGGGCCATCGCGACGGTTCGATTTTTTGGACCATCGCGACGGTTCGCTCGGACCATCGCGACGGTCCCAGACCATCGCGATTGTGCAACCCCATCGCAAATTTTGGACTTCAATTTTTGACCAATTTTGAGGGTATTTTTGAAAAATTTTTGGACCATTAGACTCATAGGAGACCCCTTAGCTCATATTTGAAGGAAAACTTGACTGTCAGTTTTTACCCCCCAGGGCCTGAACGCTCATAACTTTTTCATCCGAAGTCCGTTTTTTGAGCTTAATAGCTCATTAGAAAGCTCGTGACGAGTACTACGTGACCTCAACTGTTTTTTTCATAAAGAATACATCTAATTTTGGATAAGCTATTTTGAGGTTCACTCAGTTAGGAACTAGGAAGCCAGGGGGTACACATTGAAAATTTGGGCAAAAAAAGGGAAGGGACTTAAAAGGTATATGTACTCAAGTATTTGATCATCCTGTGAATTGGTCTAACATTGGAATTTTCCAGGTCTAGCAAAGGCAATCAAAGGCAAGCAAGCAAGGCAGTGAAGACAGCAGAGCTTGGGAAGCGCGGCTTCTTGGGCAACAGGGCATCAGAGCAACAGAAAAGCTGACTCGAGGTTGGAAGATTACTCAACCCCCTCAGTCAATTTTTTGCTTAGGTTAAACGTTAGCATTGTGATTAACGACTATAGGAACGCCTCAAGTTCAAGATATTTAATTCTTTCAAGTCCAAGACTAAAGATAAAGGTGTGTGTGACGCGAAAACCCTAAAGGAAAGAACCTAAGTCTGACGGAACGAGAACTCAAAATTATAACGGAAAGTCGAATTCCTGACGCATACATTAAGACAAGAACTTAAAGACCTTTAAAAAGAAACAAAAAGAATAACAAAGAATCAGAGACGATCTAAGTGTGTAATTAAGTGAGCAAGGGAGAAAATTAATGAACCTTAGATCAGGCAAACATATAGGCAAGTCAGACCGAAGAAGCCTTAGATCATCAGAAGCTAGTGTAAGAACTACCGCTCGATCGTGGGCTCAACAATTGAATAGCAATTACCCTTACGAGAGCTCAGATACTAGCGAATCAGAAATGGCATTTAGCACAGATAGACCAGAAGTAGGGTCAAACGTAGCATACTTAGAAAAACCCGAAGGACCCTACAGAACGCAATTAGAGTTTCTCCGAACCAACCGATTAGGTGCTCGCATCTATGAGGATGGTTTGCGAAGGCAAGTGGTGCAACTGCACAACCCTGATCAACCCATAGGATTGGAGAGACCAGTGGTGAAATTTGAGAGAGACGCTTACATAGACAAAGAAGGCACGATGTACATCTTAAGTACGCAGCCAAATGATACTAATGAGTTTGGCACAATTCAATTAGAGACGGAAGCGAAAGTTCAAGGAAAAGAACCGTTAGAAGAACCTAGAACACCTAGAGGGAAATCCGTATTAACAAGAGTACTCATCCCAGAGTGGATCCCTCAAGATAACAGGAGTATCGAGTTGTTGGTAAATAAAGAGACCGATGAAGCCTTTTGGAGGTATAGAAAGGAACAGCCTAGCGAGGTAGGTATCTTCACAATATACGAGTTCAAGGACCCGGATACACCTGGAAAGGTTGTATACCTGGACGAGACTTCAGAAAGATTCTTTGTGGTGCCTGACCACGCTAGAAACACATATACATGGAGAGGTGAATTGGTATTCCCTCCATCTAGAACGAACATGAATACAAGTCAACAAGGAGCAGGAACATCATCAGCCTTTGGAAATCAAAGAGAAAAGAATAAAGAAAGACCCGAAGTAAGCTTCACTCACCCCATAGGGAGAGATAGAACAACCACGGATAGACAAAGAGATCATGGAATACCAGGTGGTAGAGATGATTTTCCTCTACCTAGACCACGTGAACACGCAAGAGTATTGAGACCCACTCAATTGGTAAAATCAATGAAAAATTATTTTGATGGGACAGGAGATCCTTATGACCATGTTGCAGAATTCAAGCAAGTACTAAGAGCAGAACAAGTTGAAGACATGTTCACGCAATACAACGCATTTGGGCTAACGTTAAAGAACACCGCTTTAACTTGGTTCCAACCTTTGCAACAAAGGCAATTTAGAGACATCCATCACTTTTTAGAGTCATTCATCACCGAATTCTCTAAAAGTGGGATTAGACATGACACGTCTTCGTTGATTCATAGCTTTAAACAGACCCCTCAAGAAACAGTTAGACTGGTAGGACGTAGGTTTAGACAATATGTTGAACGATGTCCAATGCAAGAGTTACCCTCACAAGCTAAGCAAGTGTCATTGTTTTTAGATGGCTTGTTGAGCTCTAAACTACGCTCCTACGTGTACCTAAAAGAACCCAGAACGCTAGAGGAGTGTGTAAGAATATGTATAGACATCGAGGACAACCTAGGAGATGAATTAGAACTCTCAAAGGTCTATAAGGACTCAGACTGTTCATCTCTAGCATCCACGAAATTGTCTAGCTCGATAGAGGACCTAGCAGAAAAAGTGGCCCAAAAACTAGGAGTTTCTAGTAAACCGAGGGTGCTTACAAACAAGCGTTGTTACACCTGTGGCGGTGATCATATGGCAAATGTGTGTCCCAATGCACCACAACCACAAGCCAACCCTAGTGGCCAATATTGTACAATTGAGAGAAGATACACGAATCATACGGCTCAGGACTGCCCATACAACAAACAAACCGTGAGACAGAACTACCCGCAAGCATACCAGCAGCCAGGTAGGTATCAAGGCCATTACAATGCTCAGCCTTATTACTATAGGCCTCCTCAGAACTACCGATACCAGGCTCAACAGAGACCTCAACCTGTCTTAGCTCAGCAGCCACCACCACCAGCAAATGTCATCCCAGTCAAATACGCTGCTACAGAAGAAAACCTAAGTAGGGCCTTAGTGCCTTCGTCACCTTTGATTATAGAAAGTGACCCACACTCAAACAGTTTTGACTCTATGAATGTAGATAGTCCACCCGCATATTACGCCAAGTCACCAGAACACGGGGAGACATATCATTATGATAGTCCACCAGTGGAACATAGTTGGGAGCCCGAATACGCTCATGTGATGTACACAAACCCAAATCCACGGCCCCAATTGAGACAACAGAGACCACAGGGCCCTAGAGGACCATGCTTTAGGTGCCAAGGAGATCACTTCATAAAGGATTGTCCACATCCCCCAATAGCAAGGCAATCACAGTACTATAACATACAAGGCTTTTGTGCCGAATGTGGCAAAGAGCACATAATCAAAGATTGTCCTAAGAACCCAGTTAACCCTTCGAATGTGACACCGATCAACGTGATAGGTATTGTACATAATGCAGATGGATCCAACCCTACATACGTGCCTATCCAAGCTATAACAAGAGCCCAGGCGCTCTTACAGAACCAAAAGCTTAATCAAGAGAAAGTAGCCGAAACCAGTGAAGTTGCAGAATCTAGCAGCAAAAAGACAAAATCTTGGAAAGATTCGAGAGAAAGAATTAAGAGAAAATGGAGTAAAAAGATAACTGAGTTGGAAGGAAGTTTAAAGGAATCTAGAGCCAAAATCCAAGAGTTAACTTCACAGGAATTGAATCTAGAGAATCCAGCCCAGAAATCAGGATCAGTTTTAGCTGAACCCATACCAGAGAATCTAGACATGATGTTTCGAGCATATGAGGCTAGATTAAAAGAGGGACCTCAAGTAGCTGAAATGAGCAAAAACTACCCTCGAGCTGATCTGGAAATTGAGAGAACTAAACTTTGCATGAAGATGGTAGAACTAGCACAAGCTTTGTTTGAAGCCTCTAGATATCTTAATTGGAATAACATGGCAAAACCTGAATTACACTTTCAAGGACTAATGGAGAGGCTAGAATGCTTGACAGAAAGCAAAGAGAAAAAGGATCAGCATAGGAACCCTATTGTCCCAGAGACACAGGAAAGGAATGCACCATCCCTGTCTCAAGTACCCAATACAGAAAGTCAAGACAACCTGTCTTCTATACATAGGTACTCACATGAATTTTTGAGAGAAATACAAGAAGAGAAATGGAGAAAAGAACAAGGAACCCATCCTCCTATTCAAGAAATAGATGACTTGCAGGAACAATTTCCCCAAGACATCCCCTCTATATACGATGATGTAGAGGTGGAACAACTGAGTGAACCCACTGGATTTGAATCTAATTCTTTACAAGAATTACCTCAGTTCACAGGACCTTGGGAAGCAAAGTCTATTAATATGAGGGCACCCACGATAATAGTGAGGAATGAAGAATCAATAATCCCTAGAAACACGGAAGTGATCAAGAATACTAAGGTACAATGTAACCTCACTCTAGAGGAGCTATTAAAGGTAAAACCAGAATTGTGGAAGCACGTAGCAAATCAATTCCCCGAGCTTGCTACCGCTCCCTCACAAATAGGATCACAAAACAAGGTACCAGAGATACCTGTAGAAAAGATTGGTGATGTAAGCGAAGGAGAGGAAGGTAACACTTATCTTCCAATAACCCATCAGGGCTACACCACGAAAGCCATCTTAGATTCAGGAGCCGGAGTAGCCATAGCTACCACCGCTTTATGGAAACGTTGGGGTAAGCCAGCACTCAAACCTACCCGGATGAAGTTACAAATGGCTGACGGACACATAGAGAAACCATTAGGCTTACTAGAAGGAATATCTCTCACCACTTGTGGTGTAGAATTTGAGCATACCTTTGCCATTTGTGATTTTAGTAAAAACCATGCATATGAGATGATATTGGGACGACCATTCATGCGTCAGTTGCAAATTGTACAAGATTGGGGAACTAATTCGTTGTACTTGCAACATTTAGGAGTGACTACCAAAGTCAATCTTAAAGACTATTCACACAGAGATGTACCCCCAATACAATGGAATACCATCCATAAGACACAAGTAGAAACGGAATCCGTGCACTCATTAGAATCAGATCCTTCTTGGTTGCATGAGGATACTCATTTATGGATGTGTAAAGTAGCCAAACAAGAGGAAGAACGATTAGAAGCAAGGACCCTAGGTGCAGAACAAAATCCACGAACCCTTCAAGATCCAGCCTACGCACCTGTAGTATTCCCAGACGAAGAGTTTGAACCCCATGGTTGGGCAGAAATCCTAGCAACCATGGATGTAGCCATCAATGAAGAACAATGGACACCCCACTGTGACGAGGATGGCTATGACATATCGGTTTTCACGATAGAGCCAATCATGGGCGATGCAATTTTAGAAGAGTGTGAACCGAACACTGATGCATTTGAGGATGCAAGCGATTTTGATTTAGAATCAATTATCATGGACCCACCCTTTGCATCAGAGGAGGAATATTTCTACGAAGTAGAGACTCATACTCAGAGACATGAGGAAATTACGAATGAAGTGAGGTTAGCCACGGAAGTGACTAACAAGAGTGAAGGCAAGAAAAGAAAGAAGAAAGACACCAGGACAGAAAAAGAAGAATCTTTATTTGAAGTACCCGAGAACTTCAAGAAATATGAAATCGAAGATAGAAGAATCATGGTACGAATGCCTAATAGAAAAGCGAATGATGGACAAGTATATGATAACCGAGAGAAAACCAAGAAAGTAATAGTTGCCATAGAAGGAGAAGAAGAAAAATGCACATACATAGGGCATGATTTGACGACTGAAGAAGAGGAAGAGTTAGTTGCCCTATTACGCGAATATAGAGATGTTTTTGCGTGGAGTTACAAAGATCTAAAAGGAGTAGACCCAGATATATGTTCTCATAGAATCCCTATGACTCCAGATGCAAAACCTACGAAACAGAAACCGTACACGTACAATGATAACTACGCTGCGAAGATTAAAGAGGAGATAGATCGCTTGATAGAAGCAGGATTCATTTACGAAATTGAGCATACCGAATGGGTATCCCCCATTGTGGTTGTGCCCAAGAAGAATGGAAAATTGTGTGTGTGTATTAACCTTAAAAAAGTTAATGCCGCAACGATTAGAGATAGTTATCCTCTTCCTATCACGGAACACTTATTGGAAAGAGTTGCGGGCAAGGAAGTTTACAGCTTTCTTGATGGCTTTTCAGGTTATAATCAAGTAGCCATTGCTCCGGAAGATCAACACAAGACGGCTTTTGCCACTGAATGGGGCATATTTGCATTTCGTGTAATGCCATTTGGCTTAACAAATGCACCCGCCACTTTCCAGCGACTCATGTGTCATGTTTTTAAGGAATTTTTACGCAAGAGCTTGGAAGTTTATGTCGATGACATATGTGCTCATTCAAGTGTAAGACAGACGCATATCCCAGAGTTAAGGCAAATATTTGACAAATGTCGAGAATATCAGGTTTGTTTGAACCCAGAAAAATGCGTTTTCATGGTCAGACAAGGAAAAATTCTAGGACACATTGTGTCAAAAAATGGAATCTCTACGGATGAAGAAAAGGTGAAGGTAATTGCAGATTTACCTAGACCAACTAATGTGAAGGAGGTACAGGCATTTATGGGCCATTGTGGATATTATAGGAGATTCATACACATGTATGCAATCATAGCGAAGCCTTTGTACTCTCTTTTAACCAATTTTGAATGGACAGATGAATGTGAAAATTCATTCAATGAACTTAAACGACGCTTGTGCTCAGCACCGATTTTGACTACCCCAGATTGGAGTAAGCCATTCCATGTACATGTGGATGCATCCAATTACGCCATAGGATGTGTGTTAGCACAACCCACGAGTGAAGGTAACATAGATCTCCCCATAGCTTACGCGAGCAGACAATTGAACGCAACAGAAAGGAATTACACCACTACGGAACGAGAAGGATTAGGGATGATCTACGCAGTAAAGAAGTTCAGGCACTATTTGTTGGCCAACAAATTCAAGTTCTTTACAGATCATCAAGCCCTATTGTACCTAGTCAACAAACCATGTAACACAGGACGACTGATACGTTGGTTTCTATTACTCATGGAGTACGATTTTGAAGTAGTAGTCAGGAAAGGAAAGACACATCTTAGAGCTGACCACCTTTCAAGATTAACCTCAGGAGAAGCTCCTCAAGGAGTAGCGGATGAATTACCAGATGCATACTTGTTTAACCTTGAGATAGCACCAGAATGGGCTAAGCCTATAGTCCCTATTCTGACATACGGACCCAAGAACCCTAGGATAAAGATCAACGAAGGAGAGATTACCAAGTCTCAGAGGTACCAAATCATGGCAGGAAGCATATATAAACAGGATAATCAAAAGATTCTTGCTTGTTGTGTAGATGAATCAGAACATGTGAATTGGTTGCAATTAGCACACATAGGTGCATTAAAGCAACATCATTCAAAACATCGAACACTACAGACTCTGCAAAGATCAGGAGTATATTGGCCTACGATGGAAGCAGATGTCTACAGATTGTGTAAGGAATGCAACGTTTGTTGTGAAAGACCACCAGTAGAGCATGCTACATTATATCATGTGTCTCTCACACCAGACTGGAGTGAAACTTTAGTGACATACTTGAGGACGAACACATTCCCTCAAGGCATGACCTTAGCTCGACAACGTAGTCTAGAGCAGGAAGCTCAAGACTATTCACTTATTGGCGATAACCTATACAAAAGGGGACGAGATGGATATCTAAGACAATGTGTTCATGAGAGCGATTATCTGAGCATACTAGAGACTGCACACCAAGGTGTTGCAGGAGGTCATTTTGGACCCGATAGGATAGTCAAAGCCATTCTCTTTGCAGGATTATGGTGGCCCACTCTTCACATGGATGCTCATACATATGTAAAGAGATGTGATGTGTGCCAAAGAACTCAGTTTCCTACTCGCAGAGATGAAATGCCATTGAAACCCATGATGGGCGGACGTGCATTCTCTAAGTGGGGTATAGACTTTGTAGGACCCATTAACCCCCCTGCAAAAGGTACACATGCGGAATACATTATTGTTGCCACAGATTATCTAACCAAATGGGTAGAGGCAAAAGCCACAAAAAAGAATGATGCTCACACGACTGCAAAATTCTTATTTGAAAATGTCTTTACAAGATATGGATTGCCTATAGAGTTAGTGAGCGATCGAGGCACTCACTTTCTAAACCAAGTCATTGAATATTTGTTACAGGATTTTATGGTGATTCACAAGAAATCTGCACCATATCATCCTCAGGCCAATGGTCAGGCTGAAAGCACTAACAAGATACTTTGTAACGTACTGACAAAACTCGTGAACAACAAACGTTCAGATTGGGACAAACAGTTACACCACGCTGTTTGGGCATATCGAGTGGCCTACAAGACCGTACTCAATGCAACTCCCTTTCAGATGGTTTTTGGTCAGAATGCAGTGCTTCCTTTGGACTTCTTGATACCGACCCTTAAGGTTGCACAAGAACATCAGTGGACCGGCCATGAATTATCAGCAAGAATAATGGACTTGGAACGATTAGGAGAAACCAGGCTGAAGGCAGCAGCAGGAATATACGCAGCGAAGAAGCGACAGAAAGCATATTTTGATGCACATGTGAAAGATAAAGGCCTAAAAGAAGGAGATTTAGTTCTAGTATATACGCTGAAACAGCACGCACGTAAGTTAGAAAAGCGAGGTTATGGACCTATGATCATTAACAGACTCTCAACAAGTGGAGCAGTACAGTTAGCCACCTTAGAAGGAGATATAATGCCTAATTACATTAGTGGCTGTAGAGTCAGGTTATATCAAGAACCTCTTACTGAGGATATGCTTAGACGACTCACGTTGGCAAAGAAGCGTAAGGAGGAAGAAAATAGAATACGAGCGGAAGCTCAGGCAGAAGCCATAGAACGCATTAAGCGCATGAAGCTAAGAAGACAAGGACTAGGGAGAGAACATTATAACCATCTGGAAACATCACCCAGATATCCCATGGCCATGTGTCAAGTAAAGTCAACCACTCATCCTAGCATAGTGGACAGGAGACCATTCATTACAGTTAGGCTAGAGCACGGCAACCCTTGCCAAGAACTCAGGGCTTTAATTGACTCAGGTGCTGCGACTAGTGCGATTAGATGGTCCCACTATAAGGATTCAAGAATAGAAATGCGGCCAATTGAGGCATACCTCATAGGGCTAGGAGGCATGGAAACCCCTTGCATGGGTGAGGTGGACCTCCCTATCCTCATTAAGGATGTGACCATGACAGCGAAGCTACTAGTGTGCCATGATGACGACCTGATAGAACCCCTAATCCTTGGCCAAGATTGGCTATACGATCACTCAGTGGACCTAAATCTTAGACAAGGCTCCTTACAGATTGGAACCTTAGAACAGAAGCGAGTGATACCGCTTGACTTCCCTAATGGCATTCCGACTGAGGTTTGTAACCCTAGACCCCATGAAATACATGCGATGGAAGACCGGAAGATCTTGAGTCAGATCAATCACATTACGTCTACACCAACCCACTCTGGCTTGGCTATAGGCAGTTGTCAATCAGAAGGACGACAGGAGATCTTCCCTGGGACTTCCTGCAAACTAGAAGAAGCAGCTACCCATCCGCTAGGGCAGATGGACACAATCAGCGGTCAGGTGGGTTGCATCAGCGGCCAAATGAGCACGACACCCTGCGGTGCTCATCCTTCCAAACTTGTTGCGGACTGGCCTAGATTAAAGTTAAAGAACGCATCACTTCCTAATGGGCAGGTCACGCAAGTGTTGGATCTCCCTTCTTTTCCAAAGCAGAGCGTCCATCCGACCTCTCAACCTCAACCACGACAGAGTCAACCACAACGGAGGAACCCAGACCGACGACACCACCAGACGTGGCAAAGAAAGCAGCAGTATCAACATCACAAAACAAGTGGCACCAGACAAATGTGGGTGCCAAAAGGACAAAAAGCACCAAAGAACTCCAACCAAGCAGAGATCAACAAGAAAAAGGCAGGGCAGAAACAGAATCGATATCCTCCATCCCCTCGACCTTCTTCTACAGGTCCGAGCATTCGACAAATTTGGATCGCCAAGAAATACCTTACCCATAGACCCACACCCACGCAGATTTGGGTACCCAAATCATGTATCATAGCTCAACCCTTAAGCCATGTAATATATACCCCTCACAAATCTTTCCATTCCTCCATACCTCCACACCCGATACTACCCTTTGCCCCCCAGCAGAAACCCACCACCCACTCGAAGACTCTTAGGAAATGGATACCGAAGAATATCCAACCGTCTCCCCCTAACCCCATGTCTGATAAAACTACCCCCCCGACTAACATACAACCTTGTACTAAATCACTAACCTTTAAACCTTGTATAAATTCACCCACCATCATCACACATCACTCGTAATCTCATATCATCAAGAAATGTATGCATGACCTGAAACGTATAGGTGTCTAGAGACCTGCACTAGTGCTGCAAGAAACATTGCATCCATCACATCACAGCACTTGGCTACACGGGTTACGCATTAGTTATGGAAAGGGATTGCGGTCTCACTTTAACGGGATCATAATTAATTTCCATGCTAATGTGTTAATCCTTTGTAGCAGATCTTTCTCATTAGCGCATCAGTCACCATGCAAACCGACGAAGGAACATCAGGAGCAGGCCCCAGTGTAGCGGCTGTGCCCCTCAGCGTGCTACGAGCAGAGTCCCACCCGACTGCTCCGCCGCCGGAATTTCAGGGATTTCCAGGGCCCATGCCTATCGACAACCCACCCATGGGCTACACTGAAAAGATACACAGGAACTCTCATTGGTTTCAGGGCCTTGCAGGACCCCTTGCGGACGCGGACTTTACATTTGAATCCTCTTTGACATTTGATGACCGCACGTGGGGAAAATACCAGTTTTTCTCCAGAGAGTTTGAAGCCCTACAGAGCACCCAGGATTTAACTCATGTTTGGGCCAGAGCAGGCTTCACAGAGTATTTCAGTGATCCTCTGCCCAAACCGGATTTTTACAGGTGCTATTACTTAATCACTACCCTACTGGCCTCAGAGAATAAGGACATCCCAGGGACCTTCATATTGCCTACTTTAGTGGATGATCCACCTTACAAAAGGTTTTACCTATCTAAGGATTTAATCAGAGCGGCCATCAAAATTCATGGCACCCACACACCCACAGATCGAGAGAGATTAATTCCAGAACCGATGAAACGTGGGGATGTCACGAAGTGGGAGGAGATTTCGGCAATTACACCTGAGCTGTCGAAGCCATTAAGGATATGCATGCAACATTTCGCATTCCCCGCTCAGGACAGATTTACCATGCCACATAAAAGAATATGGTTCGGATTGTATTTGGCATGTACGGGACCTCAAACTGTTGATCTGGCGAGCTGGATCATTGATCAGATGTATTTGGCACAACACAGATGGGAACGCAAGAAAGTGCTTAATGGATGTTGTGCGCTCACAAGAATTGTTTATATGTGCTTGGCCTATGATTTGCCAATTGAACGGGCATTAACAGGAGAAGAACTGAAGGCATTCAAAGGCACAACGAAGAAAGCCAGGAAGCCCAGTCGAACACGGGCAGGTAAGCGCATGAGAGGCACCATCCCCTGCCTTCAAGTGCCAGAGTCGCCATCACCACAACCCTCTCCAGAACGACCACAGACAGAAGCGGCTCCCACAGTACAACCTATTCGCATAAGGTTGTCCAGACCAGTGGTTACGGAGGCCACCACTAGTATCGCTGCACCTCAGGCAGCTGCCACCACAGAACCCACCACCACAACAGCAGAAGCTCCCACCACTATTGGTGCGGAAGCGTTTTCTTTCCCGATACCACATATGGAGACAGACCCTATAAACACAACATTTGATTTTGAGATGCCTGATGCATTCTCAAACGAATTCCAATATTCAGAAGCACAGCTGTTCTCCCAGGAATATGAACGCCCCAGTTACCCTACCACACCGCGAGATCTGCCACAGGGACAAGCTGTGTCGAGCTCTGAAGAAGAAAGAACCGAAACCGACGACGAGGAAGGCGACGATGAAGCCAGTCAGGGCTCACACGACGGACAGACAGATGGTCAAGGCCAACAGACTGACACACACGGCGACACCAGCACATATGAAGAAGAGACTTTTGAAGCCGCAGCGTACACGCTGGCCATAAAGAAATTATATCGTACCATGGAGAAAGTCTGGGCCCGAAAGAAGTTAACTGAAGAGGAGAGCCAGGCATTAATTGAACAGGAACTCATCTCCGGAGGATTCGAAGACGCATACATCAGAGGGTTCAGGGAGCTAGTCAAATCAGTAGGCTCCCATGAAGCACTCAGGTTTTTACAAAGAAAGCAACTACCACAGTTTGATCCCCTCCGAGTGCGACTACTTTCAAAACCCGGAGAGTATATTCGCGCACCAACAGGAGCTCAGTCCCCAGCACAAGTCAGGGAGGCACGCCTAGTCCCCGAAAGTTCATCGACCGCAGAACCCATCCTTGTAGATTCCCCACCAGGTACCACCGTTGTACATACCACTACTATCTTCGAAATAACATCCATACCCTCTACTCCTCTCTCACCTCATCTTTCACCAACCCATCCTGTATCCCCCGCACACCCACCCACTTCCCCCATATCCACACCAGTTCAAGGCAACACAACCGCACCCTTTGCCCTGCCAATTCAGACTTCCATGCCCACACCCAACCCTCCGCATCCATATGTTAACCCCTTCACCCCTTCATCCTTCCCAGCGTTTCCCCCACCTCTAAGAACCCCATTCCCCTTTCTAACCCCACTAACCTTCTCACCAGTTTCACCTCCTCAACCCACCATAACCCCTATTTCCCCTTTTCACCAAGCTGCTCCAGCTATCCCCCTTGTAACTTACTCTACATTTGTAAATCCCGTCTTCACACCTGCACAACCACCCACTTACACACCGCTTTTCACCGTCACCGCACTTGACACGTCCAATGACATGGACATATCACCACCCACCGCACCAGCATCCACTCCACTCACAGCACCATCATATTTAGGTACGTCACAATTTTCCACGATCACCACTGCATCCACCTTCCCAACCCCATTTCCCATCCCCGCTGCATCTACTTCCACTGCATCCTCACTTAGCATTCCATTACTACTATCGCCAACCATAGACACTGCACTTCAACAAATGTTCACATGCATGTCACAAGTACGAGATGAGTTCGCATCTCTGGGCCACAATTATCAACAGCTGCAGAGGACGACCAACGAATTACAGTTGCAGCTTAATTCATTATCAATCGAGAATGCCTCTTTAAATACACGATACCAAGAACTAAGAGAGGCATATCATAAGCTAGAGCTAGAAAGTGAAGAGAAAACAAAAGAAGCCACTGCGGATTTGGACAACCTCCTTCGAGCCCAAACCGTCCGCAATGCAACGCTCACTAGAAATATGGGCTTACTAAGAAGACACTTAGCCGCAGCAAAAGAGGAGAACCAGAGACTCCAAGAGCAGAATAGAGAGAACTTGGAGGCGGCTTTGGACCACCCAGACCAACCCTTAAGTCCTAGCAAATTCAAAGCAATCCCATCTGAATCGATGCGGATGTTGCTAGATGATCATGTGCGACTGCTAGAGGACTATGATCGAATGAACGAAGAGCATCAGAAGCTAAAAGAAGATCACAAGTTACTACAGCTCAGAGAACCGGCACCACAACAACTACCAGTGGCAGCAGAAGTACCAGAACCTGTGGACCCCTCTCCTGAACTCATAGAGGAACTCAACGCACTACGGGCCCAGGTCACCACTCTCCAATCACGCATAGATGTATACGAAGCACCACCACGGCCTGATTCCCCATCGGAGATTCCAGCTGAAGACGAGAACATAACCATTCCGGTGGAGGAAACGTTTGAAGAAGCATACGAGCCAATACCCATCCTAGGCGGACAAGTCACGGCCGAAGGCCAGATGACCTATGAACTTCCTACCCCCGCGTGGATGAAAACGATCGAAGAACTTGGAACGACACACTCGGCCAGAGTAGAGGCACAACTACATGCTATGGCCATGATTGAAGAGAGGATTTTACAGTCACCATTCTTTGCTCAATTGGCCCCGCGACGCTACATATCTGGGCACGAGCTTCAATATAAACCGTACTTCATGTTAATGGCCGAATATCAGTCAGCCATAGAGAAAGAAACAGGCATGAAACCAACGCATGCCACTCAATTCGAACCGGAAGACTTGCCACCAAGGGCGCAGAGAGGTGAAATCCTTCAACCAGACTGGCGCAAAGATCTATTGCAAAACTATCCAGAGATGATGAGCACGTGGGTGAAAGCGCCGCTGCACTTAAAATTTAACCCGTGTTGGGGACCAGTACCACGACGCCGCTCTTGGACTGCATTCGCTATTAAGGTACAAAACAATAAGCAGTGCCAAGACTGGTTGAACTATCCCTACTTCAAGCCACCAATCGAGTTACCCACAGTAGGCTACATGATGGCGACGATCCGCCACTGGCTCCCTAGGTTAAAGCATATGGATGATATTGCCGCGCACATGACTGTCAAAATCTTTGACATGATACAGATGATCTTTAAAGTCTTCCGACGCATCAAGGCTCCTCATGTAAACACCCCGGGCTTCGAGCATGGCAACTTTGATTTAGTCTATGATATGAGCACAACGCCATCGCTACGGGTGTGTTATGCCTGGCACTGCAGGATCAAATACCTACCGGCATGCTACAAGCAGACATTCGAAGAAATGTTCACCACCGGCTTTTGGGAGTACCATTCAGAGGTATTTATAAGCAGGCCCACACACTTATTGCAATTATTCGCCTGTGAACGAATGGTGTACTCCACACATTATCAGCTCCTACCACCAGACGAGCCACAACCTATCAACTGGGAGAAACTCGAGGCTGATCTAGCCCGAGGCATTCGTATATCCGAGCACACCCTCGCTCAAGACCTCCTACAGAACTACATCCGGCAGACCTCACAACAAGGTTCTGTCAGGGACGACAGAAGCGAGAGGGAGGGGGGTGTTGGAAGCAGCCAGAGGCACAGACGCCACGGAAGCATGTAAAGACGGAGCAGGGAGCCAGTCGGATTATTTTTCAAACAAATATGTTTTTATTACCTCTTCAAACATCCAACAGTGATCTTCATCACTCCTGTAACATATGTAATATAGACAAAACCTCATTTTGTAATTCATAGCTCCATTTTGTGCAAGCCGAGGAGTCCTCGAGCTTGAGGAGCTTAGGTAGAATGCGCGTACCAATTTTCGTTATTTTTAGACATCGTTTACCCTTCCAAATAGCCTCTAGGACCTATTTTTTAACTATGCCGGTCACTAGATGTGAAACCGGTCAAAACTAGTCTAGAAACTATAAAAAGAGCTAGAGAGCTCATTTTTGAGGTTGGTTCATTTTGGTTAATGTGAGCTTAGAGCTAGTTTGAGCTTGTAATAGTGTTCTTGAGTAATAGAGTTGATTTCTCACCTTCCATTGTGTCTTGCTTGTCTCTTCGTAGTGTGTGTGTATGTGTGTGTGCATTTCTATGCTTCTCACCATCACTTTCACTTCATCTCACATTCACGATCTTCATATCACTCCTATCTCTTCCGCGGATTGACATTAAGGAGGTGGAGCTTCTTAACGTGGTTCTCACCATTGTGCTAGAGCAACAGAGCTCGTATTCATTTATAAGGAAGTGCCAAGCTATGTGCAAAGACATCAATCCACAAAAGAAAGTAAACCCAAATCTTTGGAGAAAGCTTCAAACTTCTCAAAGAAGTAGAGCCTTAGTGAAAAGATCTACAATGTTTTTGTGTGTGGGCACATAAACCAAGCTAATCCCTCCAATACAGAACCTCTCTTGGACATAATATAATGCACCTTAATAAGCTTTGTGGCAGCATGGAACAAAGGGTTCCTCACAACTGCCAATGTGCTCTGACTTTCGGTGACTCTGGTGGTAGTAGGAGTCTTACCAACACTCAAAGCAATCAAAACACGTCTAAGCCACACAAACTCAATAGACGCTATGAAATTTTCCCTCTAATCAGCCTCACAACTTGAAATGCTCATCATTGGCTGCTTCTTTTGCAACCAAGATATGCATGAGATACCAAGCATAAAGAAAAAAGAATTAGTTGACACATGCATGTGCTAGCAACCAACCCAGTGAAAAGCCAAATAAAGGATGTAAATCTGGTGGTAGAGATCCCTTCTTGGGATAAAACAATCCTTAGTAGCCTCATACCACTCAATTAGAAAAAGATGACCCCAAGTGCCCTCGAGTGCTTAACGCTTATGCAATGCATGCATAAATGTGCTCATATGAGAGACAACAAAGTGAATATGAGGTCAATTTATGCATGAGTAAATCAAGCATCTAATGGCTTGTTGATAGAGAACAACATCAAATGCATCTCTTGCATCATGAAGACTCAACCTTTAACATGTTTCCATAGGATTGACAATAGTTTCTACTTTTCAACGCCAAGGTTCTACAATAATATCTCAATATATTTTTTTTGACACAAAGCTATTCTCCAATCAAATTGCATAGACTTAATGCCCAAATAATGATGCAAACGGCCTAAATTTGATATTTCAAAGGAGCATTCAAATCAAAACCGATTACATCTTTCTCTACCTCTGCCTTCTACAATTTCGCACTCATATGATTCTCGCTGTTTCTTAGTGTCGTACTTTCCTTCACGTGCTCTACTCTCCTTCCTTCATAATTAACATCACCTTCTTTTCTTGCATGTACTGCTTCATCATTAACGCGAATCTTCAAAGCAATTGCACACCTTCAATTTAATTAGAAAACAACTAATACTTTCCTTCCTTGAAGTAATGAGCATCATATGAAAAGTACTTGATATTAATCCATACGAAAAGTATGCTATATAAACGCACATAGAAAGTCATACATTCTGAAAGCATGGGCTATGTACCTTAAAGAACGTAGCTTAGATTAAAGATTCCATTCTTTGGACCTTAAAGAACTTCAAATTGAATATGACGACTTAAAACAAACGTGGATTCCAAATCTTCAGTCCAGTAGACAAAACGGTTGGTGGATACCATAGATTGAAATAACTTGAAAAGTTGTTCGCACAAAATACTGCATGTATATGTCTATATTTAGTAATGATGTATGAGGTCTACCAAAACAACATGAATAATTCAAGCAAGAAGAAGAATAACTCAAGCAAGAAGAAGAAGAAGCTTGGATCACAACACAATAACGAATGAATTGCCAAGTGAGTATACAAAGATAAGTAACCCATTAGGGTTATAAACATATATCTTCTCATATCAAGCACATTGTGCTTATTTCAAATTGTATAATGCCTTTTTCAGCCTAGAGAATTTGTGTTCATGCCCTTTATGCACACAACCATGCACTTGAAATACATTCATTTCTTTATGTAAGTCATCATTTAGAAATGCAGTTTTAACATCCAACTAATGTACATTTCTAGCATTTACTCAATCACACTCAATCACAAGCTTCTGATCAGTCAAAGATAGTGGAAGAGAGAAAAACTAAACTTCACAAGATAAGGAGAATTTGGTCAGAAGACTAGACAAGATATGACTTAGACAAAAGAGAAATACTAAGATTATAGATGTGAATCAAACGATACAATAGCTTCTTGACAAATCCTCTACCTCTCTGCCACCCCTGAACTATCTCAATCTCATTCACACTCGCAGTGTAAGTTGCACCCTCACTCCCAATCACATGGTGATTCTTAGGTTTTCTTGATTTTTGCTCTATGATGTGTAGGTCTCCTTATAGAAGAGCTGAGCAATGCCCAAACAAGTGTGTGATCCATCAAAACAAAGATTTGATTCTTTACAACATATTTGCAAAAACATGTGTTTGTAGTAGTTGAGGGAATTATTTAGTGGTACCTATCCAAAAATAGACGAAAAGCACTAAAAGACATCTATAATTAGGCATGACAACACATAAACATCAAAATCAAAGATTCGATTGGAAATAAAGAAGTCCTCTTTATTTATTTTTTGTGTTTTTAAGTACCTAAGAAAAGGGCACTTTTTCAAACCTTGTAACTCCAAAAGAGTGAGGAATTGGGTTAAGCTTATGAGAGACATTTTTATTCAACTTTTAGATCTTCACAATAGTGTTAAAGATGATCTTAGTATCACTTTTGAGCCCTGCAAGTTTAAAAATTTTAGTGAGATAATAAAGTTAAGGCATCTTCGTAATGAACTAAATGTAGAGACCTAAACCACATACTTAAAACACGAATTACAAAACCTCCACAGAGACACTTTTAATTTCTTATGAATTTTCTACATTTCTCTCATAGAAACATTTTCCTAATTCATTCTTCTTCATGTTCCATTTTCAACGAAAAGCCATGATGCAGATAAGATCTAGAGTATAAAACTTGTGTTCCAAATTATGTCCTACATGCATAAAATGACCTAATTGTTCATTCTAAGCATTATCCCCACAATATAATTTAAAAAGTTCAAAATAACTTATTTTACTAGAAAAAGGCCTATTAGAACATTCTACCCATGATAAGGTAGAATTGGACAATTGCTACAAACGGTCATCATTTGGCATGTGAGTGCAATGGTCTCATCAGAATTGGTCCCTTGAGCATAACCTTTTGCAACAAGCCTAGTGTTATACCTCTCAATTGCTCCATCAGCCTTGCATTTTAGTTTGTATACTCATGTAGTGTTGATAGCCTTTCTGCATGGAGGAAAATCAACTAAAGAATAGGTAACATTCCTCATAATAGCATCATATTCTATTACCTAGTAGCCATTGAATTCAGTTATATTTATGCTCCATCAAAAGGAAGAAGCTCATTCTCATAAAGAAGAGTAGAGGCAACCATTGCAAAGCAATATGATGCAAAGTATGAGAGCCTCAACGAGTAGGATATGATAGAGATGTATGTAATTTTCTTTCTTTAAAATTATGCACTTACCATTTAGGAATAGTTTTTGCCTCATGTATATCAGCCCTTGTATCAAACAGTGCATGTATAAATTTCCATTAGAAATGGATTGATCTACATCATCTGTGGAGTCTATAAAGGTTTAGAATTTTCATCATTTTGATAGCACATGGATATCCACTTATAAAAATAGGTAGCAAAGAGTCATGCACATCTTAAGAGCTAATTAAAGTTTCCTTGTTACATAAATGAAAAAATTGAATTGCATCTTCCACAACAATAATATCAAGGCTAAGAAAAATGCATTTAATCTAGAGATGATATAGATGGTAACGTTTTCTTTTAGAAATCTACACAACAATAACATATTTCACTAATTTTTCATGCAATTCCCTCCATTCGTATTCATGCCTTAATGCATATATGCAACAACCAAAGACATAGAGATGAGCATCAAATGGCTTTAGATCATGCCAACACCCATATAGACTAATGAATTATAGTGATTTTGTGGCACACCTATTAAGTATATATGTTCCATACATAACAACCTCAAGCAAGATGTTATGTGGTAAATCCTAGCTTTTGACCCTATGCATTTCCATCTCCATGAGAAATGTTGATTAGATCTTGTAATCATACATACACAGAGATAGTATAATAATGAAATCTCAGAAAAGTACACATAGAATAGAGAGAGATAAGAGACTGAAAACAAGATTGGGTACAATCTCCTCCCACATACTCTGATGGATTTCCATATCCATGATAAATTTTGATCAAATCTTGCAAACACACATACATAGAGATAATATGTTAATGAGATCTCACAAAAGTTTAGATACAAAGACTCAACACAAGATTGGGTACAATCTCCCACCACATACTATGATCCAGGAGTCTATTAGAGTATGTGTATTTATAGATATTTTAACTACATCCTGAATAGAAAGTACATGAGGGTGGTGCTTCAAAAAGCATGTGTTTATGAAAAATTAGCCGTATTTACAAATCATCACTTCCCAAGCGATCTACTATTTTTACAAAAAAACATCGCTTCCTAAACACTCCACTATTTATAAAGAAATGTATAAAATACTATATTTTAAATATTCAAAATAATATCTCAATAAATCCATGGGCATTCATGCCCTCATAATTCTTCACGTACTAAATCAAAACACAATCATATTAAAACCCTCAAGACATTAAGATCCATTTTAACATTCAATTATTCCCTAAAGTACAAAATGCCTCCCACTTGACAAGCAACTAATCTCAGTTGTAAGAATAAAATAGACATGGATGGCAAGTCATATGTCCCATCACTAAACAATCATAAACATATTGCATGTAAAAACACATGTATTGAAATGGAAAATTGGAATTTAATGTGAGTACAAATGATCTATAAAAATAAAGTGTTCATAATGTGGATTTAATGTTGTTTTATGAATCCATTGAGATTCTTTAAGTGAATGATTTTTATTCGTTACTAAATTATTATGATATTGCTTATGAATGAGTGTAGTAGGAACATCATAATCAAGTATTTTCTCTGGAACTAAAATTTCACCATTCTCTTCTAGTAAAGGAGGATCATCTAAAATAGGAGTGAGTGGTAAAGTTCCATTAAAGAATTTCAATAAACTAATATGAAAATAATTATGTATATTCCTATAAGAAAGTACATCTAATCTAAAAGAATTCTCTTTTTTTAAATAATACAAAAAGGTCCATAATAACTTGGTGAGATTTTAGCCTTATGATGTTTTGAAATATTTTTCAAACATCTTTTAATTATTCGTAACCATAAAAATTCATTTTCATTCAATTGTTTAGCTACTCATTTCTCATTAACATTATGCATGTAACATTCTTGACTATTTGTTGAGCCCCTACCCTTGGTGTAAGAGGCGAAGGACCAACCAGCTATGCTAGTGCCCATGGACGGTATTTCCTCTTTCATTTTGAAATATTGTATCTCATTTGCTTAAAACTCATGGCATTTATATTGAACAATCAATAGTAAGAGCAAATGGATCTCAAATTTGATCGAGAAAAACTCATAGATTTCTTGTACTTCTGATCTACTATGTAATTTAAGAAGAATGAGTTATGCTTTCATATTTTCAATTTCATGTGTTTGCATAGAACTTCTAAAGAATTTGTAACTAGATTACTGAAATTCTGAACTATTGCAAAATTAAAAGCATCCAAAGTTTTCCCCTTTCTATTTTTCAACTTATTTCAAAAAAATTGAGTATATAGAACATTTAAGCTTCTTTGTTGAAAGGAAAAGTCTATATTTTGCCCGACTCCAAAAAGAAGTTGTATGTTCTGGTATCCATTAAAAAGCTTTTTTCCATATTATTATGTCAAAAGAGAGGTCATTACTAATGGTTGCTAAAATTTCAAACTTATCTCATATCACTTACTCATTTATCCATTCTGATAGAAAACTATGTTATCATTCCCATACTTATTTACTTGATCGTGAAATTTATCTCGACTTTATGCAAACGTTTGGCTCACTCTTGATGAATCACATTCTTTCGTATCATCAATGTTGTATTCTTTTCTTCTTCTATGTTGTTTTCCTCTTTCACTAAAGCATGCTCTATCTCTCAATCTCTCTCTCTCTCTCTCTCTCTCTTTCATGCACAAAGTATTCACTCTACTTTTCTCCAGGATTGTCTTATTTCATATCTACGCTAGCTGTACATACAAGTGAATGCATCTTTGATTGAGTAAGTTCATATCTGCGTTGGTCAAAATGAGTAACATCATATATGAGACTTTCATGGTGTATAGGAAAACCGACTACTTCTTTATCTGCTTTCTCTTCCTCGTCCTCCTCCTTTTCAAACTACAAAAAATATAGGGGCATAGCAATGATTGATGCAACACACTTTCATTTACATTTGATTGCACATTTGATCACATTGAGCATTGAGTGGGGACCATTGTTTAAATGATGTTCAAATCAATGCTATTTTTTAGTCTTTTAGTGAGGCTAATTGAAGCCTCAGTGATGTGAGAGTTGCATACGCAACATATTTTTAGAGTCACATATCGCATGCAAAAATTTGTTGCATATGCAATACATAAAACAATTTGATTGGTGATGATTTAGAGAATCGCCTATGAGATGTCTCTACATTCTGCAACGATTGCTTTTGAGAAAAAAAAATAAACGTTGTGTCACTCTTTGGTCATCATTCTGCATGCATCTGATCAAAGAATGATTCAACATTCATGTTTGCACTATGCATATGAGTCGGACCTCTCTCTTTCTCAATCTCTCCCTCTCTCTCTCTCTCCTACTCTCTCTATCTCTCTTTGTCTCTACCTCTCTCTCTTTATCTTCCCCCTCTTTCTCTTTCAACTTCTATCTTTCTCTCTCTCTCTCTCTCGATTCTCTCTCTCTCTCTAGTGTAGTTTATTCAAGAAGCTCATAGAGCATCATATATGGCTAATTCTTGTAAGTACAATTTTCATTTTTTGTGTATCATTTAGATTGTAGTTTTTATTAATAAACATACTCACACTTACACATTCACATGCACATGCATGTTCACACATGCAAATAGCATGTATTCCATATAACTACATATGATCATTCCCTTGTAAAATCAATTACTTTTGGCCATGCAAAAGTGCATATGTTAGATGCACTAATTCCACGAGGAGTTAGATGGAATCAAATCTCGAGTTACCAAATGAGGACTTACTTTTAAGTGAGCATTTGAATTTTGAATTCAAAGATTGGCTCCAACTTAATTTATAAAAAGGATAAAAAAGGCTCATGGAATGGAGAGATAAGAAGAGCCTGATTATGAGATCATTTTGAGAGGGACTTAAGTGATTAGTGTGCTCATCTCATAGTCACTTCAATACCCTTACATTCTGCAATTGAAAATTCCCAATGACATTGTATTACTATGTGATTTAATACATACACATTGATCATATCTCTATCTCACTTCTCTGCTATGAACATCTTAGAACAGTTAACTTCTTAGAGCTTGTTCTCAATGCATGGTTGATCATGTTTTGTGATTTAAAGTGCTATAGAATCAGTAAACTATGTACTTTATAGATACAAAATTCCATTGTTATTGCTGCACTTAATCATGAGATATCTTCATATTATTACTCTTTGGTCAATAGTCTAAACCACCTGAAAAATGTCAAGCAAGTCCTATAATTTGTTGAGCATGATTCTTAGTGTGTAGTTCATTTTTTTTTAGTGAAATAACTCATTATTGGTAGCTATCTAAGTTAATTAGATACCACCAAAAGGAATTTGGCTAATTGCTCGCATGTTGAGAGCACTATTCATTCTACTAAACATGTGTAGAGACTAAAATAGCAAGTCTATGATCTTGGAACAACTTCTGTTTACATTCAAAGTAAAACAGTCTGAGCTTATTTTGCCATCCGTTGTATAAAGAGCTTGCAGAGATTATTACCCTTTCAAAACGAGAGGGATCATTTAATCTTCTCTCCTATCAGTGGATCTAATCCCTTTCCGAACTGATCTAGTCTTTGTCAAAAATGCTGGTTCTTGACCATGCCGAAGGAAGTTCTCACTCTGAACAAAAGGACCCATACGGAATGAAAAAATTTTGATACGTCAAGCGAAAAAATAATGGGTCATTGACATAAATCTGAAAAAAAAAAATTATTGATTGCCCTCAGACAGGGGAGCCTTCTTCTTTTGTTTCCCCAACTTTGTGTGTCGTAATATAACCCAGGCCTAACGGACCTCTACCCTTGGGCCCTGTTCAATGACTGCAATCTCATCCATCATTGGGAATATTGCACCAAGGAGCTTTGCATTCTGATTTCTGATCTCCTCTTCTTCCATAGAAGTTTTGAAATCTACCATAAACTTGACTCGATATCCATGTTCCATAAACTTCTTAGCCTTTTCAACTTTAATTTTCAAGTCTTTAGACTCTATCTTTGCATTGAAGTGGAGCTCCTTGACTTCGTTCAACCTCATTGCATCACCCTTCTGCTTTCTCCTCTCCTTTTTAACTTGTTCTCTTTTATACTGCTCTCTATTGAAGTCGAAAATCTTCCATACTGGGGGATCTGCCCTGTTGTCCACCAATACGAGATCCAAATTTTTCCTTCTAGCAATTCACAGTGCCTCTGCTCTTGAAACAATCCTGTGACGTTTTTCATCATCACCTACAAGCCGAAGAGTTCGGACACTTATTTTCTCATTCAAGACTGGCCCTTTTGATACAACCTTTGGCTTCCGGCATTGAAAGAGTGATTTTTTTGTTACAAGTGCTTGAACATCAACTCCTTCCTCTTCTACCTCACCTTCATCATTAGAATCTTCAATGCGCTGCTCATCGAGAACTTCATAATCATCATCATCATCATCATCCTCCTCCTCTTCAATTCTCTGTTCATCCAAAACCTCACAATTGGGCCCACTCCGTTTAGCACCACCTTCATGTGATCCACGGTTTTCTTTTCTTCCACTCTGATTAAGAGATTGAAATCCTCGAACAAAGTTAGTTCTCCAGTTTATTTCTGAACCAGCCAAAGTTGATGAGCGTGGAAAGAATCCTAAGCTTCTTGCGACTCCTCTTGAAAATTATGCTGTATTAGTGAACGCTCGAAATGTTACACATCTACTACTCAATTGTTAATTTATATCCATTTTAACTGCTGACTCAAAACTGATTGAAAGCCCTTGCTGAGGCACCACTATTTCCTTTGAAGCAGCTTGATCATCAGTAAAGAGTCTTGAAGCACCTAGAACTTCCAACCTTAGTTTTACCTCCTAAAATTCTGGCCTCTCTCTGATAATATTTGTAGTTTGCAGGTCATTCAGATGTGTTGATTGAATTGTAGTCTGTCCAACTATACTACTTGTACCATTCCACACCCCTGAATCTCCTTCACTTGAAGGAACAAAGTCCTCAAGTAATCCTAATGTCCTGCATGTATTGATAAATGAGGTTGTTGCATACTCGATGGGAATATCCTTACGAACTTTGCACCAATCTGTTTCTTCTTCTATCCTTGAGTTTTGCCCTAATCCTACTCTGATAGGGATAACCAAGTCACTCACAGAAAGATCCTTGACACCTTCTCTCGACTTTCTGGCAACCCCAAATTAGACCTATCTTGTTGTTAGCCTACTCATGAATCTTAATTTCTACTATCGACCTACTTGCAAATCGTCTACTGAAGGCCCCTCGTGAAACCTAACTGACCCTTGCTATCGGTCATCCTAGTTTCTCTGTTGAAGGCCCCGAGAGAGAGAGAGAGAGAGATAGAGAGAGAGAGAGAGGTGTCCCTCAAAGAAGTCTTAGGCAAAAAGAAGTTTGTGTTTGCATGCTTTCAGCTCTCATAAATCCTAGTGACATAAACGGGATAGAAGGTGTGTGTCCTGTTCTCCGCCGAAAACGCAGAAAGATAAGCACCTCTGAAAGTCAAGAACAAGGTTTCATCGCTGGTAATAAAGAAGAAGGACATGAAAAAGAAACCTTCCACGACACCACTACTTCAATCCATATTGACTCTTCTGGACAATCTTCTTAGGATAACCAACAGAACCACAATGTGTCTACTACTGATTCTAAAGAAAGCCCTTCTCGAGAGAAGACTGAGCACCAGACCGATGAAGATGTACAAAATATTGTTGCGGGAATTCTTGATGCAGTGATCATCTTGGTGGAATCTATCATTACCAGCATGGAAACAACTAAGCAGCAACCTACCGGAGCAGTGTTGGTATCCAACACTCTTATACCCATTCCTCCACCCATACCTCCGGTCGACCCCATTAAACCTGTGGAGCCTACTGAAGAACCTGCCGCTTCATCCTCCTCACCTAGTTACTCTCCACCGGATTCCACTCATCTCTTGTCCGCCTCTTCATCCCAGCCACTTCCTCCTCTACTTCCTCCGATTCCCACGTTCACAGAATTAGAATCCATGGGACGCATGCTTATCCAATTTTCACAGCAGCTTCCGCTGCAACTCAGAATGGTTACTAAGAATATTCGTCAGGAATTGCAGCATAAGTTTGATACCCTTGAAGCAGATATTACTCCATTACAAGAAGAATTCAATGCAGTAAAAGCAGAAAATCATGCTCTGCACCTACAGATTCAACAACTCCAGGCCAGACTTTGCTGAACAGGAATTATTAATTAGCCAAAGAGATGCTCCGTTTGTTGAGATACAAGCTAAAGATGATTTATTGTGTGTTGCTGATGCAGAAATTATCGAGCTAAAACAGCTAGCCCAAGATAGAGAGGATGCTCGTGTAGCATTGGGAAACTTGTTGGAAGAAACTAGAGTATAGTTGGATGAAGCCATGCAGAAAGGACAGGAACTGAAAAATTTACTAAAGCAAACTAATACAAAGCTCCAATTAGCAAATGCAAACTTGTTTGAATCAAATTCTTCTCTTAAAACGCAGATGACGTTAATCGCTCAGCTCCAAAAGAGGTTCCAGTGATCCGAAGACAGCGAGATGCTTATTACCAGACCATCTAGTACCAATCAAACGAACTAGAGAGAAGAGAAAAGCAGCTCGACACTCAAGCAGAGTGTTTATCCCGTATCGATCAACAGATTGCTGATATGAAATTGAGCCGTGACACAGCACTGGCAAACGATTTCTATCTGCAAGAGGCCTTTTTACATACACAAGCTGAAATTTTGATGAGCCAAGTAATTGCCGCAACTTCAGTTAGAACTGATGCTCAGCTTGTAGAACCGGAGATTCTAAAAAAGATGTTAGACTCACTGAAGTAGAAAATTGCCAGAACATTTAAGTTAGCCCGAACAATGTATATTCAGGGTATAGTAGAAGAGCCGTAAATTTTGTAAAACTTGCGGGTTCAAGTCCATCGTGCATGCCAGTGTAAGCCACCAGATTAGCAATTCTAAATCTTTTTTCTTTTCATATTTTGCACGAACCGAAAGGTCATTGCGTAGAGTTGTATCTATTTATAAGCTAATGAAAGGACGTTTCGGTAACGATCAGGAGGATCGCCAGACTGTTTGTCTGGGTGATTGTATTCTGTGAAGTTATCATAGCACATTGTTGAGAATCTGAGTATTACTGTTCTTGTCTCTATTTGATTACATTATCTTGTGTTTGGGCACAGTTCCTTTAAGTTAGAGAATGTAAATCTGTATTACGATAATGAATATCTTCGGCGCTATGTATTGAGAACGTATCGACCGGAGTGTAATCAGTAAGGTTGTGGAAGAACTAGCAATAGTATGAGTACAGACAGTAAGACTTTGAGAGAACGAACCAGAGAATTGATAGTAATTTGTATGCAGAGTTTTGAATGCTAAAGTACTACGAATTAAATGTGTTGATTGGGAAAATTAAGTATAGGGCCTGTGATTAACAGACCCCTTCCACTCCCAAGAACCCGAAAAGAGTTTAAACGCGCCTGTGATGGCAACGCACGTTTAACACTTCCTACTCATGTGTTTTGATCCATTGATTAATGGATCATGTTTCAAAGCACATAAGTGATTATTTTTTATCCTTAAAAAACTAAAGAGGCCTACTACACTCTCCACCACTTGTTCTTGGTTGATGTGAAGTAGGGTTCTGCAAAACCTTTTCATCTCTAAAGACTATCCACCATCTCCTCCAAGAGTAGTATGAGAGCAACAACAAGCAAGATGGGAGATGGATTTCCATCATTCATTGATAAATTTGACAGAAGCAACTACCCAGCATGATCACTAAGGATGGAAGCCAACCTCCAAGGAAGACGTTTATATGGATACATCTTAGGAGATAAAGAAATGCCAATATTAAGGAGAAAACATCAACCCATAAGGGAAGAATAGGAAAGGTTCACCACATCGTGTGCAAAGGATGCTCTTGCCAGGTCTTATCTACTTAACTCAATATTTGATTTCTTATTACCCCACATTAGGAATTGCAAGACCTCCCAAGAGACTTGGGAAGTGCTTTCTTCATACTTCTCATCAAATACAAGAGCTATGGGTGGATTTTACAACCTTGAAAAAGCAACCAAAGCAAAGTGTAGCTGACTATATAACCAAGATGAAGGATGTGGCTCACCAGCTTGCAAGCATTAGAGAGGAGATAGAAGAAGAACACATAGTGAGGATGATCATAAATGGCATCAAATGTGATGATACGTCGGAGTTCTTCAACACATCAATGGATCTTTATAAGGATATGTAGATACGTAACCTCAACACTATGATGGGGCAACTCTTCATCCATGAAACAAAGCTCAACAAGAATGGAGATAACTCTAGAGGTAACCAATCTTCTTCCCTTTATAAAGATAGAAATAAAAGTAAGGAAAATGTAAAGGCAAAATCAATGAAGAAGAGGCTAGTACCTCTCAAGTGAACTTCACAGGTAGAGGAAGAGGTACTCGAGGAAGGGGCATAGGAGGAGAACAAGGCAACAGGAGATCTTACAACACTTCACCTTGCAATATTTGTGTCCTAACCAATCACATCAGAGAAGAATGCTTCAAGAACACAAGGAATTAGAGGGTAAGAGGCTTCCATATGTTGGAGATACATGTCTGCAGAAGCACGCAAACAACACAAGGAAGGAGAAGAAGCTTGGAGCACAACACACAATACTGAATGCATTACTAGAGAATGTACAAAGATAAGTAGCCCATTAGGGAAATAGGCATATATACAAGCCAAGGGAAAAAACCTCCTAAAGAGGGAAAAAAGTGTCCCGGCAGTCCTAGTGTGTTCAAACACATCACTACCTAAATATATCAACAAATCCCCCTTGAGAGTGATGCAGTGAACAAGGAGTTGGAACTTATGTATAAGGAAGTGCCAAGCTATGTGGAAATCACTCCACAAAACGAAGTAAGCCCAAAGTTTTGCAGAAAGCTTCAAACTTCTCCCTAGGCAGAGCCTTCGTGAGAAGGTCTGCAATGTTCTCCTGCGTGGGCACATATGCCAAGCTGATCTCCCCAACAAAGAACCTCTCCCTAACATATTGATAATGCACCTCAATGTGCTTAGTGCAAGCATGGAACACAGGGTTCCTCACAGCTGCCAATGTGCTTTGACTGTAAGTGAAGATGGTGGTGGCAAAATTCTGACCAACACCCAAATCAGCCATAAGGCGTTGTGGTCGTGATACGATAACAAGCTTGAAGATTTGAAGCATAACATTCAACTTGGTAGCATGAATGCACATTGGTGATTTCTATCTTAGAAAATGATTTCCATTGCATGTTTTACGAAGTCTGAGTTCTAAGCCAATCATTGGCTTTCCATTGCATTTTCATGTACCTGTATAGACATTAGTGAATTAGAGAATATACATACATGTGCTTGAGTTTATGATTCTTGATGTGAATTGTGTGCACGTGTGCTTATGCGCATATGTGTAATAGTACTAATACATATCATTAATGTGTGCGTACTTGCAAAGGTGTGTGTAATTGTGTATGATGATGTTCGTAGTTGTGTATATGTTAAGCATCCATGATGGCAATGGCATGCACATATTTATAATGTACATCCGAATGTATGAACATATATGCCATCGAATATGTTTAAGTGCTTAAATAATTAGAATGTATATAGAATGTATACGTGGAGTGTTTGTGTTTTAATTCCTTTTTTGGTCATGAGGCAACGTCGTCAAGAGGGCGAAAGGGTGAGAGGAACACGGGTTGCGGAAGATTATCTATCATAGAATCAAGCACTTTCTCATATCTGTGGCATCCGATTCACTGAAACAATTCTGATCCTGCAACCTGCTTAGGCTCACACATCTGTGGTGTATGCACTGCTGAGTGATCGGTTTCCTACCTTTTGTTGGCTTGGTCGTCAGTATTGGAACGGAATCAGCACCATCCCATGGCGTCTGCAGTGTTTTGAGGCATCAGATCATAGTTCTACTTAACTGATCGCTTTTGGAAGACAGGGGTCGATTTGATGATCTATGCGGGAATATAGAACTAAAAGAAGAACGGGGCAATTCGGAGGATTATCGGCTGTGCATCGCTCCGGCATGAATTTGATCGTTGTTGGAATGGAATTTGTCGACGGCTCCAAGACGATTTGAAAACTGTGCAGATCTTGATCAATATGGATGATGATATTCTGCAGAGAAGGGCATGATTCGTGCTGATTTTTCTTGAGGAGGGAGGTCCAACAGCAGTGGCACAAATTCTGACGACGATGCGACATGAAACTCCACACTTTCCTTCAGAACGTTGATGATCGTCATTGATGCTGTGAAGAAATCACTTGCTTCTTTGAACCTACGAGAGAGCAAAGTTGCGCTGAGCATCGCTTGTCACAAATAGCGAAAGGATTCAAACGCGCTTATATCTGCAAAGATTGGCAAGTTTATCTGTTTTGTTTTTTTTTTGTTTTTTTTTTTTTTTTTTGGTACAGATGTAAGCCAATCTTTCCTGATATTTTATTTCTGAATTAATCATTACTGTGTAAATTTAGCACTGCATTTTGTTAACTCAGAAATCTTCTTTGACAAAGTTTTGTGTCAGTTTTGAGGAAAAGAACTACTGTCGTATATATAGAATATGAATAGTTCTACAGCACATGATATTGATGTTGATGTTTTGTGGTTATTCTACGCATATTGAAGTGTTTTTTTTCTTAACACCAAGTTGAAATGCTGTTGCATTCTTCAGAGCAATGTAATTGGTCTCAAATCGGGTACATAACTGTTCCTCTTAAAGTTAAACATTAATCCTCCAAAATAGATATGGGACTATAGATCCTTGAGGATGTTTAATAATATAACCTTTAAATTCTGTAGTTCTATATCTTAAAAACTACATGCTTTATAAAGGATTACTAGAACATAACGTATCATCTCTAAAAGCTTTAGAGTCGTTGTGTCTTTGATATACAAATTTATCAATATATATATCTCTAGAAATCATTCGTGGGACTTTGGATTTGAATAAACGATTTGAAGTTTAAGCTTAAACTCATAAGATAACTTCCTGAATTGTATTTGAAAGTCTTAATTCGATCAAAGAACCACGATCAATAAGCGTTCTTGATATTTATCTCGATAATTAATATTACTTGATTTGAATATGAATGATAGTTATAAATGCAATAATCGTATGTTTGTGAGTTGATTATTTGAGAAACCTTTATTTTATACGAAAATCTTATGATATATCTTCTGACATTTGTTTTCCTGATTAGAAACCTCGAACTCCAATTTGATTACTTTTAATTGAGCTTTAGTGGCTTCTGTGAGAAACCCAAGGCCTTGAATTGATCTTATCACAATAGCTAAGTTCCTATTTGCTTCTTTAAATATGAGCTTCAATCTATGATTCGATTAATTTTATTGATCATCTCTCTGTCTGTGAGATTCTTTTCTCATCACTTAAGGCTACCTGAGATTGCTCCAAGCACCCCGCGTGCGCCGTATTTCCGGCGGTCGCCCTGATCCACCGATCGTCGCTTTCCCTCCTTTCTATGAACCCCGCCAACATACCTGGTGAACCCGACGTGAAAGGAGGAGAGTGTAGAGATCCTGATCCTAGTTTAAAGAGTGGTGCAGTTGAGTAAGCTCATTGTGCTTGATCATTTATGGGTGACGCAACGATGGATATTATAACCCAACTCCTGCGCTTTCAGCAGGACGAGAAAAGACGAAGTGCCATTCAGGCATTTCATGAGCGAGTAGTCAGAAGAAGTGGATATTTCAGTGGTAAAAATGTTACTCGTTTTTGCAAGGAATATGAATTGGAGGCACGATACCTTGGTACGGGTCTAACACCATTAAGTGACCAAGAATTAATAGACAATTTTGTATACGTTTCAGAATTACATTTGCGTGACCGACTAGTTGTGGATGCACCTCGACTAGTTATAGAAGGGCAAATAAGATGGTCACAATACAAGATGATACTCACAAGGATGTTTGCACTGGATGACGAAGATAAAGTGACTAGATCCACATTTCTAAAGTGGATACATAAACCAAAAGATCAATCTATTCTAGATATGAAAAGGGAGTTTGATCAGCAATTTGCAGACTTATCTGATTATGATAGGAGGGCTATAGATCAAGAAAAGGTATCCTTGTTTCTCCGGGCTATAGATTCGAAAGCCCGAGAAGAAATTTTTCCACAACTACAACAGATAGGAACTGAGTCTGGTCTTACCGAAGACTGGGGTAATGTAGATGAAGCTGTTAGAGGATATGTAGAAAAGCAAAGAACTTTGTTTAAGTTCATGCAGAGCTGGCATGATGATATGCAAGAAGAACAAGCTCAGGCTGTTCAGCAACCTGTACAGAACCCTCAGGTAAACCTACCAACACCAAAGGATGTTGTGCCCACTAATACAATGGAAGATATGTTTAAAAAGTTTAGTGACCTTACGATTCAAAGTATGAAGCAGATGATTGAATCTCAATCTTTACAAGCACCGGCACCTAAAAATCCAAAAGCTCCAGAAATTAAAAGATGTATTTGGTGTGACTCTTTGGAGCATAACAGATACTCGTGTGAGAGCTTCAAAGAAGCATTAGCAAAGAATTTGGTATTCGTTAAGGAAAAGATGATATATGACTCTAAGACTAGAGAAAAAGTAAACATTAATTTTGGTCGGGGAGGAATGAGAATATTCTTCCCTGGCACATGTGAAAACGTTGCTTCAACATCGCATACGTATGCATGTCAGGTAATTGACGAAAATAATGATATAGAACCATGGTCTAAAGTAATAAAGTCCTTAGACCGCGGGAAGATGCATCATGAAATTTTAAAAACAGCCAGTAATGAAATCCGAGGGGTAAGTAGATGGGATGATCCTGTAGATAGTCTCTCGGTTGTTACATACCTATGCTCTTCGGTAGAGCATGAAGCAGTAGTGGAAGAGAAACGAAGAAGAACCAATGAGGGTGAAGAGGAGAAAAGAAGAACTAGGCGTCAAGTAGAAGCTTCACATGAACAGCCTCAAATACCAAACCAAAACCATCCAATACAAACAAACCAACCCACTCAAATAGATCCACCATCACAACCAACAATAATCCAACTAAATAAAATTCCGACTCAAGTCCAAATTCCTACTTCTGCTGAGATGCCAGTCTCTACCCACGATAATATTCCTCCTCAAGATCAAGAAATGCAACCTGTGAAAAAAGGACAAGGAAGAGTGAGAAATCCCTCATATATGCTAAAATCGCACATAGAGCAAGCCACAAATCTTAAACAAGTTCTCGAGAAAAGAGTGCTCGATAGTGTAATCGAATTTACACTTGGTGAGTTACTGGGAATAGCAAAAAGAGAATTTCTAGAAGTAATAATTGACCTCTTAAGAAGGAAACGACAACCAATAGCTGACATGCCAGAGATTGAAAGAATGGATGAAGAGACTCCTGTTCATACTGTGCAAGCGCAAGTACAAGAGCTAAAAAATGTACTTGAACCAATTGAGACTAACGTTCAACCATGCGTGCATGAGGAAATATCCTTGGAGAAGAATCCTTCCGACATAACCCCTTCGAGTTATTACACTAAAGATCATTGGGCTCGAGCCACAACTGAGACGTTGGTAAGATTAGAGAAAATTAGCACTCCAGTTGTCGCTCTTATTGATCATGGATCTGAAGTTAACTTGATGTCCAAAGATCTCTATATGAAGGGGAAATGGCCAATAGACATGCAGCCTGGTTGGAGAATTAAGGCTGCGAACTCGATGCCAGGTGAGTTGTTTGGTGCATGCCCGCAGGTTCTAGTTACAATTGGAGATGTCAGTGATTATCAAAATTTTTTCGTACAAGATCATTCTAGTTATTCATTGATTTTAGGGCAGCCATATATTACTGCCTTAAGAATGGAAACAAGAGTCTTGGAAGATGGATCGGCCTATGCACGAATCCGTAGTAAGGATGGAAAAAAGGCAGTCCAATTCATGACAGTATGTGTAGATCATAACAGGAATAGAACTTCTCTTCGGACAAGACCTATTCCTGAAGAATTCGAGGATCAAAGTTTTTAAAGGAAGCTTTCATAAGTCGGGACTATGAAAGCTTGAAAAGTGAAAAGATCCCGAATGTAAATATGTTTATATCAAGTTTCATAGCACTTTCTTCGACAAATTCATTTCAGTTTCGTGTTTTTTTTGAGTTAAAAAAGTGGGAAAAACATTACATAGCAGATCTTCAAAGAAACTTTCATGAATGTAGAGTGCTTGACTTCGACGAGGAAATCTCCGGAGTCTTTGATGAGATATCCTTTGCAGACACATTGTTTGATCTGCAAGAGTTAATTCAAGGAAAAAGGAGTGATTATGTGATTCAAACGCACTCTATTTCCATGTATAAGGAAATAGCAAAGTTTGAGCAAGATGAAATAGGTAAAGAAGTCTTCGTTGAAACAAAATACAAAACAATTGATAAAAAGATAAAGCCAGTCGCAGTTCCGCTTCCTGAAGATAGTAATAAACTTATGGATGATGTAAAATCTCAGCCACCTCTCAGAGATAAGAGAAAAATAGGCCATAAATTCACTAAAGAAACACTCGAGCAAATTCAATTAGGGAAAGATGGTTTCCTCAGCGAAGAAGAGAAGAATGTATTCTCTCGGATGTTATTTAAGCATGGAAAAGCTTTTTCTTTCAATGCCCAAGAAATTGGATGTGTAGATCCATCTGTGGTGACACCTATGATAATTTTCACGATACCACATGTACCTTGGAATCTCAGACCAATTCCGGTACCAAAAGCTCATATTTCAAAGCTAATTGATCTGTTGAATGACAAGATTAGAATGGGAATTCTTGAGCCATCAAGTGCTCCTTATTCTAACCGTTGGTTTACTGTACCAAAGAAGAATGGGTCATTAAGATTTATCCAAGATCTACAGCCAGTGAATAAAGTGACAATTAGAAATATGGGAACTGGGCCTATTGTAGACGAATATGCAGAAGCCTTTGCAGGAAGATCTATTTATTCAATGGGAGATTTACACTCTGGATATGATCAATTCCAGCTAGCTCTCGAAAGCCGTGATTTGACGACTATGAGGACGCCACTTGGGCTTGTGCGCATGTGCACTTTGCCGCAAGGTGCCACGAACTCGGTGGCACATATGATGAATGGTATGCATAAAATTCTTAGGGATTTTATTCCACATCTGACTATGCCATTCATTGATGATGTTCCTATTAAAGGCTGTGAAGAAAGAGATAAAGACGAGACTCTTGATGAGGATGGATGTAGGAATTTTGTTAAAAAGCACATAACTGATTGTGAATCCATTCTCAGTCGGCTGGAAGAGGTTCATTTGACATTGTCTGCTGAAAAATCAGTATTTGGAGTGCAAGAGGTTTTAATTGTAGGAAGTTTATGTGGACCTAAAGGAAGGAAGCCATGTCCAAAGAAAGTAGATGCCATTCAGCACATGAAAGAAGTCTGCTCCTCGATCACTGAAGTGAGGAGATTTCTTGGGGCATGTGTTTTCTATGTTGTATGGATTCCCCATTTTGCCCATATTGCTGACCCACTTTATCAATTGCTTAGGAAAGGGCAAAGATTTCAATGGAAAGATATCCATACACAAGCTGTGAGAAAATTAAAGAAAGCACTTGCAGAAGCTCCATTGCTTAGAAAGGCTGATTATACTGATAATAAAGAAATTTATATCACCATAGATACAAGTCCGACAGGTATAGGTTGGGCGATTGGCCAAGAGGATGATGAAGGAAAAAGATATGCAATTCGTTTCGGAGCTAAAGTTCTAAATGTTCGCCAGAGAGGTTACCCTCAAATTAAGCGAGAGCTTTGGGGAATAGTGACTGCGCTAAAAAATGATAAAGAATATCTGATTGGGGCAAATGTGGTAGTAGAAACAGATTGTTTACCATTGTTGGGAATGATCGTGAATTGTTCCACTGCAGATATTGCCATGTTAAGATGGATAGCATATATTAAGTCGCTAAACCCTGAGTTTGTTCATATAGCTGGGAGGAATAATGTGGTGGCTGATATGCTATCACGAGCTATATATGAAAATGATGATTCGATGACTTCTAATGATGAAGAGATAGGTCTGGACTTTTATGCTTCACATGTACATAATTTAAGCCTAAATGAAGCATCTACTGGACTAAATAGAAAAGAGCCTAAGCGTCAAAATGAAAGACTTGAAATTTGTACTGAGTCTTCAAAAGAGGTTCAAAATAGTTTAGGAAGAGGGGAAGATAACAGATGGATAGAAGAAGAACCTTACAAGATCCAAATAGGAATAACAGAAAGATTTAATGAAGACGAATATGAAAATGAGTGGAAGGAAATCGGGAGATATTTAAGTATGAAGTGTCCTGATCTTAGTTGGAGCAAAGAAAAATTTTGTACCATTCGAAGAAAGTCAAGCAATTATTTCCTGAAAGATGGATTACTCTGGAAGCGAAGGATTGGAATGGGAAAAATGCCCCAGCGAGTTGTAGGCTGTGAAGAATCGAGAGGAAGGATTATGCGTGAAATGCATAGCTCACTATGGGCTGGTCATAAAGGATTTCAAGGAACTTATGAAAAGATAAGGGAAAGATACTGGTGGCCTGGGATGTATGTAGATACCCAAAATTTCGTAGCCACTTGTAAACCTTGCCAGATGTACTCCAATGTTAGACACAGAGATGAATTACATCCAACATATCCTCTTAATATTCACTATAAGTGGGTTGTTGATTTAGTTACAATGCCATTAGGGGTGCATCAGATGAGGTATATTGTATTAGCAAGAGAAGACCTAACAAATCATGTTGAAGGAAGAGCTCTAAGGACGAAAACTACAAGCAATGTATGTAAGTTTCTATTAGAAGATGTGTTTAGTAGATTTGGTTATGTGGAGAAAATAGTTGCCGATAAAGGTGAGCTTGATGCTCAGGAAGCTAAAGACTTCTTTAAAAAATATGGAATTCGATTATCACTCACCACTGCTTACAATCCTGAAGCTAATGGAAAAATTGAGCGTGGTCATCCACCAATTATTAAAGCTTTGGCTAAGGCTTGTGAGGGGAAAATAAAGAATTGGCCAAATTACCTTCCCTTTTCCCTTTGGGCAGACAGGATGACATACACTAGAACTACTGGATATATGCCAGCAGAACTGATGTATTGTCAAAAACCTATTTTGCCGACGGAGTCACATGCTTTAGCATGGACTTCCTTGCCTTGGGAAGATGAGGTGTCAAGAGAAGATCTTCTAGCAGTGCGGATTCTTCAACTAGAAAGAGGGAAAAATCTGGTAGAAGAAGCTGCATTTAAGCTTAGAGCTTCTAGAGAGAAAAATAAAATTGCATTTGACAAGTCCCACAGGTTAAGGCCAAAAAGGTTGAAGGAAGGAGACTGGGTACTTGTTTATGATAGCTCATTGAATACTCAATATGAGGCTCGAAGAAAACTGGTTAAGAGATGGTTTGGTCCCTACGTGGTATGTAAAGTTTTTGATAATGGAACATACTCACTTAGAGAATTAGATGGGACCAAGTTAAAGGATTTAATTGCTGGAAAAAGAATTAAGCTCTTTAAAAGAAGAGAGAATGAGAATTATGAGACAATAATAAATGAAGACGAAGAAGAGGGAAGTGAAGAGGAAGGAAGTGGAGATGATGAAGAGAAAGACATCAATAAGGAAAATGATTAAAATAAATTATATCGTAAGATGGTGTATATATATATATAAACATGTATATATATGTATGTATATAATAAAAACCATGTAGACTAATAACAAGATATGAATCCGTCTAGATGTAATAAATAAATAAAGTAGCAAATAAAGTAAATGTATGTGTTTTACTTATTCATGACATTCTATTAATACTAATTTTCATTTCTTACAGGGTACTGACGGAGATTTGAGATCATATTATTAATAGGAAGTCTTTTTGGTTTGATTGGACTGTTTTACTATTTTAGGATCTGGAATAGACAGTGAAGATTCCAATGATACATCCATTCCTGAGGGTAGCATTCCTGAAAGATTTAGAGAGACGTCAAGGAGTGTGCCTGAAGGAAGAACCTTAGATAGTTCTTTCATATCAACTTACTTGCTCCCTACACCTGAAAATGAAGAAAGAATTCCTATAGAAGAGTTTGTTAAAGATCGTATCACTAGGGAGACCTTGATATCATCATCAAATGAAAGAAGTATACTCAGATATCGAAGGGCACGAACATATGGAGAAGATAATACTTCGGATGACCGTGAGTCATATATGGAAGTGGACCCAACAGCACTTCTTGTATATAGTCGTGACTTAGCAGAATATGCAGATCTCTTACAACAGCTTGCCTTGTTCCGTAGGGAACGTGAAGGGGGCGAGACGTCTTAAAGATAAATTAAAAAGGTTATATTAAAGATATGTGTAAATAATGTTTATTTTGAATCAAGTTAGGTTTTTTCTTATGAAGAATAAAGTCAGAGAAGATCCTCGGAGATCGGCGAGAAAATAAATATCAATGTATATAAATAAAACCAGGTAATATTTTCCTTTTTTGAATAATTGTTTTTATATAGATTCGTGTGAAATAAGCCTCTGATTTATGCAGGATGACCAAGTTCAAGTTTTTCCTAAAGAAAGAATGATTAAAGGCGACAAGCTCGAGCGACTTCTGATTTAATACTGGTGAGATGTTATTGTTTCAGTTTCTTTTCCTCTCATGTATATATGTGTATGTATGTATATATATATATATATCCATATGAAAAGACTACATGGGTTAGCCATATAACATGTAAATAAATGCATAATTAAGAATAATTAAGTAGAACAAAAATCTCGTACCACTAATTAGATTACACGTAATGTATAAGGACCAGGATTATATGAGTAAGGTTAGAAGATGGACTAGAACTTTCGAGAGCAAGACCTAGGAAGGTGAAGGGTAGACCTAGACTAAGTATCTGTATATAGCAGTGTTTATAAACACTTAATGAGTGAGACACTTCGACTTCTACTCTTGATCTCTCATCTGACCTAATCTTCAGACAGATTATATCTTGAGAAAAGAATTCTTATACCAGCCAACTATCTATATGTATGTGTATGTGTTGTTGGGTGCTGCGATGAGCTAGTAGGCGGGTGGAACTACCTTGGTCGGGTGATCAGGGCCACGAGCTGACGCTAGTTGTTTCGTATGGCCTAACCTATATGTTGTTACGCGCTCATACGGGTTGATAGGCAGGTGGAGTCACTCTGACCGGGTGGTCAGAGCCACGAGCTGACGTTGATTTCGTATGAGGCTGACATTGTGAATCGTGCGCTATGTCCGGTCGGTAGATGGGTGGGCTAAACCTGGCCGGGTGGTCAGGTCCACGAGTCGCATCCGATTTCGACATAGGCCGAAAAGTGTGGAAAAATAAATAAATAAAAATAAAAAGCAAAGATATAAAGGTTGAGCTGGGATAAAGAATTAAAATGAAGAAAAACAGAATAAAAATATGAGAAAAATAAGAAAAGGGTCTGAAGGGGCTTCAGATGATAGAAGATCAATAGGGAAGCCAGAAGCGAGTTTCATAAATCGAGTTAGTGAAGACTGGTATATGCAAATGCTTCGGATAGGCTACTAGATCTGACCGGGTCGAGTTATCGAGAGAGCTAAGAAGTTTTCGATTTACTCATATGATTTCTAGTCTAAGTGCATTAGTGTATTCTGATATGTTGTATGAGATGTTTTTGTCTACCCTCTTCTTTTAATGTATGCCAAGTTCAATGTATTTTCAGATTTCATGCATCAAGTTAAAATTTTCTTTAAGTCCTGTTTATATGCTATGACTACTTGATTCTTGCTTGTGTTTGATGTTATGTATGCAAGATTGGCACATCCGGAGGAATGCACAGGTTCAGGGGGGGTGGATGTGGTCGTGATACGATAACAAGCTTGAAGATTTGAAGCATAACATTCAACTTGGTAGCATGAATGCACATTGGTGATTTCTATCTTAGAAAATGATTTCCATTGCATGTTTTACGAAGTCTGAGTTCTAAGCCAATCATTGGCTTTCCATTGCATTTTCATGTACCTGTATAGACATTAGTGAATTAGAGAATATACATACATGTGCTTGAGTTTATGATTCTTGATGTGAATTGTGTGCACGTGTGCTTATGCGCATATGTGTAATAGTACTAATACATATCATTAATGTGTGCGTACTTGCAAAGGTGTGTGTAATTGTGTATGATGATGTTCGTAGTTGTGTATATGTTAAGCATCCATGATGGCAATGGCATGCACATATTTATAATGTACATCCGAATGTATGAACATATATGCCATCGAATATGTTTAAGTGCTTAAATAATTAGAATGTATATAGAATGTATACGTGGAGTGTTTGTGTTTTAATTCCTTTTTTGGTCATGAGGCAACGTCGTCAGGAGGGCGAAAGGGTGAGAGGAACACGGGTTGCGGAAGATTATCTATCATAGAATCAAGCACTTTCTCATATCTGTGGCATCCGATTCACTGAAACAATTCTGATCCTGCAACCTGCTTAGGCTCACACATCTGTGGTGTATGCACTGCTGAGTGATCGGTTTCCTACCTTTTGTTGGCTTGGTCGTCAGTATTGGAACGGAATCAGCACCATCCCATGGCGTCTGCAGTGTTTTGAGGCATCAGATCATAGTTCTACTTAACTGATCGCTTTTGGAAGACAGGGGTCGATTTGATGATCTATGCGGGAATATAGAACTAAAAGAAGAACGGGGCAATTCGGAGGATTATCGGCTGTGCATCGCTCCGGCATGAATTTGATCGTTGTTGGAATGGAATTTGTCGACGGCTCCAAGACGATTTGAAAACTGTGCAGATCTTGATCAATATGGATGATGATATTCTGCAGAGAAGGGCATGATTCGTGCTGATTTTTCTTGAGGAGGGAGGTCCAACAGCAGTGGCACAAATTCTGACGACGATGCGACATGAAACTCCACACTTTCCTTCAGAACGTTGATGATCGTCATTGATGCTGTGAAGAAATCTCTTGCTTCTTTGAACCTACGAGAGAGCAAAGTTGCGCTGAGCATCGCTTGTCACAAATAGCGAAAGGATTCAAACGCGCTTATATCTGCAAAGATTGGCAAGTTTATCTGTTTTGTTTTTTTTTTTTTTTTTTTTTTTTTGGTACAGATGTAAGCCAATCTTTCCTGATATTTTATTTCTGAATTAATCATTACTGTGTAAATTTAGCACTGCATTTTGTTAACTCAGAAATCTTCTTTGACAAAGTTTTGTGTCAGTTTTGAGGAAAAGAACTACTGTCGTATATATAGAATATGAATAGTTCTACAGCACATGATATTGATGTTGATGTTTTGTGGTTATTCTACGCATATTGAAGTGTTTTTTTTCTTAACACCAAGTTGAAATGCTGTTGCATTCTTCAGAGCAATGTAACTGGTCTCAAATCGGGTACATAACTGTTCCTCTTAAAGTTAAACATTAATCCTCCAAAATAGATATGCGACTATAGATCCTTGAGGATGTTTAATAATATAACCTTTAAATTCTGTAGTTCTATATCTTAAAAACTACATGCTTTATAAAGGATTACTAGAACATAACGTATCATCTCTAAAAGCTTTAGAGTCGTTGTGTCTTTGATATACAAATTTATCAATATATATATCTCTAGAAATCATTCGTGGGACTTTGGATTTGAATAAACGATTTGAAGTTTAAGCTTAAACTCATAAGATAACTTCCTGAATTGTATTTGAACGTCTTAATTCGATCAAAGAACCACGATCAATAAGCGTTCTTGATATTTATCTCGATAATTAATATTACTTGATTTGAATATGAATGATAGTTATAAATGCAATAATCGTATGTTTGTGAGTTGATTATTTGAGAAACCTTTATTTTATACGAAAATCTTATGATATATCTTCTGACATTTGTTTTCCTGATTAGAAACCTCGAACTGCAATTTGATTACTTTTAATTGAGCTTTAGTGGCTTCCGTGAGAAACCCAAGGCCTTGAATTGATCTTATCACAATAGCTAAGTTCCTATTTGCTTCTTTAAATATGAGCTTCAATCTATGATTCGATTAATTTTATTGATCATCTCTCTGTCTGTGAGATTCTTTTCTCATCACTTAAGGCTACCTGAGATTGCTCCAAGCACCCCGCGTGCGCCGTATTTCCGGCGGTCGCCCTGATCCACCGATCGTCGCTTTCCCTCCTTTCTATGAACCCCGCCGACAGCGTCTAAGCCACACGCACTCAATAGTTGCTGAGAAAGCTACCCTATACTGAGCCTCACAACTGGAAATGGCCAGAGTAGGCTACTTCTTGCTGAACCAAGATATACATGAGCTACCAAGCATGAAGCAAAAGCCACTAGTAGACACACAAGTGTCATAGCAACAAGCCCAATCGGAGTCAGAAAAAGCATGCAAATTTGGCGGTAGTGATCCCCCATTGGGATAAAACAACCCAAGTAGCCGAGTACCACTCAAATAGTGAAGGATGCGCTTAACTGCCTGCCAATGCTTGACTCCTGGGCAATGCATAAACTTGCTCATCTGTGAGACAGCAAACTGAATATCCCATCGAGTAATGCATAAGTAAATCAAGCATCCAACAGTCTGCTCATAGAGAACAACATCAAATGCATCTCCAACATCATGAAGACACAATGGTAAACCTATCTCCATAGGAGTGGCAATAGGCTTACAGTCTTCAAGGCCAAAATGCTGCAATAATGTGTCAATATATTTCGTTTGACACAAAGCCATTCCACCATCAACATGCATAAACTGAATGCCCAAATAATTATGCAAAGGCCCCAAATCATACATCTCAAATGAGGCATGCAAATCAGCCTTAAAATAAGTAGTATGCTTCTCAATAGGACCAATGAGCAGCATGTCATCAACATAGACAACAATGATCAAAAGTACATCATTAGATAGGCATGTATCTTCTCATACCAAGCACGTGATGCTTCCTTTAAACCATATAATGCCCTCTTTTACCCACACACCTGGTTTTCATGCCCTTTTTGCACAAAGCCACGGGGCTGAAAAACATACACTTATTCATGCAAGTCACCATTCAAAAATGTTGTTTCAATGTCCAACTAATGTACATTCCAACCATGATGAGCTACAAGTGCATAGATGCTCTGAATAGTAGTCATATGGCATGTAGGTGCAAATGTCTCATGAAAATCAATGCCTCTTTCCTATGCATAACCCTTTGCAACAAGCCTAGCCTTATACCTGTCAACTGTACCATCCGGATTACGCTTCAGCTTGTATACCCACTTAGTGCCAATGGCCTTCTTGCTTGGAGGCAACTCACATAAGGACTAAGTAGCACTCTTCATTATAACATCATATTCAGATTGCATAGCACCCATCCAATTTTCTGAATTTTGTGCTTCATCAAACGAAACAGGCTTAGTCTCATCAAAGAGACTAGATGCAGACATAGCATAGCAATCTGATGCAAAAGAGGCAATATGAGAGCCTGATGGAGTACGATATGATAGAGGTGCATCTAATTTGCTATCACGCAAGGTCTACACCAGCCATTTTGGCATAGTTCTTGCCTGCTCAATATCAGCTCTCTCATCAATAAGTGCATCATGTAAATCTGCATCGAAAATGCAATGATCTGCATCATCACATGAAACCTGCAAAGCCTGAGAAGTTGCCTCTTTTGACCAGCACTCGATTGTCTACCTGTAAAAAGAGGTAGCAAAGTATCATACATACCTTTGGAGCTAACAGATGTCTCCTTAGTACATGAATGCAATGGATGAATAGCATCTTCCACAAAAACAACATCACGGCTAACCAGAAGGCATTTAGTCTGTGGATGATACTAACGATAGCCTTTACTTTCAGAACTATACCCAACAAAAATACATTTTATTGCGTTATCATCCAATTTTCTACGATGTTGTTCGGACACATGCATATGCCAAACAACCAAAAACACACAAATGAGCAACAGATAGCTTGTGATCATGCCAACCTCATATGGAGTGATAGACTACACCGCTTTAGTGGGACACTTGTTCACAACATATGCTGCACACATGACAGCCTCAAGCTAGAAACTATGTTGTAAAGCCTGACTCTTGACCATACACATCGCTATCTCCATGAGTGACCTGTTCTTTTGTTCAGCAACTCCATTCTATTGAGGTGTATATGGCACTATACACTGGTGTTTTATACCACGTTCAACCAGAAATGCATTAAAATCAGAAGACATATATTCCCCCCCCTCGATCAAAATGGAGGGTGCCCATTTTACATGCTCACATATTTTCATCCAAAACCAAAAACTGTTTGAAGCACATGAACACTTCGGACTTTGCCTTCAATGGATAAACCCATGCATGCCTGGAAAAACCATCAATGAAATTCACGAAGTAAGGAGAATTTCAAAAAGAAGGTGTCTGCATAGGACCACAGACATCACTATGTACAAGCTGCAATTTCTGAGTAGCCCGAACTGAACCATCTTTTGGAAAGGACGAATGTTGCATTTTGCCCAAAATACAGCCTTCACAAACATGTTTTCCAGGTGCCTCAAGTTTGGGCAAGGAGGACACCATTTGATATTTCTGTAGGCATAGCAAACTAGCAAAATTCACATGACGAGAGCGTGCATGCCAAAGCTTTGCATCTGACATAGCCGGAGAATCATTTATTGCACATGCCAAATCATTTACAAATCTTTCTTAGTCTATGAGCTTATACAGCCCATGACATAAAATGCCAGAAGCAATAATCACATTGCCATTGGACAGATCATGAACTATACACCTGTCATCAAAAAATTTCACAACCAAGCCAATCTTGGCTAATGCAAAAACTGATAACAGGTTCTTCTTGATCCCTGTCACAAATAAAGCATCTAACAAAGTGAAGAACTACCATCAGCAGTAGTCAAAATGATCTTACCAACTCCCATAACAAGATAAGAGGATTTGTTGTTTAGGAGATGAGCTAGATGTAAGAAATAACTAAATAAGATCTCTTACTACAAGATTACCAGATTACAACGTTGGATGTCTAAGAGCTAGAGTAATTAGGATTAGAACAAGGAATAAGACAAAAATTGTAATTGGAACTTTGAAAGTACTTACTTGGTGATCATGAATCCTTGAGCTCCCAAGATTGGTATTAACAAGACTGAGTATGTATGTGGCCAAAACCTCCTTATATAGGTTTTCAAGGGTCGCTCATCAAAGGTGGTTACGAATTGATGATGTCAAGCAAGAAGACAGACAATCTTAGGGTTTTGGAATGTTTCAGAGGGAATGGAAGTATTGGTCTCTCTGAATTTGGAACCAATCATGACATATAGAATTCATAGAATCTGAGGTCCAGGATGGGTTCGTTTGTCCATGACATCACCTCCCCCTCAATTGATAAGTTCCACAAGGATTGTTCCTCATCTCTCATCTCGACTTCATTGGGTTTTTCTTTTGAAATTCTTGAACCCTGATTGGTGCTCTATGAAGGTTCTCTATAGGTTCCCAAGTGTGATCACTGATGTCATACCCTTTCCAATGAACAAGGTACTCGAATATATTCTTGAATATAGAACATGCATAAATTTGAATTCTTCATGATCATCAATCTCAGTAGGTGGTGAAGGACTAGCTCTATCATCCCTTAATTCTAAAATCTGATATGGTTCCAACATAGATACATGGAAAAGTCGATGTACTCTCATGGTACTTGGTAACTAGAGTTTGAAAGTGACTAAATTAATCTTGGCCAAGATCGTGAATGGACCAAATCTCTAATGGTCTTGCTTTGCACAAGGCTTCAAAGTCTGAAAAGTATTTCTGAGTAACCACACTCTATCCCCAATGTGATAAGATGGATTTTGAACATGATGATGATCTACATAACACTTATATTCCTCTTGAGCTCTTTGGATCTCTTACTTGAGTTATTTGTGGGTATCCATGAGATACTAGGCCTTATCTTTGACAGTTGGGTTCTTGACATGATTTAAGAGATGTATATACATCCTCGAATGTTGTCCATAACTTGAAAAAAAAGGGAGTCTCTTTGGTAGATCTATGAACAATATTGTTATAGGAAAACTCTACAAAGGATAAAAGCTCAAACCAATCATTCTGATGGTACTTGATGGTGCAACATGGATATTGTTCTAGGACTTCAATCACTTGTTCTATTTGTCCATCATTCTGTGTGTGATTGGCTTTAGATAGTTCAACTTGAACACCAAAGAGCTTCCAAAGACTATTCCAAAAGCTGGATATGACTTGTGGATCTTGATCAGTGACAATATCATTAGGAAATCCATGAATCCTAAATATGTATATGAGAAAAAGACTAGAAGTAGTTGCATTTGTGAATTCGTTGGTAGTTGCAATGAAGTGTGTCATCTTTGTGAGTCCACCCACTATAAAAATAATGGCATCATACTTATCTGACTTTGGTAGATATGTGATGAAATCCATACATAATGAAGCCTATGGCTTTTCTCAAAGAGGTAAAGGTTGCAAGAGTTGATGAGGTTTTTGTCGTTGTAACTTAGATCTATTACAAGTGTCACATGTTTGAATATTGACTTCTTTCCACATTTAAGGCCACCAAAAATCCCTTGATATAAGTTCTATTGTTTTATTCACTCCAAAACGTCCTGTTACAAGGTTTCGATGATGTTGTTGATGTACTTGGATCTTGGGCTTTCTTGCAGGGGCATACAATACGTTCCAATATAATAGTAACCCATCCTTTTCCTAAATTCATTTAATTCTTAGACTTTTCCTTCTTGATTTTTCTACATAATGTTATAAAACAATTTATCTTTAGGTAGAGTTTCACAAATCAAATGATTCAAGGCTGAATATTCATGAGGACTTGAATAGATAGCTACTAATTGGAGTTTCTTGTGCTTGAGTAATACATGCATCTAGATCCTTAGCTCTGAATCAGGGCTTAATCCTTTCCCCTTAACAAAAAAGAGTTGCAAATAGAGCTGCATGTAGAAGCAAGAGTCAGGATTTCGCATAGACATGATTCATGCATCTATATGCTCATATTTATACAGGTTTACTTTACTCTTTTGAATGGAATTTCAAAATCCTTTTCTTCAATCATATCACAACTGAAAATTATGAAATTTTGAAGCAAAAAAATTGAATATTTCAATTTCTACTTTGGACAAATAGTGTTACTTCATAATATGAAAAATTCCTTCAAATCATCATCAAATTATCTTCAAGTCATCATGAGATCATCGTCAAACTAATCATAAAAAAATCATCTGTTGTTCATTTACAATTCCTGCAAGAAAATCATTAGCTTTCTTCATTGATGTGATTCATAATAAAGCTTTCAATCTTTTCATAATTTTATATCAAATTTAAGAACAAAAATGAAAAGTATCCTTTTCATAAATAAAAAACCACAATAAAAAGTTTAGAGAAAAAAGTTAAATAAACTTAGGAAAAACTTTTAAAATTAGGGAAAGCAATGGTCTATACATACCTCTAATCTATGAACATCTTGATTTTCAATTATAATAGAGAAACAATGTAAAGATGAGCACCAACCATATAAACCATGTAGTCAAAGAATTATCATCATTTGTATCACTCCATGATAATATTACTTTATACTCAAAATAGCTTTCAACATTAACAAAATATTTTGACACTTCATTATTTTCAATATATCATTCTTTTCCATTTGTGCAACATATTCATATTCATTCTGAAAATTTCCATATGAGTGAGCATTGTGATATCTTTCATAAGCGTTTATTTCTTCCTTTTCTTCATTTTGATATCATGTTCCATGCTTATATGGATAGGAGAAGACAAATCAAATAATGCAAACTCATTAACCTCATCATAATATTTATTATTCATTTCATTAGATTTAAATGTAATGCAAGTAAACGATTTCTTCCATTACATTTAGATCATCATTTTGGTTGACAACTTGATTCGAGCAAGCAAAAATGTTCTCTATACCAATATTTAAATATTCATCCCATGCATGATCATTTTCATTCTTTGTGTTTTGATCATCAGAGCCATCAGTTAAAGTCAAGCAATTATAATGTAAGACATTATCAAATTTCATATAATCTTCTTGATCAAGTGTTTAAGATGGAATGAGCTCTTTAGATTCATTGGCTTCTTCATTAAGACAATATATACGGATCTCACATCCCCTTTCTTCATATAAAAGAATAATGAGTTTTTAGAAGGAAGGGTTGAACTCTCCTCCCACTCTATATACTTTCTATCAATAGTTTGATATTCTTCATTAGTCTTAATTTCATCCATTGATGTAGACTCATCCCTGACTTCATTAACATCATTGTCCTCCTCACTTTCATTATTATATTTTTCACAGTTGTGAATAGACATTTGTTCCTCTAATTTATATTCTTCTAATTCACAGTCTTCCTCTAATCCATATTCTTCCTCATAATAGTCATTACATGTCAAAATATCTTTTTTTTATGTTAAGGTGAATAATGTGTTGTTCTAGGTTTGCAAAATCATGCATTTGTGTTGAAAAAGCACACCTTGTTTCTCTAAATTGATTTGGTTAATTCAAAAACTTGTCATATCATAAAAAATCCATGATCAACAATATTCTTTAGCATTACTTTCATCATCATACCATTCATCAACAAAAATAACAATTTGTTTCACTTTATACTTTGCAATAGTTAACCTTGGTTCAAAGGAAAGTAGTTCATCAATTCTATCGATTGGAATGTATAGACCAATGATTAGCTCATATAGGTAACTGCTAAAAAATTTTAAGAGAGACATTAAAGCGAAATCTGTTTGCATTCAAATGAAGCTCTAGAAAACTTAGAATGATTAAGAATGGCTAAGATAAGGAGTAATGTATTTAATTCTCTATGCACAAATAGATTTAAGAATAGAAACACTTATATGGAGAGGGATAGAGATAAGAATGATTAAGAACGAAAGAGATAAAGAGTTATGTTTTGAAATCTCTGTGCACAACTAGATTTATAACTTCATCAAAAAATTATTGATTGAATATCAAGTGGTATATACATGGATTATGCCAAAAGCAATGCACTGATCATTGTTGGCAAAAAGAGATTGATGTACAATCAATAAAACTTGCATGCGAGCACGTTGATATATCTATCGAGCATCTCACTGAACTACAAGAGAGAGTTGATATTCATAATATACTAATGATATACTAATAACCTACTAATGACATCCATACTTGAGGTCTCATAGACGTGTTTTTTAGTATATTCGACATGAAAATTGATACACTTTCCTAAAGATGAAATTATCTTGCCAGAGAACTAGTGTTTGTGAAGGAAGCAGAAATTCTATGGTCCAATGTGTGAGCTCTATATTTTGTATGAACAGAACCTTCATAATATTCATACATCACAAGAGTCCATTAGAAAATACTTATGCATGTAGTTTTTTGTCAAGAAGACTTCTCCATAGGCATGACTTGACACATGACATACATAGATGCATCATTTATTGTCTAAGGAAACTGTGTGAGTCATTTTGAATAATTTCATACATTGATGTTATACAATTAAAACTCAAATACTAATCTACCTATTAAACTTGGTCAAGAATCCAGTACTCTTGCATGTAAAGAACTCTTCTTTGTGACTTATAAAGATTCAAAAAAAGGTTTGCTTCACATGGTCAGATCCATGATGAGTGTTGCATTAGGGTTTTTGCATCAGTCATAGAAATGTGAGCATAGATGAAATGGTAAAAAGTTTAAGAGAAGAGGGGTTGGTATCAAAATTTATGAAGTCATAGTTGTCTTATGAATCAAAACACATATAGAGATTAATCTTAGTCATTCATTTCTCCTACCTATCCTCAATCCAAAACTCCTCCGCTCTTGTGCTCTAGAAGGGTGGCGACGACTCTAGAGCTTGTTCTCTTGTTGGGAAAATTAATTGCAATGTGTCTAGAGTTTCCACATATAGAGGCATAGTTTGTTATCTCTCCTTTGTTTCTCTTATGGTGTTAGAGGTTCGAATGTAGTTACATCTATGTGCATAGGTTCGGGCATAGACTTATCTCTAGGAGAGGGCTAGAAGGGTTTCCAATAGCAAGGTCTTCCCTCTACTTGTTTTTCTTGTTCACTTTTAAAAAGGCAAGTATCACATTCAATAGTGTTAGCAGCCACTGTGGACGCCCACACTTTTGTAATACATTTTTCTAATAGGAAAGAGAAATTCTTTATACAAAATTCTCAATAGTTACTATAAGTATGAAAATTGGGTATTCATTATTTAGAAAGTGAGAAACGTTGTGAAGAAGATTACAAAGAGGCGAACAGAGTATTGTATTATAGTGCAATGTTCAAAAGTATCTCTATGGGCCAAGAGGTGAATTCCGTAAAGTCTATAAGATTATGTTCTACATTGTGGATGTATATACGCAATGTTTACGTAGTTTGATGTAATTAATGGAAGCGTAAGCAAAACATCTTATTAATCAAAGGAGTAATTTCTATTTCCGAATTCCTCTATCTCTAAAGATTTTCTATGCATCCAAAGTCTTTGAGTAATATGGAGTTTTAACATTCTAAAAGCCTATGTGGTGCAGTTTATAATAAGGAAACATAAACACATGTTTATGAGTGCATTCTACAATCATAAATCTCCATTCTTGTACCCTTTCCTTTGGACATTTAGTGTTGTGATTTTATTGTTATGACTATTTGGATGAACTTATTAAGCTGACATTAGAAACAATACAACTCGAATATATTTCAATTGTTGAAGTAGCTAATGGTGCGAAAGAGCTGCTATACTAGGTGGAGAATGGAGTGCTATCTCCGAAACTCTTGCAAGACTAGATTTTTGAGTGGAAGAATAGAAGGTTGGTCAAGGCTTCATGGCAAGGGGAATCTTGTAGAGCCGATGAGTAGTGCCAAAAGCAGAATACACTAAAGAATTAGGCCAAAGCGATGACAGTGAACCCCAACCAGAATCGGCCTTAGCCTTAGTCCTTTTCACTCGACTTAGTGTCTTGGAAGAATTTGATGATATGATACCATGCCAAAATCTTTTCCTAGGTTTAAGCTGCACACACTTTTATGGCAGAATAGATGAAGATCCAGATATTCATGTGTGCACATTTGAGAACTAATATGTCTATAATGACCGAGGGTTACAAGATGATGACCATAAATCTCAAGTATTCCAAGCAACTCTAGCGAGAGATGTAGTTAAATGTCTCATCCATCACCCCCCTCCCCAGAAAATTTTTCATCATATGACGCATTAAAAGCGGCTTTCCTAGAATGATTTTAGACTTCGGAGAGTAGTTTCGAACTCTATGCTTCTCTACAATACAACATATAGAAAGGGATGGTAGAGCAATATGCATTAGACTTTAGACCTATGATGTGGTAATTCCCTAAAGAGAAATATCCTTCTGAATAGATGCTTTAGGAATGCTTCATGGACAAAGTACCACAAGCTATCAAGGAAAAAATTTACATGTATACCTTGGAGCAAAGAGGGACACTAGGTCAAATAATCGATCTAGTGACAAGATTCAACTGCAAAATAAAGTTGTCCAATCTCCGCTTTGAGAAGATGAGCCCAGCTACAAAGAAAAGTAAAAATCTCGCTCAGCACTTGTATTGCCTGCAGTGTAGAAATGCAGGCCACATTACTGTCGACTACGCCTTCAATCAGGTATATTGTGCTATCTATAATAAGAACAGTCATAGTGTAGAGGAATGCACATTTAATGCAAAAAATACACCACTAGCCTCACCACAAGTAGAACCACCTCTATGGGAAGATAACTTAGTAAGCTATAAACCTCCAGGTCAACCGGGACAATGGATGGAGAGCTAGGATGTAAGGGTATTCGGACAAACATAGTATACAAACACACATCATTTTTCAGACCAGCAAAAGTTCTCCCCCCCCAAACTTTCAAGAATTTGAATGAGGTTGATGGTTCAGACCATCTGAAGTGGGTAATTTTGGTCAATTTTGTCTGTAGTACGGATACAAAAGGTTTGACTGCAAAGAAGCCAAGGAATATGATTGGAGAAAAAGTGAACTTAAACTCAAAGCACCTATGGCTAATGTTGTAACTCTAGAATATTTGGATCCATCAGCACTTGTGGTTACAATCTCACAGTAGGAATACAAGAAACGTAAAACAAATAGATCATCTTGCACCAAAAGAGTAGAATCAAAGATTGAAGGTAGTGTTTGAATGGGCTTAAGAGTACCCACCCTACTTTGTTGATTTGAAGCCTACTCTAGAGGTAAATCAGAATAAAAATTATCAGAGTATACTAAGAGAGAAACATTCACATAATATACTAACCTAGGAGACTTATGGAGCTCGATAAGAAAAGGATAATTCTGAACAATTAGTTGAATGTAAAGTTTTTGAAATTCAAAAGCCACCTACTAGTGACCAAGAATCTTGTATCGGATTTCAAAACTAGAGGTCCATGAAAGAACCGAATCGGAATGATATGTCTTTAGTAGTATAAGAGGAAGGTATGTCTCGTTAACTATGATAGAATTGACACATTAAATGATCAATATGAGCTCTGCTGGAACTTGTTTTAGCTTTCAGGGAGAAATTTTAAAAGTAATTACAGAAGAAATATTCACTGGCTCACACTCTAGAATTGACGGTTAGCATGATGAAAGATGTCCCGCATAGAATAGTGGATTATGTAGTTCCCACCATCACAGTATGGTATAAAACAAGGTCCTAATTGATGGCCAATTGAGCATAAACATTGCTTCAACGAGTACGTGCAAACAGATGGGTTGGAATAATATTGAAGAAGCCTTATTTTGTATCTCGATGGCAGACTAGTCACGAGTGTAGTCGGTGGGGCTCATTAAAGATATTCGTATAAAAATTTCTCAAGTTCTATTTTCTATTACATTTGTACTACTAGACCTCAAACGAAAGAATATGGATTATAATATACTACTTGGACGACCTTGGTTACAAAACGCCAAGGTACAACACAATTGGGATGCGAAGACCATTACCTTCCAAAAAGGGCATGCTAAATTTTTGGTCCAATCAGAAGATGAACAACACATCCTTCCAAAATATTAACCAACATTAGCAAAACCCACGTACATGGTGGATGGGATGAAGGAAGACAAAGAAGGGCAACTCCTTGAAGCCAGTAGAGACCTCTTATCCTTTGGAGTTGTTGATGTAAATAGAGTCATTAGTTTCGTCTATCATGGCATGACTGCCACATCATATCAAAATCTCGCGTTTGTCTTTTACACATATTTCCCTTGACATGCAGAAACCAGTCTCAATTAATATTTAAGTGATGCGATTGGGCATACATTTTAACATGAATCATGAAGAAAAAATTATTCTTTTACCTTCCCCTTTTGTTTCGTTATTTGCAATGTGAAGGTGTAATGCGTCTAAGTATCTTGTAATGTTGATGCCATTGAATTTTCCCTTCTCTCTAAACATAGAAGAGACTATTCTTTGGCCTTGTTTCTCAACAATAAGGGATTTGAATCCTTCCTCCATCTTATGTGAATAAGCGAGTGATGCACGATGTTCTAGATCTCTCACAAATGCATTTACTTCCCGATGAAAATATGCACAATATTGTGAGAAATCCAGTGCAACAATCACGAATGATGATGATGTTATGATGAGGATGAAAAATAAGAAACAGAAAATATGGATCACAACCTCCCAGCAAGATCAGAAGCAAATGCCACAAAGCAATTCACGTCGGGTTCAAATGTGGAGGTGATCGCAATCCGGGTGGATCGGGTCCGGTCGTGGCACACGCAGAGTGTATGAAGCTAGTGCGTGTTGCAAGATTTATGTAATAAAAAAATGTGAAGGTGAAGATGAATTTAGGTATGGGGGGAAGATATTTCATAATTTGATTAGAGAAATGGGAATAGATGAAGACAAGATACTTGCATGAACATGAATGATGAGGAAAAAAGAAACCATTCACATGATTGAATTCGAAAAGGAAGAATGGTCCAAAAATATGGAGCTTCTTAAAAACTTTACAAATTTAATTCACATTCATAGGTTCTTTTGAATGGAATGAATGCATGATGAGAAAAAAAACTAAAACTACACACTTGAATCTGTCTCGAAAGGAAGAATGGTCCAAGAATGGAGCTTCTTATACACTTTTAAAACTAAAACATATGCATGGGTGTTTGTGGGTAGTATGAATGCACGTGGATCATGATTTATGAATGAAAAGAAAACTATTCTCTCAACCTTAATGGATCATCCTCACTCGCTCAACGCAATACTGAGGAGCCTTCTCATACATAGAAAGAGAAAGAAGGTGACATGTAAAAACATAGAAGAGACAAAGAGATAAGAGACATGAGACATGAATTAGAAGATCTTGTTAGGATAAAAATATACATGAATGTAGTGAAAAATCAAGCTAAGCATTCTAGTGGTCAAAGGTGGTCCGCACGACCCTCTCACCATGACAATTCAACCGAATGTCACACGTAAGAGGATAGGTCCCACTTCATTGACCCTATATCTGTCTAGGATCGTATGTGTTTCTAAAGAAGTCTAAGACACATAAAACCAGCTCTAACTCACTCACACACTCCACTGAGGATGAGCAAAGAAAAAGATACTGGGTTTATGAGTCTATCCTAGAGAGGAAGTCTAAAAATTGAATCTAGGAACTATGCTCTTACTTGCCCACCTTGGATCCTCACATGCTCAACTGAGGGTGATCATTTCAAGGAAACCATGTGCTAGCAAGGGCCCTATGGATGCCTAACAATGATGCTCTAGGAGTTTGGAGGGGGGTTTATATAGTTTTTTAAATGATATTGGGCCCTTGGATCTAGAGAAATCAACTCTCAACCCTAAGATCAGCTTCTTTTGATTACAAACATTGGATTTATCAAATGGATGGTCAAGATTGGTTCTATATATGATCTCTAGGACAAAGGGAAGGAAAATAGGCACCTTCCTTCTCCACCATTGGATCTGGGGCTGACATCAATTTGGATAAGATAAGCCACTATTTTTTAGGAAACTTTGCATTATTGATCTTTGATCATTGAAAAAGGTTTATCCGATGAAAAAACTCGTGGATCCTCCTTGCTTTATGCTTTAGTGCATCTCCACCCTTGAATATGAGCTCATCTTGACCGTACAACATGGTTCAATCATTGTTTGTCATGTGGCAACCCTTCAAGCCTTCAATTTTCTTATTCTAGGAAACTACTATGACCTTGAAAACTGGAGTTTGTGCTCTTTGACCCTTCAAATATCCTTTAATGAAGATAAAAATTGAAAGGCCTCCTTTAGGAATATGCAAAAAAAACTCCCATCTCAATCTCCCTTGTACAAGTTTGACTACATTTGGAAGCTTGCAAGGTGGTAGTAAGGACTCTAGGAAGCTCTAATAGCCTTGAAACTTTGTAAAAATATGTAGGCTCATATGGTCTTTATACATGCCAACCCATATGGCTAACAAAAATTCCTATACAAGATGTTGTAGGATCTAAGTGAAAAATTACTTTTTTTACAAAATGCACATGGCATATCAATCGGCTAGAAAATCCATTTTCATGTCAAATTCGAGCTATAGACTGCCTTTGATAGGCTTTACAAGTATATGAATTTTCATGTGATTTGGAGACATTGAAATTTTTGCCCTAATTTCCAAAGTTTGACGAGCTTTGGCAAGCTATGGTTTTTGGTCTTCCCAAAGATCTTTTGATATCATTCTTTGAATGAATTGTTGATAGCTCTATCATAAACCGTGTCACTCAATATGATAGTCTTCCTTGGAGTGATTTTAGAAAGGAGATGCTCAAAGAATTCTATCTTGAAGATTATAGCCAACATAATCAGGATGGATTCTTATGATGGGCCAATTCCCCAAAGCCTAGTAGCTCTATTACTCACTCACAAAATGAGTATATTAGACGCTATGAACAACTTCCTGATGAGGATAACATAACTTTGGAACCTGATCTTGTGATCAATTTTCTTAAGCTTCTTCATCGTGAAACTCGTAGCAAAGTTGAACGGCGATTAGAAGAGCCGGATAAGTGCTATGGTCTTACTGACAATTGGCAAAAAAGTGCATAAAGTAGTTGAGGCCGTAGCCCATAGAAATCAAAGACAATCCATGCTTTATGAGCAAACTAATCTTCCTCAAGCTAGCCTTCCGCAAAATAAGGAGAAAGTTAGAGAACAATCCCATGCTATGCTTTTTGGCTATACTCCTATTCCTCAAATGATGGAGCCTACTCAAGGTTTTAAAGTAGAGCCAAATAAAAGTGTAGTTGAACAATCTCAAGTGCAAATTCTCACTAAGCAAATGGAAAGTCTTATTGCTACACAATCCAATTTGGCCAAGACTATAGATGCTTTACAATCTAATTACACCAAAACTTTCCAAAATCAAATGAATCCAATGTCTTTTCAGGAGCCTAATCAACATGTTATAGATACCAATCAAAATCCACAAGTAGCTCCTACTCAAGCATATCAAGTTCCTCCAATGCATAATCCTTCAATGCAAAATCCTCATCCTCACGTGCAAAATCCTCAAATGTATCAAAACATATATCTTCAAGCTTCTCAAACAACTTTTTAAAATCCTCAAAATCAAAATTTTCAAAATCATCAAGCATATACTGTGGAAGCTCCTCTTGCACCTCAAGCACCACATGCTGCTCCCCAAGCTCCTCAAATACATCAATTTCCTTATCAAAATCCTAATTATCCTGTTCAAGCAATTCCTTATAAACAAAATACTCAATCTCAAAATTTCCCACCACAATTAATCAAAATCTTCAAAATCAAAATCGTTTTGTGTGTGGCCCTCGTAGGTGTCCTTGGTGTGATTCATTAGAGCACTTTTTGAGAGATTGTGAACTATTGAAGGCGACTAAGGAGCAACGACTAGTAATAGACATAGACAAGAAAATCTGTGACTATCGATCAAGGCCACCTTTGCAAGGAAATTATGGTAAGGCAGGAATGAGAAAACACTATGAAAATATAACCATAATGGACGTACGAACTAGAGGAGTGAAACTAGAAGCTCTTGATGAACAACAAGTAGAATCAATTAAACCCACAAAGGAAGGTGACTTTTCCATAGAGGCTTTAGTAAGAGCACGAGATGAGATTAGGAGAATAACGGCTTGGGAGTCACCGATAAAAGATCAATCCCTTATTTCTCACATATCCAATGTAGAAGAAAATTGAAAAAGAGCATGCTTGTAGTGATTGTGCACCTCGATTCATGTTTGGAGCTACATATGATCAAAATTTCTAATAGAATCCATTATTGAGCGGGACAACAGTGGATATTGGTTTGACATCTCACATCCAACCAACATGTACAATAGTTTGTCACTTTTTTTTTCCACATTCTAGATTAGATTTTCTTCATAAGAGTCAATTACCCAACTCTTTTATCCAAAAAACCCAAAAAAATTATAAAAACAACAAAATCATGGAACATGATGAGAACATTGAGCATGTGATTGAAACATCTCATTGTTTCTCTACTCTTGAGGAGTTAGATGTATGTCTTCAACAAAATTCTAATTCCCATATTATTCTTCTTTCTTCCCTTGATGAGTATGCTCTTATCCAGCAATATGCTCTCAATTTTGACAAGTGCTCAAAACTTAACCAAGCATATGATGCCTTAGTTGAAACAAAGTACAAAATTGTAGACAAAAAATCAAACCCATAGCTCAAGCATTACCCCAAGGAAGTAATGAAAAAATTATTGATGTGAAAAACGATCCAATTCTTCGGGATAAGAAAAACATAGGACATACACTCACGGATGAGACAATCAAACATGTGAAAATTGGTACAAATGATGACTTTCTTTTGCCAGTAGAGAGAGATAAATTTGAGAGAGTCATACGTAGCCATGGAAAAGCCTTTACTCTGTATCCTCATGAGATTGGTTGCATAGATCCTAAGCTAGTTGCACCCATGATAATCTTTACTATTGCACATATTCCATGGAATATTCGCCCTATACGAGCTCCAAAGGCTCACTTACCTGAGCTAATGAAACTACTTAAGGAGGAGATACACATGAGAATTTTAGAGCCATCTTTTGCACCTTAGTCGAATAGATGGTTCATTGTGCCTAAAAAGAATGGAAAACTACATTTTATTCAAGATCTCCAACCCATCAATAAAGTCACCATAAGGAATGTAGGAACAAGACCCATTGTAGATGAGTTTGCTGAATCATTTTGAGGACATTCTATCTATACAATGGGTGATTTATACTCTAGATATGACCAATTTCAATCAGCAATTGACAGCCGTGACATAACCATAATGAAAACTCCTTTAGGCTTAGTGTGAATGTGTACTTTACCTCAAGGAGCGACTGATTATGTGGCTCATATGATGAGTGCTATGAATATGGTCTTACATGATTTTATCCCTCATATAACTATGCCATTCATTGATGATATTCCAATTAAAGGGAGTGAGGAACGTGTAAAGGACATTACTTTAGACTCATGTGGATGTCGTAAATTTGTTCTTGATCATATCTCTGATTGTGAAAGAATATTTCAATGATTTGAAGAGGTAGGTCTCACATTTTCCATAGAAAAATGTGTTTTTGGTGTCAACGAGGTTCTTATTGTTGGACATTTATGTGGTCATTATGGTCAAAAGCCATACCCACAAAAAGTTGATTCCATTAGCAAGATTTCTGAAACATGTAACAACGTGAGTGAGGTACGCAGATTTCTTGGTGCTTGCATCTTTTACGTTATTTGGATCCGACACTTTGCTCATGTTGCTGATTGTCTCTATGACTTGTTGAGGAAGAAACGAAAATTTATTTGGACTGACAAACACATTCAAGCTATGGATAAATTGAAGAAATTATTGCTTGAAGCTCCCATCCTTAAGCGTGTAGACTATTTTCCTAACTAACCTATTATATTGACTGTTGATACTAGTCCTATTGGTATAGGTTGGGTCATAAGTCAAGATGATAGTGAAGGGAATAGATATGCAATTAGTTTTGGTGCCAAAATTTTACATGAAACACAACGAAAATATCCACAGATCAAACGAGAACTATGGGGTATGGTAACAGCTTTAAAAACAGACAAAGAATATTTCATTGGTGCAAATGTCAAAGTTGAGACTGATTGTTTGCCTCTCATTGGAATGATAGCCAATTGTTCATCTCCTGATATAGCCATATTTAGTTCATAAATCCTGAGTTAGTTCATATTTGAGGTAAGTCAAACTCAGTTGCTGATATGTTATCAAGAGATAGATTTGATGATGATCTTGAAAGTGATCTAATAAAGAATGTGAACTTAGTTGACTATGTTTCACATATATATAAGTATGAGAAATTGCATGAGTCTTACGAGAATGAATGGTGAGACATAGAAAAGTATCTGAGTACACTACAACCATTACCTAGCTGGACTACGAATAGATTCTGTAACATTAGGAAAAAACCTTATAACTTTTCCCTATGTAGGGGTTATCTTTGGAGACATGCTAAGGGTAAGGTTAAGAATCCAGAACGAGTCCTAGGAAAAAGAGGTCTTCAATTGCAAGTAATGAAGGAAACGCATGAGACATTATGGGAAGGTCATAAAGGATTTTTGGAACATATGAAAATATTAGAACTACCTATTATTGGCCTAGGATGTATGTTGACATTAGTAGCTATGTTTCTACATCTTACCTGAAACAATATGTTTATACCCATTGCTAGGGTCTTCTACAAACACTCCTTCATTAGTGAACCTAACTTCATAAACTTTTTCAACAATTTGTCCTACACTTATCAGATTCTTAGGAATTGTAGGATCATACAAGACCTTACTCAAGAGAGTGCTACCATCCTTGGCCTTCACTGATCCAATTGACTTCACATTGTGCTTTGTATTTTCACCTATTTGAACCACATGATTAGTTACCTTGTTCTCCAAATTAGTCATCAAAGCTATGTTGCCACTCAGGTGATTGCTACACCTTGAGTCAATGTAGAAGACTCTTTGGTCTTCACTTTGCCTTTCACAAGTTGCATTCATTATCAATGTTGAATCCTCCTTCTGATCTGAAGCATAATTGTAGTAGATATTGTTGTTTTGTTGAATTTGGAATCCTCTACCTCCATTTCTTCCAAAGTAACCCCTACTAGCTCTACCTCTGATATTACCTCTTTGATTTCTGCCACCTCTTCCTCTTGAATTAAAATTCTGATTATATCCACCATTACTCTGAGTATTATGCCAACAATCATTAGCTAAGTGATTTGTCTTACCACAAATCCAGCAAGCCTTGACTCCATCTTTATTACTCTTGCCTCTTCCTCTACCTTTGCCACCTCCTCTTCCTCTTAGGAAGTTGGCTTGACTAGTTGTGCCTTCATCTTCATTTGCTTGTTGCTTCCCTTTGCTATTTTTCTTCTTATCGTTTGAATACATTGCATGACCTCCACTTTTGTCACCTTCACCTTTGACATCCTGCTCAAAGGTTAACATATGTCCTAGCAACTGATTTAAGTGAGGAGTAAAATGATCAAGTGATAATTCAGTGGACAAAATGAATGGCTTCCATTTGTCATCACCTCTCAACCCTGTGAGAATTTTCCTTACCAATTTATCCTCCTCAATGTCTTCATCAACTGCTCCTAATGCATCTGCAATGTCCTTCATCCTTGTTACATAGTCTGAGATGGATTGAGAAGCCTTCTTCTTGAAGTGGTAAATTCTGCCCACAAAGATGCCTTCCTTGACTTTGTGGTGTTTTGAAAATGCTCCTCCAAAGCATTCCATATATCACTTGCACTTTCAAGACCTCTAATGTGAGGTAGCAAGTAGTCATTGACTGCCATATAGATAATGCTCCTAGCTTGAGCATCTCTCTTCATCCACTTCTTCAAATCTGATAATTCTTCCCTAGTTGGAACACTAGGATCTCTAAACTGAGCCTTCTCTTCTTCACCTGTAATATAAGCTATCAAGTCTTTGCTCATAAGATGAGCTTCCATCCTCATTCACCATGATGGATAGTTCTCTCTATCCAACTTCTCTATTTGAAGAGAATCTCCCATCCTTTCTTCACCTGTATATTGAGTTCTTCAATTTTTATGAGTAATAGATACACCTTTACTTGGAATAATGTTCCTTTTGTCTCCCTTAATGTCGTATGACCTCCTTCTCAAGCTTTTCCCTCAAGCTTTCACCTTTTGAACCTTCAGATGTTGAATTCTTTGCACTTGCAGCAGTCAGGATCCTCCTTCCTTCAATTTTGAAGCTTCTTGCTCTGATACCACTGATGGAGAGTGTTAATCTCCAAAAGAACAAGCTACTCTTGTAATTAGATCACCTCTATAACAAGAGTAACTCAAACCTTCACCAATTTTAGAGGATCAATGATCAATTATGAAGATTTTGAAAAATCTGTGAAGAAGATGATTACAAAGAAAGTTTACTGCATATATCTCTCTCATTGACTTATCAATTGTGTAAAGTTTTTTATGAAACTTTGCACAAGGTGTCGTCTAAAGTTACGCACCTTCTCCAAGTTGAATCACTCCAAAAGATTGAGTATATCTTGAGAAATGGTCTCAACAAGTTACCTATGTCTAAAACCTCTCTTTTGAGAAGTTGATTTAGACACCTATAACTTTTAACACTTCGTTCTCTCAATCTAGAACCCGTTTATGAAAATGGTTTTAGCCACAGGTAACTTACCTTCCAGCTTAAAGATTGAGTGCTTTCTTGCTCAAAACTTTACACCGTGGAAGTAGAATTGACCAAAACATTAACATCAAATTTTACGCCTCCTGCAACTTCTCATGTTTCCATTTACACATGTAAATGTTCCTACACTCAAGTCTCTCAGCCTGATCACAATTAGAAACTAAAAATTCATACAAAGGTCAATCAACTATAGACTTAGACTTGTACAAAAGCATTTCACAAAAGATTCAACACAGAAGGAGAATACTCAAAAAGATCGGGCGCAACATTTTCTATTTCTGAGAAAATTTACATCTGAGTAATGAGAGAGAGTCTATTCACTTCTAGAGTATCTAATAACATCTAATTCTCTTCCAAACTTGTTCTTACATAAACTCTCTACTTTGCCCCGACATTTTATTTGTATATATAGGAAAATTGTTACAAACTCATGACCATACAAAAGTATGTGATGATCTGACTCTAAAATAATGTACATATGCATACACATCTTTATCTCCTGGATATGAACTTCCTTCATGCTTCATGACTTGGTCTTTTCCTCAATCCTTGACTTGAATTCTTCATCCAAAACTTCAATTATTGATTGCCCTGCACTAACAATAAATATATCAATTTTGAGTTTCTTCTTTTAAGAAACAAAGAAGAATCTACCTTGCTCATGACGAATCCTTGATCTTGAAGATAGGTAGTTAACCTATGATTCCATGCCCTAGGTGGCTGCTTCAAAACATAAAGGGATTTGCTCAATTTGTACCCATAATTTACCTTGATTGGGTCTTCATAACGAGGAGGTCGCCCCATGTAAACCTCTGCCGAAATCCAGCCATTGAGAAAAGCACTTTTCACATCCAATTGATACATATTCCGGTTCTTACATAATGCCACACTTACCAATACTCTGATGGTTGGCATTTTAGCCATAGAAGAAAATTTCTCTTCTTAGTCAACTCATTGGGTTTGTGCAAAACCCTTAGCCACGAGTCTAGCTTTTTACCTATTTGTGGATCCATCTGAGTTTCTCTTGATTTTGTAAATCCATCTAGAACCAATCACCTTCATGGATGCCTCCCTTGGTACTAGCTCCCAAGTATCATTCTCTTGGAGTGCTTCTATTTCTTCATCCATAGCTTCCTTCCATTTTTTCTTGTTCTTCGGCTCTTCATATGAAGTAGGTTCTTCAAGTGATGAATCCTTAGCAAAATAAATGGAATGATTAGTTTCTTGCTCTCCCCTTGTGATCTCCTTAGAGCTTGGTTGGATAATTCAGGTAATTCTTCCAACCTCTTCATCTTGGCCTTTCTCTTTGCTTTCCATGCCTTGAATTCTTCTAGGTTGATGATATCCTCATCATTTGATTTGATGTCTTCAATCTCGCTTCGCTCCTCCTTGGTGAGGCTTGGAAACTCCTCTTTCAAGTCATATGGCAACTTGGAAAGTCCTATTTCAAGTCACTTTCAAACCAAGAATCATTCTCATCAAACACAACATCTCTAGTGACCATAAAGCCCTTGTTGGATGGATTATAGAACTTGTATCCTTTTTTATTTAAATCATATTCTATGAAGATGCACTTCTCAGCCTAGGGTCTAGCTTACCTCTGATTTGAAATGGAACATGCACATTAGAAACACATCCAATGATTCTACAATGATCAAGTGATGGAATCCTACGATGCCATGCTTCATATGGGTTCATCCCATCATCTGATTTGGATGGGAACCTATTAATAAGATAGGTGGCAATAGATACACTCTCTAACCACAAATAATTAGGTAACTTCTTTTAATTAAGCATTGATCTAGTTGTTTCCACAATCAACCTATTTCTCCTCTCTGCTACCCCATTTTGCTCAGGAGTATACCTTGTAATAATCTACCTTTTGATACATCCCTCCTAGAAGAACACATCACATTCATTGGAGAAGTACTCACCTCCTTCATCTGACCTTAGTCTCTTTAGACTTCTTCCTATTCGATTTTCCACAAGTGCAAGATACTTCTTAAAGCAATTGAACACCATCTTTATGCTTCATAAAGTACAAGATAGTTTACCTACTCAAACCATCAATGAAAGACACAAAGTACCTTGAGCCTAAAATTGAAGGGTCCTTGCTTGGTCCCCATACATGCATATAGCCTTTCTATGTGGACAAGTTCCAAGTAATCCTCATGCATATAGCCTTTCTTTGTGAAGAGTAGCCTGTGTGATTTACCAAACTCACATGCACCACATTTATAGATCATATGTTGCTTGGATACATTAGGTATCCCAAGCACACATTGATCTCTACATATTTGCTTTAAATTTCTCTCACCAATATGCCCTAATCTCGTATGCCAAATCTCAAGCTCTGACAATGTTTGACCCTTTTAATTATAAAGTGCAATATTTCTAGTGTCCTCAAGTTCAAATGTACATAATCTACCTGTTTTTTATTCCTTGGAAATTCTCTTGAATCCATGTTGAGGGTCCTCCACAAAAGCTCCATATTTTTTCAACCTAACGTACAAAGCTTTTTCCACTATCTCTCCAACAATCATCAAATTCTTGGTGATTGTAGGTACATAAAAAGATTTCTATTCCTATGTGAAGTTTTGACATTTCCTACCTTGACCACTGAATGCTTGGTTTCATCACTTCTGTCAACTTGGTGCTTTCCCTTGGGCTTCTCAAGATCAAAAAGAAGAGCTACATTGCCTACCACATGGTTTGAACATCCTGAGTCGATATAGAAGAGGTGCTCATCATTTGTACCTTGTTTTGAAGTCATATTCATAATGAGAAGAGAATCCTCTTGATCCTCTGTGTAATTGTTGAAGTTCTTTCTTGATTTGTATTCTCCTTGGTAGTTGTTATTGTAATTTTTGTTGTAGTTGTTGTTGTATCCATGGTTGTAGCCTTGATTATGGTTGAATCTTCCTCTTGATTGTGAATAGCCACCTCTTTGATATTCTCTTCCTCTCTGATTCTTCAAGTTCCTATAGAATGCATCTGGAGTGTGATTAGACAATCCATATATGTTGCATGGGTAAGACTTGAAAGGTCTCCCCTACCTTTTTTACCTACTCTGCCCCTACCTCTTGAGTTCCTACCTCTCCTTGCATAGTTAGCTTGATAAGTAATGCCTTCATCCTCTACTCTCTTGTTCTTCCCTTTATCTTTAGACTTTACTTTATCTATGTATAGGGCAGAAGAGTTGTTACCTCTTGATAATTCTCCATTTTTGTTGAGCTTGAACTCATGCGTAAAGAGTTGTCCCATGAGTGTGGTAAGGTCTGGAATCTGCATATCCATGTAAAGGTCCATAGCGGTTGTGAAAGCTTCCCACTTATCATCTTCCTTGATGCCATTGATTACTTGTCTCACTATTTTCTCTTCCTCAATCTCCTCTCCTATGCTTGCCAATCGGTCAACCACATCTTTGACTTTGGTCACATACTCAAAAACACTTTTCTTGGGTTGCTTCCTCTAAGTGGTAAAGTCAATCCATAATTGACTTTTTTAACTCTTGTATTGGAAGAAAAGTATGAACACAATGTATCCCAAGGCTCTTGGGAAATTTTACAATTCCTAATGTGGGGAACAAGGAAATCAGAGATAGAGTTAAGTAAATATGACATTGCCAAAGCATCTTTGGCACACCATGAGTTGAGTCTTTCAAGTTCCTCTCTTGTAGGTTGTCCTTTGCTTCTGAAAATGGGCATCTCCTCATCTCTTGATATGTATCCATAGAGACTTCTTCCTTCTAGATATGTCTTCATCCTCAAGGACCATGCTTGATATTTTTTTCTGTCCAATTTATCAATAAAAGAAGGGAAACCATGTCCCATTTTACCTCAACTTGCTTTGATATTACAGTTGGGAGAGATGGATGGATACCACAAGAGGATGAGTTGGTACTGCTAATCCCTGCTTTGTACCTGCACTCTTTCACTTTAGAGTTGTGTTGTAGGCCCCTTTATCTTGCTAATGACACTAAATAAGTGCCTATGTACTTTGAAGATGATGCTTCAAACAACTGAATTGAAATAGATAACTTTGCAACTAGCTTATGACCAAAAACTTGTTATTTTAGTCTTGACACCTATTGGATATTTTTCTCAGTGCTCACACTACAGTAGCAATTAGGAAAATTCCTTTTGAAAGTATCTAATTTTCTTAGAGAGCTAAGTATTCCAAGTGTAATCAGTTAAAAGAATAAACCATACATTGATAAATCAACTTAGCAAGTGAGTTCTTACCCCCGATTTTTAATGGACTATGTAGAGAATGACCAGTGAGCAAGTCGAGGCATATTTCTCCAAATTGGCTGAAGCAAATCTTTTGGAGATTTGATTCCTTGTAGTAGACTATGACCTAGTTCCAACAAGCTATAGAACAAGAATACTGGATATCAACTCACTAAGATATGGTCATCACAAGTACATTGTTTTGAGTAGACGTAGCAGAGAGATGAACAGAGATGATCAATGAAGTATTGTATTACAGAACAATTTTGTACATGATCATTGGCATAGAAGTGATGCCCAATGATAGTGAGAAGAGTAGGATCTAGTGTAAGCCACTAAACCTCTACAAATGAATAGAAAATGATCTCCTAGACGAGGCATTAGGCCGCAAGATTTTCAAGTCTCTTATATATTGACTTTACTTCAAGTTTGAATTTTGAAATTCAAATGGAGCTCCACCTAAAAGTGTTCCTCTAAATGAGGAGATATTATCTCATGAGAACTCATAACATATTTTTCTTCTAACTCCAGCATTTTAGTCGCATTATAAGATTCTTAATGGTTTAACCATTTACAAATGGTAAATGATCACACAATTACATGCAATGGTGAATGTGACTCATCGCATGTGATTCTTCAAGTGAAGCCAAATGTGAAGGCTTGTCCAATTACTCCAACAAAAACTATGAAATTTCTACCTGCTCTAGAATTTATGCTCACTTCTGCAATACCTACAACATCCAAATCATGGCCATCTACAATGGTCACTCTTTTACTTGAAGAGTTAGAAAGGGATCAAAATGCCTTTTTACAACTTGGTCATATGCTTAGTAGTACTAGAATAAAAAAACAATAGATTATTTGACATTCCATTTAATGGTGCTTGATCAAAAACTACATCTTCAATAGTAACAAATGAATATGAATCTATATTTGAAGATTTAGGTTCTAGATCATCTTGAGCACTTATACTTGATGATTTCATTTTCTCATAGAACATCCTTGTTTTGCATTTTGTTATGTAATGACCTCGTTTCTTAGAGTAATGGCACAATCCTTTCTTGAATGAGATGTAGTCAAAGAATTTTCTTTAGGTGTAGAGGAAGCACTAGGAGAACAGTAGAAGATGTAGGATTAGAAGATTTGCTTTCCTTCTCAGATTGCGGACTCTTCTTCTACTTTTGTGTCTTTCTCCTCCATGATGATAACATGCTCTCATCATTCTCTTCGATACTCTTTTGTTTATCTTAATACTGAAGTAACACGGATTGTATCTATGAGAAGTGTGTTTGTCATCTATTCATCTAAAATATTAACTGCAATATGTGATTGAACTGACTCACAAACATTCTCCGGGCGTGCATGAATACCACCGGGTGGGTCACTTTCAATTTTACAATGGTCTTATTGTGTGACTACACTTGGGGTTCTTTTAGTGTGCTTTAGGTCCTTAGATGTGAAAACAAATCTATGAAAGGTGTTAATTTATATTTTAGTGGTCTATGTAGATAGCAAACATCATTTGATTACCTACAAAATCTTTTGTATTTTTACATGCAATGAAAACATTCATGTTTGTAAGATAAACAAAATAACTCTATACAAAGTAGGCAAACAGAAGTAAAAGTCACAAGATGATCTTTAAGTTTATCTAAATGAGATGGTAACATTCATATATGTAAGGAAGAAATAACAACCAACCATGTACAACATATGAAAATAGAAGAGTTTTTAAGTTCTAAGGGTATAAGTTTTAATTTTTATATGCTAAAGAAGTTAAGGTAGAAAGTTTTGACGGATTGCAGCCTCAATCTTGAGCACACTCTTTCCACCTTCACGTTTGTAATTCTCGTCTATATCAATGCTGTTTAGCATTTTGCAAAAATAAGCATTCGAAAAAAGCATAAGCTTTTTATGAAGGAATATAAAACTCTCATATTTTTATCAATTATTTTCAATTCCTATCACACATGTTTATGCACATACATTCATTCATACCTACATGTATACATCCATGTTCTTTCATATATCCATGCATACACTTATGCACATGCACTTTTATTGATTCTTCCTCATTCATTTTATGTACATACACGCATTCGTATGAACATGTATACTCATATATTTAGTAAGATTCACACATGCATATGTTCTTATAGATTCATAGTAAATGTATTATATATGCACATTTATTCATGTGTAATTAATATTTTTCATGTATTTATGATTATTCATAAACTTTCATGTATACATATGCATGGATTCATGCATAATTATATACTTTCATGCATATGTATACACACAGATGCATACTCTTATGCACATGCACACATACACTCATGAACATGCATGCTCTTATCATTCTCATTCATACTGCACATATTAACTTATATAAATGCATTTTCTCACATTCACATACACACTGATGATCATTATCATAAACATTTACTTAATTATGTATAAGTGTTTACTCATCCATATACGTGCATATGCATGTACACATACTCTCTTATGTTTGCTCATAAACACATATGAATGCATTCATGCATACACTACTTACATACATGTTTGAAATTATACATATATTTAATACTCATGCATATGCATGTTTAATATACTCTATACATTTAGATATAGTCACATGCATTCTTACATATTTGCTCTGATACACTTATGTTCATATACATATTTTTAAGGATATATGCATTTACACATGCATGGTTTGACACATTCATCCATGTTCTCAACTCTCTCATATGCATGCATAATTCATATGCTCATATGCATTCAAAAACATGCACTTAACTTTATTACATTCTTATATGCATGTTTTACATGTATGCACACTATGTTTATGCATATGCATACATGCACCTACCTATCTCATACATACATGTGCGCTTTAAAATTAACTCCCATTAATAAATGTACATGAATCAATCATTAGCTATCTAATTTATTGCATTACTTGACTCAACAAATTGATAAGAAATGCTCGTATGAGATTTGTCCACACAATGCTTCAAGATATACTTTTGAATCATCTAAAGAAAGCTCGGTAAACTTGCTCATAATCCCATTGAATCCAATGTATGAAAATAGTCCTACAAAGTCTATGCTAGCATGTAGCAAAAGCAACATCACAAACTATCAAATGTTCTTGTATAGGATTTTGACACATAATAAGCATGTTAGATTGAAATGGAAAATCCCTCGCACAACAGTTTGCGTCTTGCATCCCTTTACGAGACAAACTCTATGTCCTATAGGAAAGTTATAGAAGAATGAGGTATGAAATAATTGAAACAATATGCTGCAAGAACAACATCAATTCTTAAGCACTTTAAGTGAATTATTTATTGCTAACTGTAGGTAATAAAATACAAATTTATCAATCGCTCATATGCACATGCATACATGCTCATACTTACGTACATATGCACTCATGCACATAAGAACACTATCACACATGCATAAACATAATCACTTAAACATTCATTCATCCATATGACGTTCTCATGCACTTATAGTAACATCTACACATTCTTTCATTCACTTTTATAAACATACATTTTTACTAACGAACTCACACATATATGCTTACTCACACATGCAAACACTTATGCATTCACCTATATCTATGTATTCATACATGCTTCTTTTACATTTTTGTATGCATGCACACACATTCTTTCACAACCATGCATGTACACTTTCATATACATGCACTCATGCACATGCATGCTTAAAATTATGCACATGCTCATTCAACACACATACATATGTATTTATTCATTTGTGTATGCTAACATGCACTCACATTCTCAGATGTATGCATATATTTCATGCATACGTATGTATTTAGATACTTATTACATATAGACATGCATTCATGCATATGCATGTTTGTATATTCCGTTATGCATGCTCTTTTCCACTTATATGCATTCATTCGTGTACACATAAATTCATCCATGCTTGCATACATTCTCACATGTCCAATCATATATACATACATGTACATATTCTATATTCATGCATATGCCCATGGCCAAGAAGCTCATCATCCACGCATGGCACATCATGCCTTTCTATGTGTGTGCTATTTATGAAATCATAGAGAGGAGTGAAGGTAGAGAGATGGAATTCTCTCTCTTTCTCTCTCTCTCTCTCTGTCTCCGTGTGAGAAGATCCTTAGCAGCAGCCATGTATATGCATATTTTTGCTACCGAGAGGAAGAGAAAGAAGATCAAGCTTCTTTCCTCTCTCTCTCTCTCTCCGCGAATCAATCGACCACTCAAGAAGAGATGTGAATCAAACCTCTCTCTTTCACTCCCTCTCTCACTCTCTCTGGATGTACGCATACCTGCAAAAATAAGCATTAGAAAAAACAAAACACAAGGCACATGTATATATACAAATACACAGTGATACATTTACAAGGCACATGTATATATACAAAGACACATATACATATACAAGGCACATGTATATGTATCTTTTGGTAAGTGCTACATTCTATTCTTATGCACGTACGTATTTTTTGAATGCACATACTATTTTCCTATGTGTACGTACTATTAGTATATTTATATTATATATTATTTTGTGATTATATTTGTTACCCTAAACTATTTTAAATTAAATAGTTTGTGATTAACTATTTGTGATTATATTTGTTACCCTAAACTATGTTAGTTCTTAGTCATATTTAACAAATCGTTGACTCACACATATTATTCAAATGCATATAACTATCGTTTATTTACCAATTGAGTTTAATAAATTAAATATTTATTTTATTTGAATATGATCTACTTATACATTACATTTTTAATAGGAGGTTAATAACATATGTAAATAACCAAATACTTATCTGTTTGCTTATCAGGGTTTAAAAACCATATGAATATACATGCATATATCAACAACAACACATAATATATTCGGTGCTTGAAGTAAAATTCGAACACAAATCTATTCAACCTATGAAAATAGAACGAGCATCGATCCAATAGATCTCATTCTACTGAGACCTACTAAAATTGAAGTTACATGCACACATCTATACATTAGCTCATGGAGTTAAGGAACATCAAGGTACCCACACATACTTATAGAAAATCATACAAATAGAGTGACAATCCATGCACAGATGTATGGAGAGAAATGCATTCACATTAACTTATTTGCTCATATACACTCAAGGTTACTCATATGTAAGGTTGCCTATTTTTGGGACTCACAAGGACATTTACAAGGAAACATAATTAATGAAAACTGAAATACACAAAAAGGTTATATGAGAAGGATGAAAATAGAAATAAATTGAAAGATTCTAATGAAGGTTCAGTGATACTCTCTTATTTTGATCAAAGCATATATTCAACTTCTTCAACTTGTAGGCACTTAAAATGAGAGCTTAGCCAAATCAAAACTAACATAAGGCATATTCTGGAGAGTTTAGAGATAACTAGTCTGGAAAAAAAATATTTCTTTCAGATATGCCGGTCAGGGTGATGAGATCCTTCTTTCATTGGGGTGTGCACGAAAACCACCTGCTCGATCGGTTCTGGTTTTACAATCGTCTTATCGTGTGACTACACAAGGGGTGTTTTTAGTGTGCTTTAGGTCCTTATATGTGAAAATGATGCTACAAAAGGTGTTTGTTTATATTTTAGTAGTTAATGTGAATAGCAAACATCATTTGATTACCTCCATTATCTTTTTCATTTTTAGATGAAATGAAAACATTCATGTTTCTTAGATGAACAAAATAAATCTATACAAAGTAGGCAACTAAAAGTAGAAGTTCTAAGATGATCTTTAAGTTTATCTAAATGAGATGCTAACAGTTATGTATGTAAGGAAGAAATAACACTAACCCTATACAACTTATGAAAATACAAGAGTTTTTAAGCTCTAAGGCTATAAGTTTTAATTTTCATCTGCTAAAAAAGTCAAGGTGGAAGGTTTCGAGGGACTTCAACTGCAATCTTATGCACACTCTTTCCACATACCCATTCATAATTCTTGTCAATATCAGTTCCTTTTACTGTTCCTCAAAAATAAGCAATCGAAAAATAACATGAGCTTTTTATGGAGAAAAAAACTCTCATATTTTTATCAATTATTTTCAATTCTTATCATACATGTTTATCACATACATTGAGTCATGCCTACATGCATACATCCATGTTCTTTCATATATCCATGCATACACTTATGCACATGCACTTTTATTGACAGTTTCTCATTCATTTTATGTACATACGCTCATTCTTATGTACATTTATATTCACATATTTACTAACATTCACAAATGCATATAATCTTATACATTCATACTAACATGTATTATATATGCACATTTACTCAAGTGTAATTTATATTATTCATGTATTCATGCACTTTCATGTATATATATGTATGGATTCATGGATATTTATATACTCTCATGCATATGTTTACACACAGATGCACACTCTTATGCACATGCACACATTCACACATGAACATGCATGTTCTTATCTTTCTCCTGCATATTGCACATATTAACTTATATACATGCATTTTCTCACATTCACATACATAATCATGTGCATTATCATAAACATTTACTCAATTATGTGTAGGTCCTTACTCGTGCATATACGTGCATATGCATGTACACATACTCTCTTATGTATGCTCAAACACACATGTGAATGCATTCATGCATACACTACTTACATACAGGTTTGAAATTATACATATATTTAATACTCATGCATATACATCTTTAATTTACTCTATACATTCACATATATGCACATGCATTCCTACATATTTACTCTGATACACTTATGTTCACAAACATATTTTTATGCATATATGCATTTACACATGCATGCTTTAATAGATTCATGCATGTGCTCAAATCTCTCATATACATGCACAATTCATATGCTCATATGCATTCAAAAACATGCACTTAACTTTATTACATTCTTATGTTCATGTTTTCTTACATGTATGCACATTGTTTATGCATATGCATACATGCACCTACCTATCTCATACATGCATGTGGACTTTAAAATTAACTCACATTCATAAATGTACATGAATCAACCATTCATTATATAATTTATTGCATTACGTGAGTCACCAAATTAATCAACAATTATATGAAATTTGTCCACACAATGTTTCAGGACATACTGTTGAATCATCTAAAGACAACCCTATAAACTTGCTCATAATCTCACTTAATCCAATAAATGAAAACACTTCTACTAAGTCTATGCTAGCATGCAGTAGAGGCAATAGCAAAAACTATCAAATGTTCTTTTATAACATTTTGATGTTTAATAAGCATGTTAGATACATATTGAGAATCCCTCACACAATAGTCAGCATTCTACATCCCTTCAATAGATAAACTCTATGTCCTTTAGGAAAGGTATAGAAGAAGGAGGTATGAAATAACTAAAACAATAACAACATCAATTTTTAAGAACTTTAAGTGCATTATTTATTGGTAATTGTAGGTAAAAAATACAAATTTATCAAACTCTCAGATGCACATGCATAGATGCTCATACTTACGTACATATGCACTAATGCACATAAGAACACTATCACACATGCATAAATATAATCAGTTAAACATGCATTCATGCACATGACATTCTCATGCACGTATACTAACATGTACACATGCATTCATTCACTTTTATATACATACATTTTTACTAACGAACACACACATATATGCTTACTAACACAACTATGGATAAGGAGATGGTTGCACTTTATGGAAATGATACATGGAAGCTAGTTCTATTGCTGTAAGGAAAGAAACACATAGGCTACAAGTGGGTTTACAAGGTAGAGCACAATGCCGATGGTAGCATAAGTAAGTACAAAGCACGATGGGTAGCAAAAGGATATGCACAAACATATGGAATTTATTATGAGGAAACATTCAGTGTTGTAGCTAGAATGTCTATTGTCACAACACTTGTTGCGTTAGCTATAACAAAAGCATGGACTTTGCATCAGATGGATGTGAAGAATGCTTTCATACATGGTGAGTTACAAGAAGAAGTATACATGAACCAAACACAAGGATATGAAGATTCAAAGCATACAAAATATGTTTGCAGGTTGCAAAAGGCTTTGTATGGGCTTAAGCAAGCTCCTCGTGCATGGAATGCAAGGATTGCTAATTACTTAACCATCATTGGGTTTTCTATGTTTGATGCAGATCATTCACGCAAAGTGTGATTATGACATCACAATTTTGGCTATTTTTATGGATGATTTGATTGTAGGTAGTGATAATCAAGAAAGCATTAAAGAGGTAAAGAAAATTCTTATGCAAGAATTTGACATGAAAGATCTTGGTGTGTTGTGCTATTTCTTGGGCATTGATTTTATACATATAGAAACAAGTACATGGATGTCGCAAAGGAAACATGCCTTGAATATGCTACAAAAGTATGGTATGGCTGACTGTAAGCCAATTCTTTGCCATTAGATCAAAACTTGAAGTTAATACTACATCAGGTCAAGCATCGGAAAATACTACTATGTACAAGAAAATTGGGGGAAGTTTGATATATCTCACAATTACGACCTTATCTTAGTTGGACTTGAAAGTCAGTTTATGCATGTTCCTAGGAAGCCACATTTAGATGCTCTGAGGTGCACTCTTTGTTATGTGAGTGCTACTTTGGATTATGCATTGTTTAATGAAGTTGGTGTAGATTTGCAGGTTCATGGATACTCCGATGCAGATTAGGTTGGTAGCATTCTAGATAGAAGATCTACTAGCGGCTTTCTAGTCTCACTTGGGAGTGCATATATTACATGGAGCAGCAAGAAGCAACCCACTCTTACTTTATCAAGTACGGAGGCTGAGTATAGAGGTCCTACAATGGTAGCATGTGAGGCATCATGGCTAGAGGTGCTACTTGTAGATTTAGGTGTGGAAGTGCAAAAGCCTATCACCATCTATTATGATAATCTTAGGAGCATGCATTTAGTAGGGAACCCTATTTTTCATGTGAGAACAAATCATATCGAGGTACATAATCACTTGATCAGAGAGAAGGTATTTGCAGGTGATAAAGATCTTGTTTATGTGACAATAGATGAGCAAGTTGCTAATATTTTCACTAAAAAACTTGGAGCAAAAAAAACTAAAGAGGTTTCAAAAGATGCTTGGATTAGAGGACATGGCATTGAGCTTGACGGGGAGTGTTGAGATATCAAGCTCAACGTGTGATGATCCAAGATAACAGATATCACTTTTTCATCTCTCTGACATGTATAGTGGTCACGCTAGTATACGTGAGAGACATTTCATTCAGATTTTTTACATTTATCTACTAAGAGTGATGGCACATTTTTTTCTTATCAGCTCACTCATTCATGCACATTAGGTTTTTCCTTATGTACTTGTCTTTATATATTGTAGTTGTTGTATTCTTGTTTTTAGGTCATTCTTGTACATTCCTTTTATGTAATAGAAGAAGAATAAGATCATTCTTCCTTGCCTCAATCTATGCGTGTGCTTCTCTTTGAGACTAAGAGTGTGTGTATGAGGTCTCTTCCTTATCTCCTTCCTTGTGACAATTTCCAAGGCTTTTGCCAACATTAACTGAAGTGTCAGTGATGTGACAGTTGCATATGCAACATATTTTTAGTGTCACATGTGACACTACATAGCATCCCATTTACAACACCACATAGCATCGCATATGCCATGGTAGAAAGCATTGTATATCCCATGCCTAAAAACATTGCATATCTGACAAATTAGAGAATCACCTATGAGAGGTTTGTACACATCACTTATGTGATGATTACTTTTGAGCAAAATTAAAAAACTAATGGATCACTATTTTGGCATCATTTTGTGTACATCTCACACAAGAGTGATCCAATGTTCATATCTCCACTTCGCATCTGAGCTAGAGCTCTCTCTTTGTCAATCTCTCTCTCTTCTATTATCTCTCTCTTTGTCTCTTTCTCTCTCCATATTTCTCCCTCTTTCTATTTCAACTTCTCTCCCTCTCTCTCTCTCCCTCTCTCTCTCCCTCTCTCCTTCTCTTTCTTTCTCTCTCTCTCTCTCTTTCTCTCTCTCTCTCTCTCTATCTCTCTCTCTCTCTCTCTGTCTCTCCCTCTCTCTCTCTCTCTTTCTCTCTCGTTTGTTGGAGAAGATGGTGGACACCTTCTAAAGATAAGATGGTGCTATAAATTCCTGCTTCACACCTACCAAAAATAAGTTGAGGAGTGCAAAGTAGAGCTTTTGTGCTTTCTAGGAAGGAAAAATAATCACCCAAGTACTTTGGAAGATGATCCTCAAATCATTGGATCAAAATAGATAACTTGGAGTTTTACAATGAACCAAAAACTTGCTTTTTTGGTCACTACACCTACTCAAAGAAATGAACAGTGTTCCTTCGATGATAACAATTGGGAAAACTCCTTTTGGGAATATCTTATCGGCTATGATAGCTTACTTTCACAAGTTATTTCACTAGAAATGATCAAATATGCTCAATGCACACAATAATCATTGAATATGATCAAGTACACAATGAAATATGGATCAGAGAAGCTCATTTTTTTGAGTAGTATATGAGAGAGTAGAAGAGATGAGAAATGGGAAGATCATATGTATTAATGCGCACAAATTACATTGGCATTGGCAATGAATGATTGCACAGTGTGAAGGCAATAGAAGAGCTATAATGTGAGCTCAATATGACACACGAATGTCTTTGAAATCTCTACCATATCATCCCCTATCATTCTCTATCCACATGACTAGATAGTCCTCTTTTATAGCCTTTTATAGGAGCCAAGATTTAATCTTGAATTTGAATATTTACCTAAATGCATTCCAAAGATTTAGGACTTGATTTGCTATGAATCCTTACCAAATAATTCGTGGAAAGATTCTCCTATGAACTATTGATTGGAAGTGTTTCTACATATGCACTTTCACAAGGAGTAAAAATCAATCTTTTACAAGAGATCATTCATGTGCTAATAAATGAATGCACATATGTACTTTAGGATAAGTGATCAATTGCACCAACATCTCCCCCTCATGCATAATATGCTTGTGCTTCAACTCTCTTTAATCTCTTGCAATCCAATCATCATCTTGAACCTATTCAATTTAGTTCCATCCAAAGATTTAGTTAGAATGTCTGCACATTGCAAGTTTGTTGATACACATGACAATTGTATATCCTTGCTATGTAATGTTTCTCTCACATCATGATAATGCAATTCAATGTGCTTAGTCCTTGCATCATATACAATATTAGTAGCCAAATGTAGTGAGCTAGTATTATGTCCAAAGATGATTGGAGTGTATGTATGTAGCCTCAAGCATGAGTAGAGTAGCTTGAACCACATTGCCTCTCGTGTTGCATTTGCAAGTCCCCTGTATTTAGCTTTAGTTGATGACAATGCTCTAGTTTGTTATTTCTTTGATTACTAGGAAATCAATTTAGATCATGCAAAAGATAAGTAGTGAGAGGTGCTCCTCATATCATATTTTGATCAAGCCCAATCTACATTAGAGTATAGCTTGATATCCAAGTCAGATGTAAGTGGATAAACTAGCCCTTCATTTATGGTACCCTTCAAGTATTTAAAGATCCTTTTGGTAGCTTCCATGTGAGGTTTTCTCAATGTATGTATGAATTAAATCAATGTACTCACCCCATATCATATATCCACTCTTGTTAGGGTTACATATTTGAGACACCCAACGGGACTTTGATAACATGTAATGTCTTCAAGCAGCTCTCCTTCATGAGCACTGAGGTTTTGATTCACTCCTATGGTTGTGCTTTGTTTGAGCAAGTCTATGAAAATCCTAAATATCGGCTTGAGTCTCACAAGGTCATAGGAGAAGCTTTAAAGTGAAGACAGTGTATGGAAATTGAAGAGTTCACTTGTGAAGTATCCCTAGTAACTTTTTGAGTCTTTACTTGATCTAAAAGTATAAGGAATCTAAAGTGGTTGAGTCCACTTGATGAAAAAAGGAAAAAGAATCCACAATTTCGTGATTTAAGGTAGTTGGAGAATCAAATTAATGACTAAAGAGTTTGGAGAGTGATTATAGGAAGTTTCAAATTCAAATCTTGGCTCCAAAGATCAATATAAATACATGGCCTTCTAGTCGCATTTTTGAAGACCTCCATGATCTGAGCTTTATGCCATATTAAGATGTGGTTTTATGGCACACATATGTATCAGTAATTCCATTGTATTTTACCATCAATATACTTTCATTTTCATGATCATTTGAGTTCATATTTTGACGCTTTTGTGAAGTGTATTGTTCACTGCCATATCTCTTTGCTCTTTTAGTTACATTGCATCATTTTTAGTGATTCGACTTGGTAAAGTTCGGTCTCTAAGTCTACTATATAGTCACATTGTTTCATTGCAATTGAATTTTTTAGTCTAGCGTTACGTTCAGTTGAGGTAGACTATATCACTTCATTCTCTACTTCTCTGTCAGCACTTCATCAAATCAATGTTTTTCTTAGAGCTGTTTCTTAGTGTGTACATCATCATTTTCCATGATTAAAAGCTTTAAAGAATGATCATACCGCTTAGTATATGCCTAAAAAATTTTATAAGCAGTGCATTTCTGAATCTTGAGTTATAACCATTTTTCTGCTCATGGGTCTAAGTACTGCTATAGCCCATGAAGGACGATGACTTTCTAAGTTCTTTTCTCTTTATTTGGATCATCATTTTTTTATCAAATCACTCATGATTGTTAGATTACTAAGTTTATAAGGTTTCCCCAAAAGCAATTAAGCTAACTACTGTTGTGGCTAGAGAATTTTTCAAAACTTTGGACAGGTGTATAAATCGAAATAACAAGTTTTTTACTCATGGTTCAATTCCAACTTATCTCTTTTGATTCATCTTTTTTGAGAGTGATGTTCCAAGGTACATATGGTGTCAAATACATCCTTTGTCAAGCTAATAGGGCCCACTACATTTCCGTGGAGTTTATTTGGCTACTGTAGTGCAACGTTTTTCCAGCACCACTTCATCTTCTCCAAGTTCAAATCCATCTCTTCACATGCTTGCAATTTTTGAATTTTCCATTTTGAACTTGACTAGTATATCATGGATATAATTTCTTTGAGTAATGAAAACACCAGAATCTATGTAGAAAATCTCTAAACCAAGAAAATATGTAATCAATCCAAGATTGTTGATCTTGAACTCCTCCATTATATGAGTTCTAATCTTCTTGATGCCATTGGCATCATTTTGTGTAATGATAATGTCATCCATATAAACACACATAAATAACCCTTGAATTATTTTTCTTAATGAGAAATGAAGAATCTTCCTTGCTCAGAACAAACCCTTGGTCCTCCAAGTATGTGACCAGTTTATGGTTCCAAGCTCTAGGAATTTGCTTTAAACCATACAGTGCCTTCCTTAATTTACATACATAATGTCTTCATATCCTAGTGGTTGAGCCATGTATCCCTCTTCAGAGATCCACCCATTAAGGAATGCATTTTTAACATCTAATTGGTACAAGTTCCAATTCTTTGAAGCAACAATACTTACTAAAACTCTCATGGTTGGCATCTTGGCTACAGGTGAGAAGGTCTCCTCATAATCTACTCCATGAGTTTGTTCAGAACCCTTTGCTACTAGCCTTGCTTTATACCTCTTTATTGTGCCATCGGAATTCGTTTTTCACTTTGTAAATCCACTTGGATCCTATTACATTCATGAATGGTTTTTTGGGAACCAAATCCCAAGTGCTCTTCTCTTGAAGTGCTTCAATTTCTTCCTGCATAGATTCTCTCCATTCTTCTTTCTTGTTGGCTTCTTGAAATGAAGAGGGTTCCTTTGACATAAATACTTTAGCTATGTATATAGAATGCTTGGTGTGTAGTGATGTGTCATAGCCATACCTTATAGGTTTCATGCGTTCCCTTTGAGATCTTCTAAGTGCTTGATTGGATGATTTTGGAATATCTTCAATTTTTTGGACTTTTCTTTGCCCTTGGACGTCCAACCTTCAAAAATAATTTTTTTCTTCATCTTCTAAGTTGACATCGTTTGATGTATATGGTTCTTCTTTGGATAGATTTGAAAATCATTCTCCAAATAATAGGGTAGCTTTATTTTCCTGCAATAATCTTCAAACCAAGAGTTATTTTCATTAAATATCACATCTCTACTAATTGTAAACCCTTTATTAGTGGGATTATATAACCTATATCCTTTTTTATTCTAATCATAGTCAATAAATATGCATCTTTTAGCTTTTGGATCAAGTTTTCCCCTAATCTGTGAGGGTATGTGTGCATAAGCACTGCACCCAAAGCTCTTATAATGATCTAAAGATGGTATCTTGCCATTCCATGGCTCATAATGTGTCATCTCATCTAGAGACGTGGATGGAAGCCTATTGAATAGGTAAGTGGCTATGGAAACAACCTCTTCCCATAGGTAACTAGGGCTTTTTGGGCATAGGGAGACATCCATTATTGGTTACATGGATTCTCATTATGGTGGTTGTGTCGACAATCAAAAGTCTACATCAAGGTACATTTTCACTTTGCTATCAGTGTCATTTCCTAGAGATCTCCCTTTCATTAAGATACACCTTTTTCCACCAAGCAAGAAGAGAATGTTGCACCAAAATAGGTGTTGGAACAAAGAAATAACAAATTGATGATTACCAAGAGCTTGAAGCAAGTTAATGATCAGATTGAAGTTCAAGAAGTCATTTGAGAAAGTGAAGAGATTTCAGAATGATAGCTTGTATACATATGTACATTACAAGTGGAAATTCTTGTACTATGAATATAGGTAATCCTTAGGATGATAAGGAGTAATGTAATAGAAACGGGGTAAGTCTAGGATCATATGTATATAAGTCAATGACGTAAAGAAATACATGAGAGAGAGTCATTAGAAGCCAAGTGTCATTAAGGTAGGAAATGTTAAAGCTTCTTATGGTAATAGAAATTGTTAGTGCAGGGCAATCAATAATTGAAGTTTTGGATGAAGAATTGAAGTCAAGGATTGAGGAAAAGACCAAGTCATGAAGCATGAAGGAAGTTCATATCCAGGAGATAAAGATGTGTATACATATGTACATTATTTTAGAGTCAGATCATCACATACTTTTGTATGGTCATGAGTTTGTAAAAATTTGCCTATATATACAAATAAAATGTCACGGCAAAGTAGAGAGTTTATGTAAGAGCAAGTTTGGAAGAGAATTAGATGTTATTAGATACTCCAGAAGTGAATAGACTCTCTCTCATTACTCAAATGTAAATTTTCTCAAAAATAGAAAATGTTGCACCCGATCTTTCTGAGTATTCTCCTTCTATGTTGAATCTTTTGTGAAATGCTTTTGTACAAGTCTAATTCTACAATTGATTGACCTCTGTATGCATTTTCAGTTTCTAATTGTGATCAGGCTGAGAGAATTGAGTGTCGGAACATTTACATGTGTAAATGGAAACATGAGAAGTTGTACGAGGCGCAAAATTCGATGTTAATGTTTTGGTCAGTTCTCCTTCCACAGTGTAACGTTTTGAGCAAGCAAGCACTCAATCTTTAAGTTGGAAGGTAATTTACCTGGGGCTAAAAGCATTTTCATAAACGGGTTCTAGATTGAGAGAATCAAGTGTTAAAAGTTATAGGTGTCTAAATCGACTTCTCAAAAAAGGAGTTTTAGACATAGGTAACTTGTTGAGATCATTTCTCAAGATATACTGAATTGTTTGGAGTGATTCAACTTGGAGAAGATGCACAAATGTTAGAATACACCTTGTGCAAAGTTTCATAAAAAACTTTACACAATTGATAAGTCAATGAGAGAGATATATGCAACAGGCTTTCTGTGTAATCATCTTGTTCACATATTTTTCAAAATCTTCATAATTGATCATTGATCCTCTAAAATTGCTGAAGGTTTGAGTTAATCTTGTTATAGAGGTGCTCTAGTTACAAGAGTAGCTTGTTCTTTTGGAGATTAACACTCTCCATCAGTGGTATCAGAGTAGGAAGCTTTAAAATTGAAGGAAGGAGGATCCCGACTACTGCAGGTGCAAAGAATTCAACATCTTAAGGTTCAAAGGGTGAAAGCTTGAGGAAAAAGCTTGAGAAGGAGGTCATATGAAACTAAGGAAGACAAAAGGAACATTATTCGAAGTAAAGGTACATCTATTACTCATAAAAATTGAAGAAATCAATATACAGGTGAAGAAAGGATGGGAGATTCTCTTCAAATAGAGAAGTTGGATAGAGAAAACTATCTAGCATGGTCAATGAGGATGGAAGCTCATCTTATGAGCAAAGACTTGATAGCTTATGTTACAGGTGAAGAAGAAAAGCCTCAGTTCAGAGATCCTAGTGTTCTAACTAGGGAAGAATTATCAGATTTGAAGAATTGGATGAAGAGAGATGCTCAAGCTAGGGGCATTATCTATATGGCAGTCAACGACTACTTGCTACCTCACATTAGAGGTCTTGAAAGTGAAATTGATATATGGAATGCTTTGGAGGAGCATTTTCAAAACACCACAAAGCCAAGGAAGGCATCTTTGTGGGCAAAATTTATCACTTTCAAGAAGAACGCTTCTCAATCCATCTCAGACTATGTAACAAGGATTAAGGTCATTGTAGATGCATTAGGAGCAGTTGATGAAGACATTGAGGAGGATAAATTGGTAAGGCAAATTTTTACAAGGTTGAGAGGTGATGACAAATGGAAGCCATTCATTTTGTCCACTGAATTATCACTTGATCATTTTACTCATGACTTAAATCAGTTGCTAGGACATATGTTAACCTTTGAGCAGGATGTCAAAGGTGAAGGTGACAAAAGTGTAGGTCATGCAATGTATTCAAAAGATAAGAAGAAAGTTAGCAAAGGGAAGCAACAAGAAAATGAAGATGAAGGCACAACTAGTCAAGCCAACTTCCTCAGAGGAAGAGGCGGTGGCAAAGGTAGAGGAAGAGGCAAGAGTAATAAAGATGGAGTCAAGGCTTGCTGGATTTGTGGTAAGAAAAATCACTTAGCTAATGATTGTTGGCATAATACTCAGAGTAATGGTGGATATAATCAAAATTTTAATTCAAGAGGACGAGGTGGAAAAAATCAAAGAGGTAATTTCAGAGGTAGAGGTAGTAGGGGTTACTTTTGAAGAAATGCAGGTAGAGGATTCCAAAGTCAACAATACAACAATACCTACTACAATTATGCTTCAGATCAGAAGGAGGATTCAACATTGATAATGAATGCAACTTGTGAAAGGCAAAGTGAAGACCAAAGAGTCTTCTACATTGACTCAGGGTGTAGCAATCACGTGAGTGGCAACATAGCTTTGATGACTGATTTGGAGAATAAGGTAACTAATCATGTGGTTCAAAGAGGTGACAATACAAAGCACAATGTGAAGTAAATTGGATCACTGAAGGCCAAGGATGGTAGCAGTCTCTTGAGTAAGGTCTTATATGTTCCTACAATTCCTAAGAATCTGATAAGTGTAGGACAAATTGTTGAAGAATGTTATGAAGTTAGGTTCACTAATGAAGGAGTGTTTGTGGAAGACCCTAGCAATGGGTATAAAGAGATTGTTTCAGGTAAGAAAGAAGGAAGATTGTTCACATTGAAGATTCAAGGTAATGTTGGTCATGCCTTGTTCACTTATGGAGGGCATAAGATCTCTGAGTTAGATCTTTGGCACAAGAGGCTTGGACATTTCAATGAAAGAGGTATCAAAGATATGGTTAACAATGGTTCAATGCTTGGATTGCCTAATATTGCAGGTCAACATATGACATACAGATGTGAGGCATGTCAATTAGGTAAGGCTCATAAGTAATCTTATTCCAAGCATGGTTTTATGTATTCAGAGAAGCTTGAATTGGTACACACAGATGTGTGGGGACCATCAAAAGATTTCAGTATCAATGGATCAAGGTATTATGTGATTTATGTTGATGATGCTACCAGATGGATCACTATCTATGTGATCAAAGATAAGTTAGAGGTATTCAATACATTTAAACACTATCATGTGTATGTAGAGAGAATTACAGGTCATAAGTTGAAGAGACTAAGGTCTAATGGAGGGGGAGAGTATTTCTCTAATGAGTTCAATGATTATTTGTGGGATGTAGGTATAAAGAGAGAGGTTACTTGTAGATACTCTCCTCAACAAAATGGTGTAGCAGAGAGAAGAAATAGAACTCTTGTTGAGTTTGCAAGGTCAATGATGAAGGAGAAAAATTGCCCAAATTACTTATGGGCTGAGGCTATAAACACAGCTACTTATTTGGTTAATAGGTTACCATGTAAAGCTTTGCAGGGTATGACACCATATGAAGCATGGTGGGGTAAGAGACCTACTTTAGACCATTGCAAAGTATTTGAATGTTTGGCGTATGCATATGTGCCATCAGAATTGAGGCATAAATTGGAGCCTAAAGCTGAAAAGTATGTATTCATTGGTTGTGATGAAAAGCAGATGGGATATAGGTTGTGGAGTCCATCCACAAAACAATTTCTTGTATCAAAGGATGTTACATTTGATGAGCAAGGTACTTGTTATGCAGGTAAAATCAATATTGATGCACGTGATGAAGAATTTGTGAATCAAAAGAAAGGTAAATCAAAGATTTAGATATTTGATGAAGAGGAGAATAATGAAGTGCAGGTTGAAGTTGAAGAAATGCAAAGATTTGATCCTGAGTGTGATGAACCAGAAACCTCAAGGAGTGGAGAACTCAGAAGGTCATCAAGACACAACTGGCAACCTACAAGGCATAGCTATGACACTTCTTTTTTGGCTACCAAAGAGTATGCTTATATGATGAAGGCAGATGAAGATCCTTCTACTTATGAAGAGGAAAAAGGTAAGGAAAATTCAGAGAAAGCTATGCAGGAGGAGTATGATGCATTGATGGAGAATCATACATGGGAGTTGGTTCCTAAACCAAATAGCCAGAAGATTATTGGATATAAATGGGTCTACAAGACAAAGAGATTTGCAAAAGGAAGTGTGTCTAAGTATAAAGCTAGACTTGTTGTGAAGGGTTTTGCTCAGACTTATGGTATAGATTATGATGAGACCTATAGTCTTGTGGCAAAGATGACAACCATCAAGACACTCATAGCTATTCCTGCATGTAAAGGTTGGAAATTATGTCAATTAGATGTGAAGAATGCTTTTTTAAATGGTTATATATTTCAGATGATGTTTTCATGGAGCAACCACAAGGATTTAAAGATGGAAGGTATCCAGATCATGTGTGCAAGCTCAAGAGAGCTTTGTATGGTTTGAAGCAGGCCCCAAGGGCATGGAATTATAGACTTGTGAAGTTCATGAAAGAACTTGGATTTCAAGTATCTAAAGCAGATAGTAGCTTGCTTGTCAAAGCAAGTGATGATGGGTTCATATACATGTCCATGTATGTTGATGATATAATTCTTACAGGTACAGATGAGAAAGGCATTCAAAGCCTAAAGAAGCAAATGGAGAAAGAATTCAAGATCAGTGATTTGGGAGACTTGTCATATTTCTTGGGCATGGAGATTTCATACACTCAACATGGAGTGTATGTGACTCAAGAAAGGTATTTGAGAAACTTGTTGATCAAGTTTAAGATGAATGATTGTAGGGTAGCATCTACCCCAATGGAGGTGAATCACAAATTGAGCAGATATGGAGGTGAAGAGTTCAAGGACATGAAACTATATTAGAGTTTGGTTGGTAGTCTGATATATGCTACATTAACTAGGCCTGATTTGTCATATGTAGTTGGAGTTTTGCCTCAATTCATGCATTGCCCTAGGAAAGAACATTGGATTGCAGGACGAAGAGTGTTGAGGTACATTAAGGGTACACTCAAAGAAGGTTTGTATTATGGTTTTACATCAGATACAAACATAAAGATATATAGTGATGCAGATTGGGCAAGTAATCCTAATGATAGGAGATATCATCTTCTTCACAGATTTTTCAAAATCTTCATAGTTGATCATTGATCCTCTAAAATTCATGAAGTTTTGAGTTAATCTTGTTATAGAGGTGCTCTAATTACAAGAGTAGCTTGTTCTTTTGGAGATTAACACTCTCCATTAAAAATTTGTTGAGCAGGGTTCTTTATGTACCTAGTATCACCAAAAATCTGTTGAATGTTGGAACAGATAGTGGAAAAAGGTTTGCAAGTTCGATTCAACAAATATGGAGCTATTGTGGAAGACCCCCAACATGGATTCAAGAGAATTTCCAAGGGAGATAAAATTGGTAGATTATTTACATTTGAGCTTGAGGATACTAGAAACATTACACGTTATAATCACAAGGATCAAACATTGTTAGAGCTTGAGGTTTGGCATAAAAGATTAGAGCATATTGGTGAGAGAACCTCGAGGAAAATATGTAGAGATCAATGGGTGCTTGGGATACCTAATGTATCCAAGCAACACATGATATATAAATGTGGTGCATGTCAGTTTGGTAAATCACACAGGTTACCCTTCTTAGAGAAAGGCTATATGCATGAGGATTACTTGGAACTTGTGCACACAGATGTGTGGGGACCAAGCAGACCCTTCAATTTCAGGTTCAAGCTATTATGTGTCTTTCATTGATGATTTCAGTAGATGGACTATCTTGTATTTCATGAAACATAAAAATGAAGTATTAAGTTGCTTCAAGAAGTATCTTGCACTTGTGGAAAATCAAACAGGAAGAACTCTAAAGAGGTTAAGGTCACATGAAGGAGGTGAGTACTTCTCCAATGAATTTGAGGCATCCTTGCAGGACAGAGGTATCAAAAGGGAGATTACTACAAAGTATATCCCTCAGCAAAATGGGGTAGCAGAGATGAGAAACATGTTGATTGTGGAAACAACTAGATCAATGCATAATAAAAAAAGGTTACGTAACTATTTAAAGGAAGAGGGTGTTTCTATCGCCACTTATCTTATTAACAGGTGCCATCCAAATCACTTGATTGGATGACCCCATATGAAGCATGGCATGGTAGATGGCCATCACTTGATCATTCTAGAATCTTTGGATGTGCATGATCTTTCCGCTGGAAGAAATAGCGCGCAAGTTTCTAGTCATTAGAAGGAATTCTGTAGTTTGGAGGTATTGGAGTTTGGAGCTATAAGCTTTAAGTCAACAATTTACGATCATAGAATGACAGTAAATCATAATAGTGTTAATGCTTTTAAAATATAAATATATGCTTTATTCGTGCAGAGAGCAAGAATTTAACTCGGATGATCTAAATGAGTACGACTATTCATTATGTCAAGCTGAAAGATGAATAATGATAAAAAATGAATCGGAGTTGTTCTTTTCAACAAACTACATGAGTAACAGTCATGGATAGGAGTAGGCGTCTTGTCCTTTGCAAAATCGAATTCTACACTTATACCGTCATGGATACGAAACACGCCATCAGGCCACGTACATGAGCTCATACATACTTTCAATGCTAAACTAATTAACACCTTATTGATTGTAGAATATGGATAATGAACCCTTGTCACCACTATAATAATGATATACACATTCAATTAGCCTAATCACACATGGTGTACACAATAATCGACGCAGTTGTACTGTGTATAACTCATAAGGTTGACAGAAACTCAAAAATACAAATGGTGGCCAAAGTACGAGAATACAAGTAAATAGTATTATGAAAAGTTGAGTTCATTCATATAGCATATGTTAAAGACAAAAGCTTATCTGTAATGTCATCATCAGATTCATCCTTAGTTCCTGAAAAGCATTGCTTGCTCAATCTACAGATATCGATTAATCCTTCTTTCGATATTTGTTTCTCAATGATAATAGTGGCTGAGTTCTGCAGTCAGCCAGTTCTTCTTCTCCATGATAATTGCTTTAGTATAATAGCGTTAATCACCATAGTATATCTCCTCCTCCAATCTTATTAGCGTCCAAAGAACTTCCTTTGAATATCTCCGATTAATTCTGCTCCTAATCCTCATTTAGCTCATAATGCCTCTATTACTCTTCAAATTCTTTAGGCACTACTCACTTCCTAATCTTCTTTGATTATGCACAGTGTTCGTGCTCTTGAATTGGAATTAATCTCTGATCTCCATCGTGTTAGGTATCTTCCTTCATGATAATTGACTACCATCTTGCATGAAGCACAAAGAGCTGCGGCCAAGTTAGAGACAAAAATGCAATAGGTGTACTTCCCCTTTCTGATCATATGTGCTCCTTTGTTTCTAACACCCCATGATTGTCATAATGGGATAATTCAGTGGCTAATTGTCCTTGGTGAGAATTAAATGTCACACCATAGACGTATGGCTAAGTTAGCCCATGGGAATTTGCAGCAACAATTTAAACTATCTGTCCTGATTTCCCCTTCTTTTCCCCTTCTAATAAAACTATGTGATCCTTGTTGTCCCCCTTTCTAATATAAGATGCCCTTTCAGCACCCATTCCTTCCATGCTTCGTTCTCTTTCAATGAAAAAAGCTCTTTTCTTCCTATTCCTTGCATGCACATCCACAATATTTCCGAGCCGTCCTTCCAAGAGGAGTTTCCATGATTTTCTATGAGGATTGCCAACTTAAGTATTGGTATGACTAAATACGGTGCATAGATAGTCGAAAGGCAACCACCAATTTAGTCACAATAAATGTAGTCATTAGCCACGTTCTAAGATACTCAAGAAAACACTAGTGTTGATTATTCCTTTTTCTCTTCCTCTTCTCCATAAGAGAACAGGCAAGAAGTGAGACCTCCCCTGTCTCTCCACATTGTTCTCCAATAATGCCCTCATGTGATATATTATACTAAAACAAATAGTCCTCTACTCAAACACCACGAGTGTTAAGCATCATATTTGTCCACCCATTGGTTCGTACAAGCATACTTACTTGCCATCGCTTCCAATGCATAACTACCAGCTCTTCCATCCAAGAAAGTTACATACAACTCCAAATGTCATGTAACATCACCATTGCAGCTATTTACTATCTGTTAAACACACAAGTAGGTGATTGTTGCTACTTGTTCTATTAAAACTTTTGAACCACAAGAATGCAACACTTTATGTGTGCTTAAAATTGGAATTTGATGCTTGATTATTAAGCTTGTCTTCAAATCTCGACCACAGCGTCTGATGAGTAATAGAACACATTCCCTGAAGGTAGCACCTCATTCAAGTTCCCTTGTCTTCTCTTTTAGAACTTTGGTGCTTCTACCATGCATCCCTAAGCATTTGCGATAACCAAAACATGCCATAGATTGACGCTTCGATCAAAATCCAAGATTTTCTTTCATTATTTGATTTGATGTCAGATCAATGCCATCTTCATTTGATATATCCCTTCTTGGTTCTAGGCTTGGTTTTGAATCTCGACCACATCAAACCTTTCTTAACCTATGGAGCCTTTGGACACACCACAACAATCTTCATATCTACAAGAACTTATGAATTCCAAAACAAATAAAGTGCATGGCTTATCAAACACATGTTTCTATGCATGGCAGTCTAGTGGGACCTATACATGCATACTAAATATATCATCAAGAAACAATAAGATGAATTTGTCTAGGTAATCATGAAAAGAATTATTCATCAAACACATAAACTTGGCAAGAGCATTTGTTAATCCAAAAAGTAAAATCATAAAATCATAGTTACCATATTGTTTTAGAAAAGCTATCCTGGGAATATCCTCTACTTTGATCTTAAGACGGTGATATCCAGATCTTAAGTCAACCTTAGTGAATACAGTTTCCCTTAATTGACCTAATAATTCATCTATATGAGGGATTGTATACTTATTTTTAATTGTTCTTTTATAACCCCCTATAGTCAATGCATAATCTATAAGAGCCGTCTTTTCTCTTCTAAAATAAACATGTGCACCCTAATGTGAGACATTGGGTCTTATCAAGCCTTTCTTCAAAAGATCATCTAATTGAGTCTTAAGCTCCTCTAATTCATCGATGTAAAATCTATAGGGTTCTCTAGAATATGGTTCAATCCATGGACATAGGTCAATGGCATGGTCACTCTGCCTAGGTGGAGGTATACCAACAAGTATTCTGGAAATACATTGGCATATTCTTTCCAAAAAGTTTCTACATAATTTGGAATACTTTCATCATTATCTTCCTCATGCAGATTGTTCACATACACTACAAATGTTTTACAACCATAAGGTATACCTCTAATTACCCACATAGCAGAAAAAAGACAGTTTGGGACTATATGCATAACCTAGAATGTGGATAGATTCACCATCGAGCCTTAAAGTGATTGTTCTTTGCTCGCAATCAATTGCTGTGGAATTCTAAACTAACTAGTCCATGCCTATGATTGCATCACTCTGTTTCATCTCAATCACTTGGAAATTTCCAAAAAAGAAGACCTATCAGAAAAAGTAAATGCAATGTTTTTAATTTATCCTTTCGTATAATGCAGTCATTCATTCGCCATCTCTCTACAGGTCTTGTTATCTTCATATTCAGAGGTATCCCCAAATTTTGTACCAGTTTTAAAGATAGAAAACAATGTGTACTACCTGAATTGATAAAAAATATGATTTTATGCATAGAAAGCATACCTGAAATTATAATTACAAACGCTTTTGGGAAAGAATTACCACCATGCAACGTAAAGTAGAGTTAGGGCACTTACCTTCATCACCTGCTTTCTCAATCATTGTTCCATCCTCGATGATGTTTATTGCCTTCAATTGTGGAGGCCAAAAGACTGCCTTATTTGGGCACTCATATGTCTAATGCCCTTGCTTCCCGCAAGGAAACCATAGACCAAGAATTTTTCCCTCTCCATAAAATCAGGGTCTTGTCACCAATGGATTGGTTGATGCCTCCTTTGATTTTCGACCTGATCAAGGTTCTTGCCTTGGTTATTAGATGATGGATTCTTCCTTGCTCATTGCAATAGGACTCTGTGGCGTGTTTCCCATTGCAATGAATCGGCTTGTATTTGCCTTCTGCAAATTGAACTTCTCCATCTTCTCAAAGTTCTCTACCATCACAATAGCATTGCAAAAATCAATGCATCTAGATCCCTTGACTTGATAATGAATTTCCTCATGAAGCCCTTCAAAGCATTTGCTCTTTAGAGCATCACCACTAACCTCCAATGTATATTTATGAAAAAAAAATATGACTTAGAGAAGGAGGAATTCTCATATTATACATGTGAATGAATGGTTAAAATAACTTTGGAAAATAGCTTCTTGAAGAAGCCTCTACGTCACAGCCAGCCCCAAGCTATCACAATCACATTCACACGCACTCTCAATCACACTCACTCTCCCTCTCACTCTCAATCACAAGGTAATTCTCTAATATTTTTGTATCCTCTTTGTTGATGTGTAGGTCTCCCTATAGCAGTGTTTGATCCCGACCAAATGAAGTGTGCAATCCACCAAATTTAGAAAAAGTCGAGTTTTTTCAAAACTTTCGCAAAAAGCCATGCGATCGTAGTGTGCTTTCTTTTGTGCACATATGAAAAATAGGACAAAAGCATTGAAACGACATATCCAAAAATATCCATAACTAGACATGGTGACATGTCAACATTAGAATCATGGATTCGAATAGAATTAGAGAAGCCCTCTTTTTTTGAAGTGTTGGAAAATGGCACTTTTCAAAGCCTTGTAAATAAAAAAACAGTGAGGAAATAGCTTAGGCTTGTGAGAGACACTTTAGTTCAAATTTTTTATTTGTACAATAGTGTTAGAGACAACCTAGGTCCAAATCTCCCTCCAAATGCCACTTTTGAGCCCTGCAAGTTTTAAAATTATAGAGAGAGAGTAGAATCAAGACACTTTATTACAATGAACTAAATGTAGAGCCTTGAACAAGGTATTTAAAACATGATTCACAAAAATTTCACACAAACACTTTTAGTCTTATACTTGCTCTAGCTTTTTCTCATACAGTGTTTTTTCTTAATTATTTCATCTTCACCTTCAAATTTCAACTAGCAATCATGATGTGAATAAGATCTAAAGAGAGAATATGAGACTTGTCATCCCAAAATTTTAAGTACATGCATAAAATGACCTTATTATTGATTATAAGCATTATCCCCATAATGAAATTCAGAAAAGTTCAAAATGATTTATTTTAGTAGAAAAGGTGCCTGAAGTATTTCGATCGCGATGCACCACAGTGCGCTCTCCTTCTCTTGAGATCCAGGACGATATGCTCGGCGTAGAAAATCGAGCTCCTCAGGCCGCACACAGTACTCCGCAGAGAGGCTGTAGAATACACAGAAAACATAGTACAAAGGGAGCACGAAGACAGACTTCTTAGGTCTTACAAATGCGGTCGAACTTACAGTCTATGACTGACCAAGCCACTATATGTTTTATTAAAGAACATATACAAAGAAGTGTCGAGTGGCCATTTGGCCTTTCACATGGACACTAACGGTAACAATCTCCCACTGAAGGCCAATATGGCCAAAGTAACTATGGGAGAAAAAATAAAGAATGATAAAGAATACCTGAGTGTAAGTATACAAACTATACCTCCCATCTGATGGGCATGTTACACAGTATACAAGTGACTGCGTAAGATCAAGAATCAAGTATCCCCCATCAAGTGACAATAGTGTCGAAAGCTATCCTGTGGTAGAGCTTTAGTCAAAGCATGTGCAACATTATCTCGAGTGTGAACCTTCTCAAGAATAATGCTCTCAGTGGCTAAGCAATCTCTAATGAAGTGATACCTCACCTTAATGTGCTTGGTCTTTGCATGATAGACCGGATTCTTAGCCAAAGTAATGGCACTCTGATTATCACTAAGGAAGTGAGGTACATGCAAAGGTAAACCCATATCACAAGCAAGACGAGAAAGCCACAATGCTTCCTTACATGCCTCACTTGCTCCAACATACTCTACTTCTGTGGTGGAAATAGCTGTACATTCTTGAAGATGAGATCTCCAAGAGATAACACCTCCAACAAAATGAAAAATGTACCCTGATGTAGACTTATGATTGTCTACACAACCAGCATAGTCAGAATCTGTGTTACCAATATTGGATGATTTCCCTCTACCTAAACATAGACACTTGTCCTTAGTGCCACTCAGATATCTCAAAATCATTTTGACCGCTTCCCAATGTTTCTTGCCAGGATTAGACATATATCTGCTCACAACTCCCACTGCAAATGCAATGTCTGGTCTCGTAGCTACCATAGCATACATGAGACTACCAAGATCAGACTGATAGGGAATTTTGGTCATGAATTCCTTTTCCTCATCTGATTTGGGGCAGTCATCCTTGCTCAATTTCACATATGTGGATAAAGGTGTACTCAATGCCTTTCCACCCTGCATATTGAATCTGTGAATTAATTTGGATATGTACTCACTTTGAGACAAGTATATGCATCTTTTACTCCTATCACGAGTAATGTGCATGCCAAGAATATCTTTGGCATCCCCCAAATCCTTCATATCAAATGTCTGACTCAACTTCTTTTTTAGAATTGACAAATCATAAGAGGACTTCCCAGCAATCAATATATCATGGATGTAAAGTATCAAGCATGTCAAGCTGCCATCAAAACATCTCTTTGTGTAGAGACAATGATCCTCATTGCTCCGCGAATAGCCTTGGGACTTCATAAAAGCATAAAACTTTTGGTACCATTGTCTAGGAGACTGTTTAAGTCCATACAATCTCTTCTTGAGCTTACAAATTAGACTTTCCTTGCCAAGAACTACATAACCCTCTGGTTGCTCCAAATAAATCTCATCTGTAAGATCTCCATGCAAGAAAGCTGTTTTCACATCCATTTGGACTAGCTCTAAGTCCTCCTTTGCAACGAATCTAAGCAACATGCGCAAAGTAGTCATCTTGACCGCTGGAGAGAAGATTTCCTCAAAATCAACACCATGTTGCTGCTTAAAACCCTTTGCAACAAGTCGTGCTTTATATTTTGGAGAAGCACTATCAGATGTGAATTTCAACTTATATACCCATTTACATGGTAAAGCTTTCTTGCCCTTTGGCAAAGGTACTAAGTCCCAAGTACCATTCTTGTGAGTAGAATCCAACTCACTCTTCATGGCACGCTCCCACTTGACATGATCCTCTATCTGCATAGCCTCTTTGTAGCAAGAAGGCTCACCGGCATCTATTAGCATAACAAAATCTAAACCTGGAACATAGCTATCAGGTGGATATGAGACACGTGCAGAACGTCTCAATGGTTGCTGAACAGGAACATGTGTAGACTGATCTGAATGGACATTCTCTTGAACATCCATATGTGCAACATTTTTATGCATGCTAACCGGAGGAATAGTATCCTCAAACACCACTCTTCTCACTTCAACCTCCTTAATGGGTTGTTTATGCATCTTAGACTCATTAAAAATGACATCACTACTTCTGATCAGTGACCCTGTTTGAGGATCCCGTAAGCGATATCCAAGTTGTCCTTCTCGACCATATCCAAGAAAAATGCATTTCTTTGACTTATGGTCCAACTTTTGTCTAAGATTCTTGTGTATATGAACACATGCTTCATTCCCAAAAACCTTGAAGACGATCATAATATGGTGGTTTCCCTGTCCATAACTCTTGTGCCACTTTCAGACCTTTGGCAGTACTAGGTGAAAGGTTAATCACATGAACTGCAGTCAATACTGCTTCTGCCCAAAAACCTTGTGAGAGGTTTGCATGATGCAACATAGAGACTACTCTATCTTGAATAGTTCTATTCATACTCTCAGCTACACCATTCTGTACTGGGGTATAAGGAGTTGTAAACTCTCTACGAATCCCTCTAGATTGACAGAAAAGGCTGAATTCATGTGAGGTATACTCACCCTCATTATCTGAATGTAAAGCCTTAAGCTTAGTTCCTTTTTTAGTCTCAACTGAAGCAAGCCATTTTCTAAAAGTAGGGAATACATCATCCTTTGATTTGATAGGATATACCTAGACTTTTCTAGTAGCATCATCTATGAAAGTGACAAAGTAAAGAGAACCACCTAAGGACCTAGTGGGCATAGGACCACACACATATGTATGAACGAGATCTAAAGGCTGAATTGAAGAGTCAATGTGCGTTCTATGCACATTTCGGGTTTGCTTTCCATATTGAGAATGCTCTCAAAATGAAAAATCAAAGAAAGATAACACAGGTAAGTAGCCAGAATGAGAAAGATTTTCCATTCCACTACGAGATATGTGCCCAAACGACCATGCCAAATACAAGCCATAGGTTATTGAGTAACAGCTAGCAAGTGTTCTTTCTATAATACAAATAAAGGATAAAGTGAGCCAACTTTGCTTCCTTTTGCAATAACCATATTGCCCTTTAATATACGAAAGGACTGAGCATAGAAGACCACCTTGTAACCAAGGTCATCAAGTTGACCAACTCACATCAAACTGTGTGATAACTGAGGTACATGGCGTACATTATGCATAGTAAATTTTGAACCATCAATGAACTGCACAATCACATCTCCAATCCCCACAACATCACACTGGTAAGAGTCACCAAGTCTCACGGTACCAAGAGACTTTGCTACATAATTAGCGAACCATTCTCTATGTGGTGTCACATGGAAAGAAGCACCAGAATCTAGCAGCCGGGTGTGGGAAAGAGAATCTGCCATAAGTGCCTCAAATGGCACAGTACTATCAAGTGTCAACACATCAGCATCATCAGAAATAGCATTAATTTCTTCAATCTTCATAGTCGAAGTAGATGGTGCAGGTAACTGTTTAACATGCCCATCAACATTCTGTCCTTTACCTTTAGCATTCTTTAATGCATAACAGTCTTTCTTCATGAGTCCTTTCTTATGACAATAATGGCATTCGATATCCCTCTTCCTTGATTTACATCTACTCTTATTCCGTTGACCATTCTTTTCCTTGTTCTTGCTCCTGCCACGTTGTTGAATCTTTCCTTGGTTAGAATCACGAACATTATATGCATCTTCACTCTGAGTGCCAACCATAGATTTTCTACCAATCTCCTCACTCAAGAGTGCTCCACATATGTCATCATAGACGAGTTTACCACCAGGTGCACTGTTGCTAATAGCTGTGCAAAATGTATCCCATGATGATGGCAAGGTGCATAACAACAATATTGCTTTCATTTCATTATCCATATCCTTTTTCTGAGCCTGTAACTGGGAGAATATAGCATCAAACTCGTTTAGATGAGGAACAACACTATCTACTTCCTTCGTATGAAGGTCATATAATTTTCTCATCAGATACACTTTATTTGATGCCGTCTCTTTTTCATATGTATTGCATAACTTCTTCCAAAGCTCCTCTGCACTTTGACAATCTAATACTATAAAGTAAACATTATCTGCCAAGTGCAAGCGAATGGTAGACCTGGCCATTTCATCTAACTCATCCCAATCATCTTCATCCATGTGAGTAGGCTTCTTTGAAATCCCATTTACTAGCTTCCATTGACTCCTTTGAATCAGCACATCTTTAATCTGATTCTTCCATAGAGCAAAGTTTGTGCCATTAAATTTTTGGATCTCAAAATGGTATTTGCCTTGCAAGTTATAGCTCCTCCTCGGAACACTAGCACTAGACCCTGATCCACTGGGTGTGCCTGAGACCTCTGATGCCATGATCGTAGAGAACTAAATAGAATGATAATGGAGCTAGAAGAGTCCAAACACCAACAAATACATGTATCAAGGAGTAAATCGAACACTATATAGTTGACTAAACCATAAATCTGGAAAAATTTTGCTAGAGTATCCTCTGCAAAATTAGCATATGACCAGTGTCAAAGTATAATAAAACTGCAAGTACTCACATGTCTACCTGCATAGTGAATCACTGACTCCACTACATATAATCAGTTACCCAATAGAAGCCAACTAGGCTTATCGAGCACCTATGAACAACTATCATACATCTCCTATGGCGAGGCTGGGTAAGTCTTCCACCTGCATCACCGAAGAGACCCCGATATCTGCGTGTCTCCTAGTTAAGAAAACCTCACCACGACCCTCTTTATCAAATGTAAAAGGATTTATGCAAAGAACGTAACCACTATATCAATGACCACATGGACGTACATAAGCAGTATCCATAGAAGAGTACATAGTGTGTATGTGCTCAATATATGCAGTAAAATGACACTAAAAGGCTGAATACGCAGCCCAAAGACTAGCCAATAACACCTGCAAGTGTCTGTCAACTCTGATGTTTTAGGCTTTAAAAACCTTCATAAATTTGCAGCGACTGCTCCACCAAAACTGAAAACCCCTCGAGAAACTTGTAGTTTTACGAGTGTGGCTCCAAAACTGAAAACCCCTCAAGAAACCTCTAGTTTTACGAGTGTGGCTAAAAATACAGCCCCAACGGTTGATATTTATTGTCTTATAATTACAAGGAACACTCTTTTTGATGTTCTTGGACCTGTGTGAAGAGAACTATGTGCGGAAGTACTCCGAAATGGCTCCAAAAACACCCCAAAATTGCTTCAGAAATAGGCTTTGAAAGCAAAAAAGCAAGCTTTACGGGACCAAAACTTGTTCAAGGTAATGTCAACCTTAGTCTTTCCCCTTCTTCAAACACCACAAGAGTGTAGCTTAGTGGCAAGAGATCGCCACGGTTAAGCGAGCTCTGGGGGGAACAATACTAGGATGGGTGACCTCCCGGCAAGTACCAGGAACCTCTATATTCCTTGATCGTTGAGGTCCTCCCTCGTGCACAGCCAACGGTGACTTCGGTGACTCGGATGACAAGGTATGCCAAGGTCTATGCCTTGGTCTCCGCCTTAGTCGCCACCTTGGAGAAAGCATAGGCATTGATTTTAATGAGGCCTATGCTCCCACACGCGGAATATGAAAACCGTTCATCACATTTGTGAACTTGCATCTCATGATGGTTGGAATGTACATCAATTGGAGGTTGAAACTCCATTTGTCAATGGGGAGTTACATGGAGAAGTGTATATATTTCAGCCCTATGGCTTTGTGTAGAAAGGGAATGAAAACATAATGTGAAGGTTGAAAAAGGCATTATATTGTTCGAAGCAAGTACCACATTCTTCGTATGAAAAGATACATGGGTACTTGATTGCACATGGTTTTGAGAGTAGTCCAAGTGAGAGCACCTTATAAATTAAGCCAAGAAATGTTGTGCTTCTAATACTTTTTATCTATGTTGATGACATGTTGCTCTTTGATCTTAATGAGAAGCATATTATTAGTGATTTTAGGGCTGATTTTCATGCCTCTTTTGTGATTTTGGATTTGGTGCATTTAGATCATTATTTTGGGCATTTAATTTATGAAAGTTGATGGAAAAATAGATTTGTGTCAAAAAATATATATATTGGTACGTTGTTGGAGTGTTTTGGCCTTGAACATTGGAAATCTATTGCCAAATCCTATGGAAACACACGTATGGTTGAGTCTTCATGATGATGGAGAGGCACTTTATGTTGTTCTATATCAGCAAGTTGTTGGATGCTTGATGTACTTATGAGTAACATGGCATCATATTCCATTTTTTGTCTCTCAAAGGAACAAGTCTATGCTTACTAGAGTCTGAAGCATTGGCAGGTGGTTAAGCATATCTTTTGCTACTTGATTCGTACCCGACTACTTGGATTGTTTTACCCCAAGTGGGGATCACTACTACCAGATTTACATGCTTAATGCAACCTTTAGAGCGTTTTTTAATTGTGTGTGGCTTAGAAAACTTTTTGTTGATTTGATTGTTGTTCAATGTTCTCCCATCACCATCTTCATTGACCCTGGGAGTGCATGGATAGTTGCGAGCGACCTTGTGCTCCATACTCACACAAAGCACATTGAGGTGCATTATCATTAAGTCAAGGAGAGATTCTCTACTCAATATGTTTGGCATATGTTCCCACATAGAGAAACATTGTAGATGTTTTCATGACGGCCCTTCCTCATGAGAGTTTTGACGGTTTCTTCAAAGCGTTGAGCTTGCTTCCTTTTATGGATTGAACTTTTTCTGTATAGCTTATCAGTTTCTTATACATGAGTGTTAGCTTCTCATTCACAACATTACTTTAAGGTGGGATTTGTTGATATATTTTGGCAGTGATGTGTGTGCAAACACTAGTGACCACTAGGGCACTTTTTTATTCGCTTATGAGGTTTTCCATCGGCTTGTATATACACCTATAATGCTAACATGTCTTTTAACTTTGTACATTCACTTGCTAATACATTTATTATTATTTTTCTGTGCTCCAAGATTCCTCTTCTTCCTTTTGTTGTTTGTGTGCTTCCACATACCTTAAACTCCAACACATAGAAGCTATGGAAGAAAAGATTTTGTAAGTGGAAACATCACTAGAGGCATGAGAGGGGTCAGTTGATAGGATTTGAAGAAATAGACCCTGCAAGAAAACTACACGATGATGATTGGTGCTTTTTTAGACATAGATTCAACTCTTTCAATAACTCAAAGACCTTTCTACTTCTTAGGAATGACTATTGTGACATCAAAGCCTTAACATGGTCTAATGGTTCTAATTTGGATAGAACTATGAGGATACATAAGAACCTTGACTTCTAGATCTTTCTTAGCAAGAGATGGCGTCTACATTGGTCTAGCTTTAAATGCCAATTAACTTTGGGGTACCTATTTCATCCTCTCACTGAGAACAGAAAATATATTCTTATGTGGCAAATCCTTCATGAAGTAATTTCAATGAATGCAAAAGCTAATGAAATCTATGGGACCCCTTAGTCGTGTAACAATTACCTATGAGAGAGAGAGGACATTGGCCCTCTATTCTTCTTGTGCCCAATAAGTTACCCAATCTAGAAATCTCTTGCCAAGACTTTTAGTTTACAAAGGAAATTCAATTGGAAAGAAGCATTATTTGGAGAAACAATTGGCTGGTTTTTTACCATGTGGAATGCCATTATAGGGGAAGCCTTCTTAGATACATGGAAAGAAAATGTTTGACAAACTTTGATGCCCATATAAAATGTTGCTCCTTTTCAAAATCCATTACCTTCTCAGGTAGAAGAACATGTAATTGTAGAAAATCATTGCCTTTGAAACACCATACGATTTGGAAAAACATAAGTTTAAAAGTAGTGGGTCATTCATGAGGGTGAAAAAAACTCATTAACCTTCTAAGTTACTCAAATTAGTTGGTGTGTCACTCATTGAATCCTTGGTCTCCATTCGGTTTTGGATTATCATAGCTATTATCACTGCATTGTGGGATACAAGGGATCCCAAGGGCACTAAGCACGTTTAATGTATCATTTTCCCTTTGATAATTCAAGCATGGGAGATTAGGCCTTGGCCAAAATTAATCTTGTATAAAAACAAAATACGATTGGTAGGTGTAGATATGCTAATTGGGCTAGATCCAAAGATGATCAGAGAACTGTGAGTGGATATGCAGTGATGCATTAAAGAAGGTCATCTCTTGGAAGGCAAAGAAGTAACCTACAATTGCTCTAACTTCTAGAAACTCTAAAAACAAAGATTTAGCACAAGTGAGATGTGAACTTATCTTAATCAAGAAGGTCATGGTTAAACTAAATTTATAGACCAAAGAATTTCCAATCACATATGATAACATGATTAGTGTGTACCTATATCGCAATATTTTGTTCCATGCTAGGAGCAAGGAGATAGACATGCGTTATCAATACATTAGGGAGAAAGTGATATACAGATATCTACCTCCTCACCCAAATTTTGTCCCTAGCCTTCCCCTTCATCCAAAATGCATCGCTAAGCCTCCCTCCTCAACCAAAATAATAGCTAACCTTCCTTGTCATCTAAATTTCGCCCCTAAGCATCCCTCCTCATGTAAGATGCTGATGGAAATCAATGTACATATGTTCCATGTCCAGCAATCTTAGTTAGGACTTAGCCATTTTTTTATATATTTTAGGTAAAACTTTTTTAGCCTAGATAGATAGAGCTTCATAAGAGCTATCTAGTGATATGCTTCATTCAATTATGAGAGGTTAAAGTTAGGAGAAAACTCAAACCCTAACTCATGTTCGAAAATGATGGATGCATATTTATGAGGTTCTTGATGTGCAAAATACAAAAAAAGCTAGGTTATAATTTTAGGGATGGAAAAAGCACAAAATTGGATGATCAAATAATAAAGCAAGCTTAAAATAGCGATAGAATTTTTAATCCTCGGGAAAAGCAAAATTTTGCGATAAAAAAAAAAGATAGCAGTGTTTTGGAGAGCGATCATCTTTCTTCATAAAAACTTTCACTAGACTTTATTTTTGAGGCACAAACATATACAAGAGACATGTTGGGTTCACTTTTGGACAATTCAAGCAAGAGTTCATGTTGATAGAGTGTCAATTTTGGAGTTCTAAAGCTTTCGAGGCTAAGCAGGAAAGACTATTCTCTTGTAGCAAGGAGTCTTCTACAAGTTTGTGGCAGTTATCGTTTGTAAGTTAATCCTATATTCTATTTTGGGGTTTTTGAAACCCTAATTTTAGAATTAGGGTTTGCTAATTTTCAAATTTGTTGCACTATCTTGAGAGGTTAGGTTCAGTCTATTGCTCATTTCTTTCACACATATTCAGATTATAATAGCATAATCTGAATTCTATACATCATCGTCTTCTTGGCTATTCTTCCATCTAGTGAGTGCACCATCATATGGTTGAGTAGTACTCCCATTTTGTAATTCGGCCATCAACATTAGTGAGTAAGCAATTTGCTTACGTTACTTATTAATGTCTCAAGTTTCTCTCTATCTCTCACTTATCATCTTGTTTAATTAAGTGTGTATGCTCAAAGCTTTTTAGTATTCGAAGATCGTGGGGCCCCAAATTCCAAGACTTGGTATCAGAGCATAATTGACATACACACTTAGTTAAGATGAGTGAGTATAGAATTCATATTGAGGACAAGTTAGATGGACCATCCAATTATCCTATGTGGATTTTCATGATGATGAATTTCTTAGTGACAAAGGATTTATGGAGAATCGTCAATATAACCTTATGAAGATCAAGATGAGAATGCGAAGAAGAGGATACAATAACTTCAAGAGGAACTAGTGTTGCAATCAGAGCTCATCAAGAACCAACTAAAGAAGAGGTAACCACTTCTATATCCAGAGTCAGAGGTAGATCCTTCCATGCCAAGCATCGAGTTGCTCCAACAAGATCATGATTTGCAAACACTTCAGCACTGGATAAAATATATAAATGAAAATATGACTTATCAGCACAGATTCGATGCCAGGCATCAACTTTCTTGAAAAACTTCAACTTTTGAAATCATTAAATAGAACAGAAATTCTAGAGATGAAGAAGGATACACAGAAGTTTAATCAACTCTTTCCATAACTATGAGACTTTAGAAATACATAGGTGCTTTCTCATGCAAAGAAGCGCGACTATTCTCAGTCATAAAAAATGAGTTCTAACTCACTCTAACTCATTCTCTTCCTCACTAGATCACTTGATACAAACTAACTTATATAGAGTTTCTCAATCTCATGACTTTTAAAAAACTTCTAGAACTAAAGTGAACTAGCTTTACAAATGTAATACACATGTGAATTTGTCCCTTCACATAGTCATGTGGTTTTCTTTTAAAGCTTTGACCTTCAAATATATGTCCAATTAGTGATTGTTTCTCCAATAGCTCCCCCTCAATCACTAATTGACATTCTCTATTTCTTCATATCATCGTCTTTTCTTTTACTCTTACCATGCTTTTGAATTTGCTGGTCTTCACACCATCCAAGCTCTTTGTCATTATGTGTGGTATGTGATCTTTTGTAGAAATGTACTCCACCTCAATTTCTTTCTCCATTACCTTTTCTCTCAGGAAATGATAAGGTATTTCTATATGTTTTGTTCTTGCATGAAATACAGGATTTTCTCTAGGATGAAGTGAACTCATATTATCTCCATGTATTGTAGGTATACCTTGATCAATGCCCAAGCTTTTTTTATAATGTCTCCATCCATATGACCTCCTTAGCTGCTTCCACAAGTCTGCATCTATATGACCTCCTTAGCTGCTTTTTTATAATGTTTGCATCCATATGACCTCCTCAGTTGTCTCATCATAATCTATGCCATAGGTTTGGGCATAGCCTTTCACCACCAGTCTAGCTTTATATCTTGTTATACTCCCATATGCAAGCTTCTTCACTTTATAAACCCTTTTATTTCCAATTACCTTCTTACCATTTGGTTTAGGAACAAGTTCCCATGTCTTGTTCTCCTCTATTGTGTTGAATTCTTCCTTCATTGCTTCTTCCCATTGTTTCTTACCTTTAGCTTCAGATTGTTTTTGAGTTTCTTCATCGTAAGAAGTATCATAAGAATACCTTTCTCGTTGCCTTCAAGTCCTGCTTGATCTTCTTGGTTCACATTCTTCATAAGTGTTCGGGTACACTTCTTCATCAAATATAGGAGCTTCTTCATTTCTTCTTGTTAATCCACTTCTAGATGTACTTTCTTCCATATAGTCTTCATCTCTATTCACTTACACAATTGATTTTACTTTCTCACATCCTCTTACCTCTTCTTCAAATTCTTCAGCTCTATGACTTTGATCTGCATACCAATGTTTTTGTTCATCAAATGTAACATCTCTAGACACAAGAAATTGTTTGGTCTGAGGATTCCACAACCTATAACCCATTTGCTTTTCATCATAACCAATGAACACATATTTTTTTGCCTTTGGTTCAATTTTATGTCTAAGTTGTGATGGCACATATGCATATGCAATTGATCCAAACACTTTACAATGATCTAGTGTTGGTTTCTTACCCCACCAAGCTTCATATGGATTCATTCCATTGAGAGCTACACATGGTAATCTATTCACAAGATATCTAGCTGTATTTATAGCCTCAGCCCAAAGATAATTTGGACAATTCTTCTCCTTTAGCATAGCTCTAACAAACTCAACCAAAGTCTTGTTTCTTCTTTCTGCTACACCATTTTGTTGCGGTGTACACTTGGAAGTTATTTCTCTCTTAATACCTACATTCCAAAGATAATCATTGAACTCTAGAAAGAAGCATTCTCCCCCTCTATGAGACCTCAGTCTCTTAAGCTTTTGATTTGTGACTCTCTCTCCATATGCATGAAAATGCTTGAAAGCTCCAAACACTTCTGATCTTTCCTTCAAAACATAGAGAGTTATCCATCTTGTAGCATCATCAATGAAAAGAACATAATACCTTCAGCCACTCATAGATCCTTCTTTTGTTAGTCCCCATACATATGTATGAATGAGCTCTAGAACTCCATCATGTTTGAATCCTTTCTTCTGAAATGGTAACCTATGTGCGTTACCCATTTGACATGATTCACATTTATAAATCGTAGGTTGACTATGCAAATTTGGTAGTCCTAGTACAGATTGATTTGCAACCATAACTTTAATTCCTCTTTCATTGAAATGACCTAATCTCTTATGCAAGAGATCAAGTTCTATAATCACTCCTTCACCATGTGTGAGCAAAGCTTGACCAATGTTTCCTTTCACTCTTGAAGTAAAGAGTCTACCTTCTTCCTTACCAGAGACAATCTGATTATATCCATTCTATGGATCATTAACAAATACTCCTTCATTTGTAAACCTAACTTGAAAACCTTTTTGAACTATCTGTCCCACACTAATCAAGTTTCTAGGTATTTTGGGAACATATACAACATTGCTTAGCAAATCTCCTCCACTCTTGCATTTCACTTTTCCAATTTAGTGTACACTATGCCACTTTTCCAATTGAGTGTACACTATGTCTTGTTTTATCACTCGTTTGAACAGTATGACAAGAAATGCCTTTTTCCAATTCTGACATCAATTTTATGTTTCCTGACAAATGATTAGAACATCTAGAGTCAATGTAAAAATACCTATAGATCTTCTTTATCTGATGTGCTCATTGAATTCATCATCAATGATGTACGACTTTCATTCTCTGCGTCATTTGTATAGTTCTAGCAGGTGGTGTTGTAGGATTGATTTTGTTCCCAACTTCTTCCTCCACCTCTCCCACAACCTTCTCTTTGACTTTTTCTACCTCTTTGAAAATTACTTTGATATCTTCCACCTTTGCCTCTACTATTATTATTTTGATTTTGATTTGATCCTTGCTGATTGTGCCAATAGTCATGAGCCAAATGACTATTCAATCCATAGATCCAACAAGCCTTCTTATTGTTATTTTGATTACCTCTTCCTCTTCCAAAACCTCTTACTCTTCTTGTGCCAGTGCCTTTACCTCTTGAATAATAAACTTGAGAACTCAATTCCTCTTCATCCTTTGCTTTACCTTTATCTCCTTTCTTCTTGTTCTTCATGTACATTGTAGAACTTTGTCCTTTATCCCCATCTCCCTTCAAGTATTGCTTAAATGTGAGCATCAAACCAAGCAATTGATTCAAATATAGAACATAATGATTCAAAGAAAGTTTTATTGAAAAGACAAAAGGTTGCCACCTTTCATCTCCTCTCGAACCTGTAGTAATTGAGCAATTAACCTGTGATCCTCAATATCTTGATAGATCCAAGACTATCTGCTAGATCCTTCATCTTAGTGACATAATCACTAATGGTTTGACTCGGCTTCTTCTTGAATGTAGTAAACACTAACCATAGACTTGCCTTCCTTGCTTTGGTAGTACTTTGGAAATGATACTCCAATGCATTCCATATATCTTTAGATGATTTCAATCCTCTGTGGTAGCAAATGATCTAACATTGTATTGTAGATGTAAGCTTTTGCACTTGCATCCTTCTTCAGCCAATGCTTTAAAGCATCTAGCTCCTCTTTCTTTGGTCGATTTTCATCTTCAAATACTGACTTCCCTTCTTCACTTGTTATGTATACCATGAGATCCTTACTCATAAGTAAGGCTTTCATTCTCATTACCCATGCGGGGTAATCATCTCTGTCCAGTTTGTCAATGGAGATATGATCTGCCATACTCCTTTCTTTCTCCTGTAACTTGTGAGCTTAAGGATGAAGGATAAAACCTTTTGAAGTTCTTTGTGTATGAAGATACTTTTCAAGTAACCTTCCAATGCCTTGAGTCTTCCAACGCTTAAGGTTTCAAACTTTAATGAAAACGTTTCAAAAACTTCTCATACCTTTTATGCCTTCTGCTCTCTAGAACCTTTCTACTCTGATACCACTTGTTGATGTGTGAAACATCACAAGGAATGAATTAATGTGACACTAGACAACCTCTATGGTCACCATTAATTTATTTCTACTCAAAACTTTGAGAAATGATAGCCAAAACCATGAACTTTATTTCTTCATAACTTTCTAGTCACTATAATGACATACCCTACTCTTTTGCTTATTTCTCTTATCACATATATTATTTCTTTAGAATATTTTGTTGAATGAAAGTAAAAGAGCTAGATCTTTCCAATAAGCTATTATTTGCAAGAAACTGATCTTTAGAACTCATGTTATGGCCTTCACAAGATGACTATGTCTAACTACCAAAATTGGAAATTTTTCTTGTTTTAGTAAGAGCGCCTATCTAAAAATAGAAATTGGATGCCTAGCATCGACTTGCAATGAGAATTTGATGCTGGGCATCGACTTGAGGCGTTTTTAGCCACTTTTTAGGAAGAATTTGATGCCAGACGTTGACTTCCCGCATAAGACATGAACCTTTCAGATGCCAAAACAATAAATGATTTCATGCACACTTAGAACATCACTTATGAACTGGAATTCGATGCTAGGCATCGAGATGCTCCAACAAGATCATGATTTCCAAACAGTTTAGCAGTGAATGAAATATATAAATGAGAATATGACTTATCAACACACATTCGATGCAAAGCATCGACTTTCTTGAAAAACTTCAACTTCTGAGATCATTACACAGAAGACAAGCTCTAGAGATGAAGAAGGAAGGCTTATACACAGAAGTTTAATCAAATCTTCCATTACTATGAAACCTCAGAAATACACAATTTCTTTCTCATGCAGAGAAGCCCGACTATTCTCAGTCATACAAAATGAGTTCTAACTCACTCTAACTCATTCTCTTCCTCATCGCATCAGTTGATACAAACTAACTTATATAGAGTTTCTCAATCTCATGACTTTTTTACCACTCCTACAACTAATGTGAACTAACTTTACAAATATAATACACTTGTGAATTTTTCCCTTCAAATAGGCATGTGGTTTTCTTCTAAAGCTTTAACCTTCAAATATATGTCCAATTAGTGATTGTTCCTCCATCATGATGGTAGGAAAGTTGTATTTGAAAGAGGTCTTTGTAAACTTTTTTCACACAAAGAAGAGAAGTCTATTTTGCAAGGTGAGCACAAAGGAGGGATTTTTATTTTGTCAAAAATCAGTCAAGCATATCCTATCAAATCTGCGTAACTAGTGGAAGATATGAAGTTATGACATGAAAGATCTGGGCATGTTACTTTTGGAGCTCTCAAGAATATCAAGGATAGAGGTATGGTGGATAGTTTACCCTCATTGGAGCTACCAGGTGATTTAGATATATGTGAAGGATGTCTTGAAGGTGAAATCGATAAACTACCTTTCAAGAAGCATGGTCATATTACATCTACAGGAAATTGCAGATAATACATTCAGATGTGAATGGACCCATGAGATGGAACTCTATTCACGGTCCTAGGTTTTTTTTTTCTTTGATTATTTTACAAGATATTCTTGGTTCTATGGTCTTAAGTTGAAGTTAGAAGTCTTTCCTATGTTCAAGAAATTTGTAGCTATGGTTGAAAATGAAAGTCAGGTAACTATCCAAATTCTTAGAAGTGATAGAGATGGGGAATACTTATGAAATGAGTTCCAAACATTTCTTGAAGAAAAAGATATTACTTGGCACCTTAGTAATGCTTACACTCCTCAGCAAAATGGTGTTGTAGAAAGAAGGAATAGAGTACTTGTCAAGATGATGCAGAGCATGATGGCGTCCAAGAAGCTTTCACCAAAATTCTGGTTTGATGCAGTACACACAGCTAATCACAATTTGAACAGGTCTTCTACAAAAGCTTTAAAGGTAATCACACCTTATGAAGCATACTATGGTAGAAAACCTAAAGTGAGCTATTTCATAGTACTGAGATCACTATCTTATGTTCATATTGAGAAAAAGGATTGTGGCAAACTAGATGTAAAAGCAAGGAAAGCTGTTTTTATTGGATATCCCATTGAAAGTAAAGGATACAGGTTTTATATTCTAGAGATAGGTGAAGTTATCCTTTCACGCAATGCATATATTGCTAAAAACAAGATATATGATAAAGAAGTAGAAATTCTAGAGTTCATTAGTGAAAATGACTATGGATTTTTTAGATAGAATTTGGATGTGCATGTTTAGAGGGACATATTCTAGAACCAGTGGAAGTTCAAGAGTAAAAAAGAGTATCACCACTATTTAAGGATACACGTACTTGGTTATATCAGACATGGAAAGATATTGGTATAAAAACTTTTATAAGAAGAACAAGGAGTTAGACCAACAATAACAAAAAGATCATGTAAGTTTTGTTGAAGACTTTGAGATTCATGATATTTTGGCACTCACAACAGTTGAAGATGAACTTGCATGTGTTAAAGATGCACTTGAGATTCCTATTTGGAGAAAAGAGATACAAGAAGAGATTGATTGTATTCATAAGACTCAAACTTGGCAACTATGTGACTTACCAAAGGGAAAGAAAGCTATAGGTGTAAAATGGATCTTCAAAATCAAATGGAAAGCAAATGATACTATTGACAGGTAGAAAGCCAGATTAGTTATCAAAGGATATGCATAATAAAAAGGTATTGAATATGATGAGACATTCGCTCCTACATCTAGGATGACAGTTATTAGGTCCATACTTGCTTTAGCAGCACATTTTGGTTGGAATCTATATCAACTTGACCTAAAGACTACTTTTCTAAATGGAGATTTACATGAGGATGTATATGTTCAACAGCCAGAAGGTTTTGATTAAACAAGTAAAGGACAATTAGTGTCTAAGCTTATAAAACCTTTGTATGGCACCTAGAGCATGGTATGAAAAGATACACAAATATCTTTTATCCATTGGTTTCCATAACTCAGATGCAACTCCAACTCTTTATGTCAAAGCAGAAACAAGTTTGATGATTATAGTAATCATTTATGTGGATGATATTACATTCAGAGGTCCTAGATATGAGGATTTTCCAATGTTCAAAGAACAATTGAAGCATATATCTGATGTAAATCATTTAGGAATCTTGGATAATTATCTTGGGATTCCATTTCTGTTTAAAGATGAGTGTATCTACATGACACAAGAGAAGTAAATTGAGAAACTATTAGAAATGTTTCAGATGACTAAAGCTAAACCTATGCAAATAACTATGGATCTGAACACGTCTTTACAAATAGTAGGAGATGAAGTGTCATTTGATGCTACTTTATATTGTGAAGCAGTTGGATGCTTTATATATCTTTGTAATACACGTCCAGATATACAGCTCGGAGTTTCTCAAGTATGAAGGTTCATGCAAAATTCGACAATTGTACATTGGAAAGCACTAAAGCGGATCTTTAGATATTTGAAGGGAACTCCAAATTATGCTATAGTATTCTTGAAATCTACATATTTGTTACTAAAAGGATTTTCAGATTCTGATTGGACAGGAGATAGAGATAGTACAAGAAGTACTAGTGGATTTTGTTTTTATCTTGGAGATTGTCTTATCTCATGGCTTTCGAAGAGACAACCCACTATTGCAACTTTATCGTGTGAAGCTGAATATCATGCAGCGTTTATACCTACTTTGGAGACAGTTTGGTTGTAGAAGATTTTTAGTTATCTAGATGTAAGAGTACATGAACAGATTCATATATTTTTAGATAGCGAGAGTGCAGTAGCTATAGCAAAGAATCCAATGCATCATGCAAGGACAAAACTTATAGAGGTTAACTACCACTATATTTGAGAATAGATAACAAAGAAGCACATTGAGTTAGTTTATCTTCCTTCTAGTGAGAATGTTGCAGATATATTTACCAAAGCATTGACTAGAGATAGTCATGAGAAGATGTGCACATTACTAAAGCTTGTAACAATATGACATTGAAGGAGGGATTGTTGGAAATCAATGTACATATGTTCCATCTCCAACAATCTTAGTTAGGACTTTGCCTTTTTTTTGTACATTTTAGGTAAAACTTTTTTAGGCTAGATAGGTAGAGCTTCATGAGAACAATCTAGTGATGTGCTTCATTCTATCATCGGAGGTCAGAGTTAGGAGAAAACTCACACCGTAGTTCCTGCCCTAAAATGATGGATTCATATTTCTGAGATTATTGATGTATAAAACACAAAAAAGCTAGGTTATATTTTTAGGGAGGGAAAAAGCACAAAATTGGGGTGATCAAATAATAAATCAAGCTTAAAATAGCGATAGGATTTTGAGTCCTTGCAAAAAGCAAAAATTTGCGATAAAAAAATGATAGCAATTTTTTGGAGAGCGATTAGCTTTCTTTGTAAAAATTGTTGCCAGGCTTTATTTTTGCGACACAAACCTATATAAGAGACATGTTTGGTTCACTTTTGGACAATTCAAGCAAGATTTGATGCTGATAGAGTGTCAATTTTGGAGTTCTGAAGCTTTGGAGGCTAAGGAGAACAGAATGAGAGACTATTCTCTTGGAGCAAGTAGTCTTCTACACGTTTGTGGTAGAAATCTTTTGTAAGTTAATCCTATATTCTATTTTAGGGTTTCTAAAACCCTAATTTGAGAATTAGGGTTTGTTGATTTTCAGATTTGTTGCACTATCTTGAGAGGTTAGGTTCACTCCATCGCTCATTTGCTTCACACATACTCAGATTAGAACAGCATAATCTGAATTCTGTACATCATCATCTTCTTGTCTATTCTTCCATCTAGTGAGTGCACCATCATATGGTTGAGTAGTACTCCCAATTTATAATCTGGCCATCTACATTAGTAAGTAAGAAATTTGCTTACGTTACTAATTCTTTTCTCAAGTTTGTCTCTATCTCTCACTTATCATCTTGTTTAATTAAGTGTATATGCTCAAAGGTTTTTAGTATTGGAAGATCTTGGGGCCCCAAATTCCAAAAGATGCCTCCCACCCAAAATTACCATGTAGCCTTCTTGCTCACTCAAAATTCATCGCCAAGTATGCCCATGATCCAAAATGTTTCCCTCCCCTTCTCCCTCACGCTAAATTTCTCCAAAGCCTTGTGGAATACAAGGGATCCCAAGGGCACTAAGCCCATTTAATGTATAATTTTTCTTTTGATAATTAAAGCATGGGAGCTTAGGCCTTGGCCAAGATTATTCTTTTATAAAAAGAAGATGATTGGTAGGTGTAGATATGCTAATTGGGCTGGATTCAAAGATTATTTGAGAAATGTGAGTGGATATGTAGTGATGCATGGCAAAAAAAGGTCATCTTGTGGAAGCCAAAGAAGCAACTTACGATTGCTCTTACTTCCACAAAATCTAAAAACAAAGAATTCGCACACATGAGATGTGAGCTTATCCTACTCAAAACGTTCATGGTTAAACTAAATTTGCAGACCAAAGAATTTCGAATCATGTGTGGTAACATGATTAGTGTGTACCTATCTGCCAATAATAATCTCCATGCTCAGACCAAGCACATAGACATGCATTATCAATACATTAGGGAGAAAGTGATATAGAGACATCTACCTCCTCACCCAAAATTTTTCCCTAGCCTGCCCCTTCACCCAAATGCGTCCCTAAGCCTCCCCCTCACCCAAATTAATTGCTAGCCTTGCTTGCCATTTAAATTTTGTCCCTAAGCATCCATCGTCACCCAAAATGCCTCCCACCCAAAGTTACCTTGTAGCCTCCCTCCTCAATAAAAATTCATCCCAAATCTCACCCACAATTTCTCCCTCCCCTTCTCCCTCACCCCGAATTTCTTCAAAGTCCTCATCCAAAAGTTTCTCTCAAGCCTCCCCTTTCACCCAAAAATCATCCCAAGCCTCCCCCTCACCCAAAATGTATCCTTAGCATTCACCCTCACCAAACATTCATCCGTAGCCTTCCCCTTCACCCAAAAGTTTTGCTCAACGCTCTCACTCAGAAAAACTGGTTCCAAGCCTATCCCATGAACAAACCCTCACCTTGAAGCTCTCTGTCGTGCCCAAACGTTTCCCGCTAGCCTTCTTGAACACCTAAAAGACATCCCTAGCCTTCCCCCTATCCCAAAATTTGTCCCTAGTCTCCCCCTCCTACAAACTTCATCCCTAAGCCTTGCACTACAACATATGAGGGGCATACAAACGCTCCATATACCAACAGGCACACTTGTCATCGGTATAGGCGTTGGAAAATGTCACTTAGAGATACCGACGGTCAAGGGACCATCAGTATGACCGTTTTAAACGGACTGTTGGTGTGGCCCACAGCCGCCAGTATATGCATCGGTATATGCGTCAGTATATGCATCGGTATAAGCGTCAGTATAGGTGTCGGTAATTTACTGGAAGTTACCGACGCGTATACCGACGCTCTTACCGATGCATAATAGTGTGATTGAGTAGTCTTAGTTGGTGTATCATTGGAGCCTATTGCATTCTCTTGTTGAGAGTACTTGTTGTTCACATACCTCTTGTATTTTATTTTTGTGCAATGAAGTTCTAGTCTATATAGAGTATGCTTACATACTTTGTAATGCTCATTTTGATTAGTTTCACTCACTCTAATAATTCTCTCTTAAGGGTTTGATCTTTTTCCACTAATAAGTAGCATATTAGGGCTATACAAGTATAAACAAGCCTGGGAAAAACCTCCTAAAGAGGGAAAAACGAGTCTCGGTGATCTTAGTGCGTTCACACATATTACTACCTAAAATATCAACAAGAAATGATATAGCCAATACACACACAAGAACATTTCGAGTTGGAAAGCCTTGAAGAATTCCTTCAATGAACATCATACATGTGCTTAAGCACTCCTTCCCCATTTGTTGCATGCTCCAAAAGACTTTCTAGTCAAAAGTGGATAAAGAAGGTGCTCCAAAGGTCTTCTCAATAGAAGCTTAGGGAATCACTGTGACTAGATGCCACATTGCATGATTTTGAGGTCTTGCTTCTTGCATACAAGAGGCCAGAGTGCATATCCAAAGAAGGATTCCAGAGAACTCCACTACAAAGCCCAACCTAATCAAGCATCTTATGAGGGAACTAGATGTGCTAAAGATGCAAAGAAGTCAAGAAGAAGATAAGGAATTTTTCCACCCGCATGCTACAACAATGATTTAGTGGTACAACGTCATCATGATTTGGAGGAGTTGCATAGTAATCAAGAAATCCATAGGAACGTTTGATGTTCAACATGCAACAGAAGTGGTCAAGCCAACATGAATTACTCTGGTCGAGTAACCTAGCAAATTTGTGGAAAAGGTCGCCATGATGCACACGAATGTTACTACCTCAAGGGAGCTTAGAAGAGAGGCAACACCAAAGTTTCTACCACATTTCACACTAGTCCTTGAGGTATGCATGAAAGAGAAAAGAAGTTTTTGAATGGGCCTAGGTATACTAGACTTCTAATGTGTTATTGCTATAGAAAATAGAGTCACATGCAAAACGCATACTCTCTGGCTAAGGGTGCACCTCCCTATAATCAATTTCTTGATGTTAAGGATCATTAAACAAGGGATTGTCCTCGCAACTATGGGGATGTAATCCATATGCTTGTAGTCTCTCCAAGATAAGATGGTATGACTCCACAATCTTATGTTGTTTCATCATCCAGACTACCTATGATGATTAGATATAGACAAGTAATGACAACCTATAGAGAAGAGCAATAGCGAGCCAATGAACAAGAAGGTAAGAAGGCTGATTTTAAGGAATAGGTGACCATTGAAGAGGCTTATGACATGGAATAAAAAACCCACACACCCCAAGGAGAATAGATAGTTGGTTCATACTAAAGAAATTTTGAAAGGAATTCACCACAATATGAGTTTACTAAAACTAAAAAAAATGGATTCAAATGTGAAAAATGATATGCTGAAAGTCACATAGTTTTCCTATCTAGGCCCACCACCAAGTATAGGTGGGTTGATGGTAGATTTTCCCCCTATTCCCTAGAAGATTACTAGAGTTGAAGATTCTACAATTGCATAAAACATTGAAATTCTCATGTCTCATTGTAGATGGTGGGTATGGTATCAATCTTATGTAACATTTAAATATTAAAAAATTAAATGTGGAACTAATGAAGGCACCACCCTTTAGTGTAACTATGGAAGATCAACATTGAGGCACACCACTAGGCATGATCGAAAATGTTTTCATGATAGTTGAAGGATGTCAATTTCTCTTGGTTTTGAGGTTATTTCCTTGGCCCTAGAGATCTTCTATCCTCTACTTCAGGGAAGACCTTGGCTAAAGCAAGCCAAAGCATTACAAGATTGGGGAAGGAATAGGCTATCTATTTTTATAAAGACTAATAATCGCTTGTAGATACACTTGGAGGAAGGATCTGACACGTCAAAGGAAACTGGGTATATATTGGTCACTTAGGTAATACCTTCTCTATCTCATGAAGATGATCATTTGCTAACTTGGATGATGGATAATGCACAATGTTGGATAGTTGAAATAAGTAAAATAAATGAGGATTCTCCAAAGTAACAAACTATGATGCTAAAAAGAGACAAAAAATGAAAATTTTCACTTGAACAAGAATGGAAGAGGTGAATCAATTGTTTGTATGAAACTAGATGCAGAAGTAAAAATTTTCACTTCAAGAAGAATGGAAGAGGTAAATCAAGTGTTTGTAGGGAACTAGATGCAAAAGTCAAAAACTAGATGTAGAGGTAAATCAAGTGTTTGCAAGGAACTAGATGCACAAGTCAAAATAGGGCATCATCTTGACAAAACTGGGCACCTCTCCTAGAGTCGACCAAGCCGGCATGAATTCTTAGGTAGCCAAGGTGTGTAATTTAAACACCTATTTAAGGTGGTTTTCATGAAGGACCACTGCAAAGTAGGCACCTAGCAGGTACTCAGCAAGTAAGTAAGAGTCCTTCCTTGGAAAAAATGGGCCAATTTTCATTGTAGAACTACCTCCTCTTGTCAAGCAAGGTGGAAAGACTCTACACAAACTTGAGGCACCTTGTAAACAATTTTAGGAAGGCTATAGTTTGGGCAAAATGTAGCATTCATCCTTCCCAAAAGATGGTTGAGTTTGAGCTAACCAAAATTTGTAGCTTGTTCATAGTGAAGTTTATGGTGCTATTGAGAGATATTCTTGTGGAGATACCTTTACTTTGTGACTTTTATTGCTATTTTCTCTAGGCATGCATGGGTGTATCCACTAAGAGAGAATTCTAAAGTTTTTATATGCTTCAAATACGTTTTCCTTTTGGATAAAAAAAGTGTCAACCTGTAAAATAGGCATCTTTTGTTCTATTTAGGGAGGGGGGGATTTCTAATTTCAATGAATTTCTAGCTAAGCATGGCATAGAACATGAATGTACAATTTGATATACACCTCAACAAAATGGACTTGCTTAAAGAAAGAATAGGCTTCTCATAGAAATGGCAAGGTGTATGGGCAAAAGTTAGGCATTACCACATAGCTTTGGGATCAAGGTTGTTATGTGTGAAGCATATGTACTTAATAGGTGTCCCACCAAAGCACTATAGTCTATAACTTTATACGAGGTTTTGTATGGCCCCAAGCCATCTTTTATCATTTGCATGTCTTTGGTTGATTGGCATATGCATTATTGCGTGATCAAACAACATAGAAAATTGGACAATAAAGTATTGCAATGTATTTTTGTTGGTAATAGTTTTGAGAGCAAAGGCTCTCATCTCTATCATCCATAGACTAAACACACTTTCGCTAGTCGTGATGTAGCTTTTGTGGAAGATGCAACGCAGCCAATGCTTTCATGTACTAAGGAGATGTTAATTAGCTCCAAGGATGTGTATGATAGTTTATCACCTCTTTTTATAGGTGGATACTCAAGTGCTCATCGAAATGAGGAAATTTCTCATTCTTTATAGGTTTCACATGATGATGTAGATCATTCCATTTATAATGCTGGTTTACGTGGTGCACTTGTTGATGAGAGGCTTGATATGAACGGCCCAATCTGCATCACTAAAGACTTTAAGAGTTAGATCAGCATCATGACTATAAAATAATCCTTCGTTCATGGTACCTTTCAAATACCTAAGCACTCTTTTCGCTGCATGCATATGAGGTACTCTAGGTTCATGCATAAACTGTGACAATACTCCCACTACATAGCATATATCAGGTCGTTTTTGTTGCATAAATCAAAGATCCTACCATGGATCTATATGCATTCATATCATGCAACTCATCACCTTCCTTTGCACTCAACTTTACATTACATTCCATTGGAGTAGAAAAAAATTTACATTCCTACATACCAAACCTTTTCAGCTTATCACATATATACTTTCTCTGTATCAACCACATACCTTCATTGTTATACACAATTTCAATCCCAAGAAAGTATCTAAGTAAACCAAGATATGAAATTTTAAATTCCTTTCCCAAATTACCTTTTATCTCTTCAATTGCTTTTGCATGATTCCTTGTAATCAACAAGTCATCCACATAAATGCATACATAGACACACATGTCATCTACATGTTTTACATAAAGTGAAGGATCAACATGACTCGTTGTGTATCCTTGCAGCATAAGATACTTTACCAACCTTGCATTCCATGCCCTTGGTGCCTGTTTAAGACCATACAATGCCTTCTTTAACCTGCATACATGATTAGGACATTTTGCATCCACATAACCATCTGGTTGTGAAATATACACTTCTTCATTTAACTCACCATTAAGAAAGGCATTCTTTATATCGAGTTGATATATACTCCATCTTTTACTTGTAGCTAAAGCCAACAAAGCTCTCACCGTTGCCATGTTTGCTACTGGACTAAATGTTTCCTCATAGTCCAATCCTTGAGTTTGATTATATCCTTTTGCTACAAGTCAAGCCTTATATCTTGACACAATACCATCACTATTTCTTTTAATCTTAAAAACCCACTTGCAACCAATTACCTTTTGTTTTGGTTTCTTTGGAACTAAATTCCAAGTCTTGTTATCCTGTAGTGCATCCATTTCTTCTCTCATTGCTTTCTCCCACTTTTCATCTCTTTTTGCCTCATCATAACATGTGGGTTCATTTTCCTGCTCAACTTTTTTCTTAAAAGCATAATGAGTATTCATGAAAGATTCATAAGTATACCTTTGAGGTTGCTTAGTCACTCTTGAAGTTCTTCTTACCTTCAATGTAGATGCTCTTCCTTTCTTATTAGGAACCTTTGATGATTCTCCATACTCACATACATCACTAATTTCCTCTCCTTCATCATTAACTTCAACAAGTTTGAGTTTACCTTTACTTTTAACACTTGGAGGTGACTCTTGCCTTGATCTTCCATTGAAAGGTAGCTCTCTATCTTCATCCAAACGACTTTTCTCAACACTTAAACTTCTTGTGGGCTGAGGTGAACACTCATCTCCTTCACCTGTATCTTCTTCATCTCCATTTATGACCTGCAAACTTTTCTTATCTACATACCATGAAAGTGATTCATCAAAATTTACATCTCTTGAAACAACCACCTTATTGGTATGAGGATTATAACATCTATATCCTCTTTGAGTATCTGCATAACCAATAAATATACACTTTTCTGATTTCACATCAAGTTTTGATCTCACTTCACTAGGTACATGTACATAACATACACAACCAAATACTTTCAAATGACTTACACTTGGTTTCCTTCCATGCCATACCTCATATGGTGTCAAATGATGTGAACTCTAGTAATAGGTACTCTATTCATAATGTACACACTTGTGCTAACAGCTTTAGCCCAAAAAGAATTAGGCAAACACATATCATTTAGCATGCTTCTAGATGCTTCTGCTATGATTCTGTTTCTTCTCTCTGCGACTCCATTTTGTTGTGGAGTATACCTGCATGTAACTTCTCTTTTGATACCTTCATCATACAAAAAATCAGTAAAAGCTTGAGAGAAATACTCTCCCCCTCCATCGGATCTTAGCTTCTTAACATATCTTCTTATTTGCTTCTCGACAAATGATTTAAAATTTTTGAAACAATCAAAGACTTCACTCTTATGTTTAATGAAATACATAAATTTCATTCTACTATGATCATCAATGAATGATACATAGTACTTATTACCAGCCAAGGATGCCTCTTTAGTAGGACTCCATACGTCTGTGTGTATAAGATCTAGCAATCCAATGCTTACATAGCCTGAATGCTTGAAAGGCTGTCTACTCTGCTTACCCATTTGACATGCTTCACAAAGATGCACCATATGTTGCTTAGTAAGATCAGGTAATCCTTCAACAATCCTCTTTTTTGATAGCTCCTTTAACCTGTGTAGATTCATGTGTCCAATCCTTTTGTGCCATAAATCAAGCTCTGCTATTCGATGCATACCATAAGAGAAATAGTTTGTATGATTTGGGTTTACCTTGAATCTAAACAATCTACCTTGTTTTTGACCTCTAGCAATTAACCTCCTTTTCTTTGGATCCTCAATGAAGCAACCTGCATGATTAAATCTTATTTGCAAACCTTTTTCTACCATTTGCCCAACTCACATCAAATTCTTAGTGACCATTGGCACATAAAGTACATCCTTCAAGCAATTTGTCTTGCTCTTATCCTGCATAACAACATCTCCAACCTGCATAATCTTATGTGTTGTATCATCTCCTGTTTCAACATGACCTTTACGTGAAGGATTATGCATATTAGAAAACCATGAAGCATCATGTGACATATGGTTAGAGCAACCACTATCTACGTACCATACATCACTATTGCAATTCATCTTAGTTTCTACATTCATCATAAGAAGAGAATCATAATCATCACTTTTACCTTCAACTGCATAATTTCCTTGTTGTTTACCTCTTCTTGAATAGCCTCCTCTTCGATTAACACCTTGATTATTTTCATTTTGATAACAATCTTTGGAATAGTGTCCATACCTTCCACATATATAGCAATTGTTGTTATCTTCACTCCTTTGTCTTTGATTGTAGTTGTAGTTGCCTCTCGTACCTCTAGCGCTTAATCTTCCTCTTCCTCTTGTGTTGAAGAAGCCACTTGAAGGCCCTTGATCATCGCTCCTTCTTCCTCGACCTCTATTTGAACCTCTTCTACCTCTATTTCCACCTCTTGATGATCCTGCATAAAGAGCTTGTCCTTGAGATCCTTTTTTATTTAAAGTAGAGCCATTTAGATTCATCTCCTCCGTAACCATGAGAGCAATAAGCTGATCAAAGTCTGGTAACTCTCCTCTAACATAAACTGAAGTAATGAATGGTTTCCATCTCTCATCATCCTTGAGTCCACTGAGGGTATGTGCAACCAAGTCCTCGTCCTCCACATGAGCTTGAATTGATCCTATTTGATCTGCAATCTCTTTAACCTTCAATAAGTAATCATTGACCGATGTCCTTGTATCTTTCTTTATGTTATTCAACTCATTTTTTAGTTGAATCTTCCTTGCTCTTGTACCTGTAGCATACAACCTTTCCAATGCAAGCCAAATATCTCTACTTGTGTCTAGATCTTGTATGTGTCCTACCATTGAATCTTGAATATTTTGTGATAAAATGAATATAACCCTTTTGTCTCCTTCATTCCAAAGTCTAAACTCCCTCAATTGTTGCTGATTTGGATCCTCTGGTAATATAGGTTTGATATCCGTTCCATCAATCAAACCATACAAGCCTCTACCTTGCAAGTATGCTGTGATTCTAAATCGCTATGCTTGATAGTTGTTCTTATCAAGCTTCTCTATTTGTGCATGATGATCGCCCATTGTGTAAATCCTAAACTTCCTCCTTTAACCCTCCTTTTGGATATGTGTGATAAGAAGAAGTATGATATTTACCTTTGTAAAAAAAAATATGCACCTTTCTTTGCTTGTATGTTGCTTGAGATGCTTCCTTGGTATCTCCTTCTACCATTGTGTAGTGTTGGTGATGAACCGCTACTCCAATAGCTTCAAATTCTTCATCAAGGTATTATAACATTCTCCAAGCTTCAATTCCTTGCTCTGATACCAATGTTCAAGTTTACTGACCTCCAAAATATAGCTTGAAGTAGGTGGAACCCCCTAGGAACAAGGTGACCGTCTCACAAACTTCATCATAGAAAACCAATCATGCTTGCAGAGCTTAACGTTCTCTACTAGCTTACAATTTTTTAAAACTCTTTCACCCACATATACTGGATACAAAGAGCTTTCCAATGAGCCAAAGAACACTCAATTTGGATAAGTACACAAGGAGATATGACCTCTGCAAGTTTGAGGTTTAATGGAGACCTTCAGCAGGGGTGAAACCCGAGAACACACACTACTTGCAGAGAGTACTGCTCCCAGCTCACAAATCCAATGATTATGAAACTTTACAGTATGAAAGTAGACAGTAAGAGCTTTCCCATGAGCTATCAAACATGTAATTTGAATATATAATGAGGGTGATACAAGCTCTGCACTCTCTGCATACAAAACTACAGCAACATAGAGATACACTTATGAATCTCTTGGACTTCCCACAAGATCACAACTTCTCTCCTCTCTTTATAGAATGGGGAACTAAGCTAAAACCTTCTTAATACATCTAAATTCGTGGTAGACACTTGGGTGGAGGTATTACATGACTCAAGTGCTCAAATAAGCAAAGTATTGATGGACTTTGAGAACTAGCCACATCAACCTTCCACTAGGACACCACTGCAGCTGCCTTGTGACTCACTAATTTGACTCATAATGTTCTAGAACTCACGTGGTATTTTTGCTATATTTTATCAATAATATGAGCCTTCTTGAAGTATTTGAAGACTTCCCAAAGGTATTTACATAATTGGAAACTTGTACCCTACATAAAACAAATGTTCGCAACATTTACTAGGTGTGAAGTTTGTCATCATCACTGATCATCAACCAGTCAGGTATTTATTGAACAAGCCACAAGCAACTGGGAGGATATGGAGGTGGCTACTTTTGTTCCAAGCGTTTTCTTTTTCTGTAGTCCATAGAGAAGGTAAAGAAAATGTTATGGCGGATCACCTATCGAGGATCAATATGATGGATCCAGCTAGTGGAGTCAATGACGATTTTCTAGATGCTAATCTGTTCGTTGTACAAGCTCAAGGTTGGTATTATGATATCAAGTATTTCATTAAAACTGGAGTGTATCTAGAGAAGGCTAGTGTTGTGCAAAGGAAGAGACTGCTAATCAATAGTAAACCTTATACCTTCATTGAAGATAAATTATATAGATAGGGAAAGAATGACAGGTTTAGGAAGTGCTTGAAGGAGAAGAAGAAGTGAGGGAAGTCCTTCAATCTGCACATGAAGGAATAGGTGGTGGGCACCTTCCAGGGCATATTATGAGTTAGAGGATCCTTGATGGTGGTTTATGCTGGCCTACATTATTCAAAGATGCTGATGCCTGGGGAAAAGCATGTGATGTTTGCTAGAGGTGTGGACCTAAGCCCACCAAGCAGAGGCATAACCCCTTGATTATTTCCACTTCTTGGCAATCATTTGAGAAGTGGGGGTTAGATTTTGTAGGGCCTATCTACCCTCCGTTGACTCCAAAAAGAGAGAAGTATTTATTGATAGCCATAGACTATGCGACGAAATGGGCTCAAGCTATTGCATCACCTAACTGCACGACCCAAACTATGGCTGATTTCATTTACAGTAGCATCATTTGCAGGTTTGGATGTCCACTGGAAATTTGTATAGACCAGGGTACTCATTTTGTGAATAAGGTCCTATAGGAAATTTTCAACATCTATAGAATTCTACATAGGACCTCTTGTGCTTATTGTCCAAGAGCTAATGGACATGGTGAATCAACAAATAAGGTATTAATTTCCATGTTAAGGAAGGAATGTATGTTATAGCCCACCTCGTGGGGCATTGCTTATCAAGGTACCTTATGGGCATACATGTTAGCTTACAAAGAGGCCACGGGATATTCTCCATTCCAACTGGTTTATGGCATATTTCCAATTGAGCCCTTTGAAGTTTTACATGGATACCTAAAGTAGCATTCATGCACGGAAAGAAAGATTGTGGTGTTTCTCAGAGGCTTGGAGCACTACATAAAGTAGAGGAGATACGTCTACTAGCAACAAAACAATTGATAGAGACTCAGATGAAGAGGAAGGAGGCACATGATCGAAAACTGTGAAACAACAACCTAGAGCCAGACATGTTAGTTCTTCTCCATAGACCTCATCTTCAAACACAAGTGAAAGGAAAATGGCTTTCACACTAGGAAGGACCTTATGGAGTTAAAACAATACTGAATTGGGGTGTTGTGGAGTTAGAGACGCTAACAGGTGAGGCCTTGCCACTGGTCAACATATCAAGGCTGAAGGCCTACCATCAACAAGCTTGAAGATTTATGGATCACTAGGAACTGAAAAATATGTCTAGGTTGTACATAACCTTCTCATCTCATTTTGTTGAAGTTTTAGTAGTTTTCTTTATCCATTTCATGCTTGATCCTTGAGTTTTAGCAAATTTAGAAGGCATTTCATAACCTCTACAGAAGTACAATTTTTGGAATTTTTTGAGAATTTTTCAATAATTTTTTAGAATTTTTTCTAGCATTTTGCATCACTTTCAATAGTCATTTTCTTGCCAAATTAGAGGAATAAAGGAAGCTCTCTATGGTTTTGATTGAGGAAATTGCCATACACCTTGTAGAGAATTTTTGTGAACTTTTTCAGAATTTTTTGGTTTTTTCAGTAATTTGTTCAAATTTTTTCTCTATTTTTTCTTTAATTTTGGACATTTTCCTTCCTTCCAAAAAAAAAAAACTCCCCCCTAGAGAATTTTTCCAAAAAAAAACTCGGAATTTCACTTAAAAAAACTCTCTCTCTCACTCACTCTCTCTCTCACTCTCCCCTCTCTCTCTCTCTCTCTTTCTCTCTCTCTCTCTCTCTCTCTCTCTCTCTCTCTCTCTCTCTCTCTCTCTCTCTCTCTCTCTCTCTCCCCTCCCCTCCCCCCCCCCCCCACCCCACCCCCCCCCACCTACCCCCCCACTCTGACACCCCCCCACCCCCCCCTGCCCCCCCCCCCTCGCGCCCCGTCCCACCCCCTAATCTTTTTTAATTTATTTTTTTGTTATTTTTATTTTCTTTTATTTATTTTCTTCTTATTTTTTATTATATTATTTATTTTTTATTCTTATATAATTTTTTTTTTATTTTGCTTTAATTTTCACTGGCAAGCATTCAAGTTTTATTAAAAAATTAGAATTTTATTTTATTTTTCTTTTTATTTAAATATATATATATATATATATATATATATATATATATATATATATATATATATATATATATATATATATATATATATATATATATATATATATATATAATTTATTTATTTTATTTTATTTTATTTTTAATTTTTATGGCTCAAACCTTTTGGCTCTGGATCATGCCTCGGATGGCCATTGTTTTCTAATTTGGAGTCATTTTCATGTATCTTGGCACCTTTGGATTCATTTTTTGACTTACTTTTTCCAAAATCCACACTTTTTTCTGACTTTTGGTCAAAACCCACGGGATAATAATTTTATGGTATCATATTCAAGGTGAACATATCATTTGGGACATCCAAAAAGCTCGAAGTATTGGATCTCAATTGACTGATGAGATCTTTTTGAGATCAAGTACAAGTTCATGAATATGTTTGGACAATTAAATGATTAGACACCTATGGAATATTTATAGCTAAAGACAAAATCTATCATTGGATAATAATTTATATGTTTAACAAAGTAGTAAACTTTGCTGGAATGTAACCTCATGACATGCTATGGTTATGAATTTTGGGTATCCCTAAGTGTGGTTCTAACTCACAACTTTAAGTAAAGAATGCCAAAGTTTCTAGTTTTTTAAGAACAATTCACAAGGTAGAAAGGATTGTAGCTCCAAGTATGTAGTTTAACACCATGGACATGCAAACTAAGTATGTGGAAAGTATAAACTTATGTTTATGTATCCTTAAGTGGATCTCTCAAAAACAAAATCGAAAATCATTTGTGGATCCATACACTCAATCAACAAATATATTCTTGCAAAACTACATGGGTAGCTCCTAAAAGATTTAATCATAATGGAATATAAGGATAGGAAGTAAAAAACTTTTATTTCTACAAAGAAAAAACCCGAATGGATGTTGATTCCCAAAAAATATTTTCAATGTTCCAAGTCAAAGAATAAAATAAAGGATCACATCATGGAATGATCTTGTTGAGGAAGCACTTGAAAAATAAAAAAGAGAGAGATAAAGATAAATCCTTCAATCGAAGCAATTTAGAGTATTTGATTGAAAAGGTACTCTAAAAAGATGTGGTTAAACTATAGCATAAATATCACCTACACTTTAGTGTTAATATAAAGTATGGTTGTACGGAATGCCAAATTTTATACTCATGATGATGTAGTAAAGATAGTATGGGATATGGAACTATAGGATTGGAAATATCATTTACTCTTGGAATTAATATTGATTTAAGCTTTGATGCTCAATGAGATTGAAACCCAAAAGGTGAAGCTCAAATTAGAGGTGGTAAATATCATGAACCAACAGCACACTCCAAGAGAAAGAATGAACAACTAATTAAGAATTGTGTCACTTTTAGGATCTTCCTTTAAAATTCAAGTATGACAAGTATATTATATGAATTGTGAAACGTCTCAAAGTGTAGTAATTTTATCAATGTAATGGTATGAATTTTAGAGGACAAAATCAATTACAAAAGGTCTCTTGAAGGAATCTTAGATAGAATAAAGTTAGTTAAGGGAAAAGGCATTTAGGTGATAACACCATTTGTTGCAATTAATCTATGAACTCAGGGAAATGCATAACAACTGCATTTTAAGTAAGGAGTCTTAAAGACTGCGAGAAACAAAGTTCAAATTAATCCTAATCGAATCATTAGTTTTTTCAGAAAGAAACTTTTTCTTCAATAGAAGCTCGATGGGTGGACATACCAATGCTTGATTCAATGCTAGTACCTAGTACTTGAATAATATGTTACTTCTACTAAAAAAACATTCTTAGATTCTAGATGAGTTCCAATAAAGGTAGATAGAATTCTTCAAAAGCATGTTTGGAAAAACGCTTTGAAAATTTAAAGTCTTTGGTGGATATCAAGCTTGATTCAAATAAGATTAAATGTCTTAGAAGTTTGAATTCATTACACAAAGTTTAGGTTCTTCCTTAACATCTTCCAAAAAGTTTGGACGTGAGGCAGATATAGTATGTGAATCATTTTACTAAAGGTAGGTTACGAAATAAAATATAACATAAGGTTGTGTTGTATAAATACCATTCAATATTGAAAGATGCTAAGCCTAAGCTCACTTACTCATTGAGTTTTCTTAAAGGAAAGTACCACCCGAAATGGAGAAAAAAAGGATTTGGTAGTTTTCTATAAGATTTTAAAAAAATATTTAAAAGAAAGGCATTAGGAATTGTTTGTAGATTTGAGAAGTCCAACATGATTAGCTGCAGTTTTTAGATTTTTTTGGAAGTATGAAAATGTTCATACAAAAATTTCCTTCTTCTACTTATAGTAAAGGTTGAAGTAAGTGAACACTTCAACAACATCCTATCTAGGATTTTCAAGCTTAGCTCGATCAATTGGTCGTCGCGTTGTGGACAAGATTTGAACATCAAACCTGCAAATCGCTCCATATTGATAATCGGTGAAATTTTTCCAAATACCTCTCATTTATAAACATCATGATCAATGCATCATAACATGCATATTTATGTGTGTACGATTGCATGTGCTCGTAACTCATAATGACTTGTTATCATGGATAAGAATGTCTCATATATACATCACTTCCTTAAGACTGATGTCTCGTACCATTGGTTTGATATCACCATTTGGACGTGCATAAGATACTACCAAGTACATTTGTATGCATAGCATGCATGCTTCGTGGTTATATATATATATATATATATATATATATATATATATATATATATATATATATATATATATATATATATATATATATATATATATATATATATATATATATTTATATTTTTGTGATTGTGTATTGTGTTTTATGCATGTGTGTAAAAGGGTGTATTACTACGTGTAACGTGTCTATGCGTGCATACTTGTAGAGTCTGTATTGTGATTTTGCCATATATATATATATATATATATATATATATATATATATATATATGTATCTGTCATTGTGCATGTGATATATCTGTGCCAGATAGTTGTATGTATATATGTGTGTTGGTATGTGTTGCGCTTGTGTGAGTATGCATATACATTTAAGTGTTCTCAGTTTTATTTGTGTATTTGTGTATGAGTGTGATATGTTTTATATGCGGGTTTATGTGTATACTTTCAACCATATGTATGTATGCTATGCATCCTTATATATGTAACTGCAAATATACTATATTTAAATACTATATAATTACAACATGGAAGGACAGATAGGATGAAAAAGAGGCATCTAGAAAACAAGGGACATCTCCGATTATGGAAAGGCAGGTGTAGGTAGGTTAGCACTATGGTTACGTGGAGCTGTAGCTCAAAGGGATGAGAGGAAAGGAAAGGTGTAGGTAGGTTAGCACTATGGTTACGTGGAGCTGTAGCTCAAAGGGATGAGAGGAAAGGAAATTAGACGGAGGAGGGGAGCAATATATAAAAAAGGAAAGAGGCTTTTGTTTCCTCTCTCTTAGTTTTTGTTTTCTTAGGCACTTCGTGGGCGGCAGAACATGGAGAGAGATGAGATATGATCCATGGTTAGAAGATGCTACTGGATGGGAGTCTCAAGGCATGAAAGAGAAGAAGGTTGGGGAAAGGCTTTGTCATTATGGAAATGCATCTGGACAATGGAATGAACAGAGACTGAGGGGGGAAACAAGAGCAGTTCAATCAGGAAAATTCCATTGCTTGCTAAGGAATACAGGGGTTAATGACAAAAACGGGGCAGATTTGCAAGGTGCAGGCAATAATTTTTAGACACACACCAACCTGTCATTGTTTCTTTTTCAGTCGTAATTATTTATAACTCAGGAACTGGAAGGATAAGCTCCGAGAGAAGAAAGAGAACTTGATTCATGACAACAATTGATGGGCAACATCTCGTTTTCTTGAGAAAGCGCAAAAGGAAGAGTGTGTTGGTGAATGGATCCTTTGTTTGATCCTCAGGCGATTATGTTATCCTAAAGCAGCAGTTTTGCATGTTTCAAAGGGGATCTCCATTAGGTGACATCTTCCAAGGAAGTTATTGTCCCTAAAATAGTGTCAATTAAACATATCTCCAACCAAGTAAGCTTTTGAAGATTACTATATCCATTAGTGTCAGACCACTTTTGTGCTCAGTGTATGTTTATGATAAGAATTACTCCGTTACAATACTTGCTGATGCAAATTCACAAAACTTTTGTTTCAGCATTCAGCTCCGAAAAATAGGTCTATAAGAGAATTGAGCAAAGAAACTAAGTTGTACATAATGGAATAAAGTGTCTCATGATTTTCATCTAGTTTTTCGAAAGAAACAGGAATCAGATCAATAAAACTAAAGATAGCCACTCGGAATGAAGGAACAAGAGGTGATTGGAGGTGTTAATCTGAAGTGGCATTTGACTTTATAGTTGTGAGATGTTACTGCTTCAGTTTTTTCTTTTTCTCTTGTATATATGTGTATATGTGTATATATGTCTATATAAAAATATTGAGTGACTTGGGCATATGACACATAAAGAAATGCACGGATAAGAAAATTGAGTAGACGAAAGATCTCGTACGACTCTTGAGATTTCATGTGATGTATAAAGAGCGGGATTATGTGAGTAGGATTAGAAAGCGGATTAGAACTTTCCAAAACATAACTAAGGGAGGTGAAGGGAAGACCTAAATTGAGTGCTTGTATATACTAGTTTCTATGAACACTTGATGAGTGAGTCGCTTTGACTTTTTCTCTTGATCTCTCATCTAATCCAAGCTTCAAATTGATTATGTCTTGCGGAAAGACTTCATACACCAATGAGCTATCTATGTGTATGTGTCTGTGTTGTTGGGCACTGCAATGAGCTAGTAGTCGAGTGGAATGACCCTGGTCAGGTGATTAGGGCCATGAGATGATGCTAGTCACGTCGTATGGCCTAACCTATATGTTATCATGTGCTCATATGGGTCGATAGACAGGTGGAGTCACTCTGAGTGGGTGGTCAGACCCATGAGCTGACATTGATTTTGTATGAGGCTGACATTGTGCATCGTGCGCTATGTTGGGTCAGTACATGGATGGACTAAACCTTGCTAGGTGGTCAAGTCCATGAGTCACATCCGATTTTGGCATAGGTTGATATGTGTATGTAAATAAAAATAAAAGCAAAAATATGAAGGCTGAGCAGGGAAGAATAATCAAAGTGAAGAAAGAAAAAATAAAAGTAAAAAAAAAAAAAGAAAACTTATGGTAGGGGTCTGGATGATGAGAGATCAACAGGGAAGCCAGATGGGAGTTTCATAAATCGAGTTAGTAAGGGCCCTTAGATGCATATGCTTAGAATGGGCTAGCAGATATGACCAGGTTAAGTTAACGAATAAGATGTATGTAGGCTACTCGATCAATAGCGTTTCACACATGAAGTCTTGAGCAATTTTCCCGTACTCAAAACTATGCATTTTCATCTATATTTCAAATGGAACATGAGAAATAAGTTTAACTCATTAAAAAGAGCACTCTTCTTATTTCCTTTCTATTACGGAATATGAACCTTTTCGCAAAATAGACTAAACAACATTATGAATCTTCATTAGAAAGATCTGATCTTCGTTCAGTTTGTACCTTGAAATTGAAATAAAGAATGAATATAAATATTCATCCATCTTAAACTACGACTTTATAACAACACAAACATGGAGCGGAAAGCTCTTAAGTTTTAAACGTAATTCTCGGAATGCTTTTGAGTTATTCGTTTTTTTCAAGGACCTACTGATCGCCGATGGACCGTACTTCTGATCTTTAGACCAAGATTGCTAACTGTTGAAGCAAATAAGTTTTTCTTTGAATAACAAGAATAATTAAGTGCTCCTTCTTTCTCTGTCCTTATCATGAACTCCACGACAGCGTAAGATATTAGTTCAAGTAAATGTTTTTCGAGAGTGAAGCATTTCACAAATATCGAAGCTAAAGCTCTTCTTCATTTTATATATTAAATTCCAATGTAAGAGAAGTTTGCAAATTTTTGAAAGGGATAGAACTCCCCCGCTAGTTGCTATTTCCATGCACTATTAGTGGCCAAATATGGAGGAGTAGTAAATTTCGATTTGGAATATCTTGAATCCTCCCATCTAGCTTGTTAGCTCCAACATAGCACAATATGCAAATAATGATTTAGGTGGGTATGTTTTCCGAACCACCTTTCTCATTCATTACCTACTTGCATTTAGTTAAGCTTGTCAAGTCCAAAGCTAGATGGTGTTTCCAACCGTTTCCGTATGGATGAGATAAAATATCTCCCTTATTCATTTTGATTATTAGGTTAATCCCACCACCGACATGTGAACATGTTCATGTAAACAAGAAGATGAGGCTCTAGGGTAATCTTGTGAATATTTATAGCCTCATTTATAAGTATCAAAATTTTTTCTAAGGGGTAAAAATGTTAGAAAATATGCTTATGATATAATCATATGGATTATTCAAACAAATTTTGACATTGCACATTGTTTGATTATTGTTTTGTATGCCAAAGTTGCAATATTATAATTAAGCATAGGTTCATATGCTCTCTAAAACAAGAAAGAAACTTGACCTAGTGGTTCAATCAAGTGAATCGAAGAGAAGAGTTCTTGGTTCCAAGTCCTATAAGAATTGTGGGGCATTATATTTCCACAAGATATCTAGTACCACTAAAACACGTCCACTTGAATTGAGTCGAGAAAACAAAAACAATTGGTTGACACTTCGATGGCCAACACTTGGATGGATAGCATCAACTTGTTAGAGAGACCAATCCATTCAAACGAGCTATGCCTAGAGACATAATCTTGGGAGGAGAATCGTATCTCAAGCACATGATGGTCCTAATGCTCTAGTTCTTTAGAATTATCTCCCATTAGCTACTTCTTCATTATACAACACTAAGGTTGTTAGTTTCCCTCTTCAGAAGTCTATATCTAAAATGAAACTATATCCATTTGTTAGTATATGATCAATGTCTACCCCTCATGATTGTATGCACATTTTGTAAGGCCCACATTATGAGGAGAAGCCAAGCGTGCGTTTCCCAATTGATGGGAATCCCAACTTGCATGTTGGATGAAGGTTATATTGGACCATGTAAGGTATTGTAAGGAAAGGTATTGGAACATGGAATATTTCCTGTTGGATTCAGAAAGCATTTATATTTGTTAGGTCGTTTTAACCGGCCTAAGGTGCATATGGCAATTACATGGGTGGTGGCCACCCATGCTCTACCGCCCATGTATAGCCATCCACGGAATGCCACCCATGATCCTATATGTACATGACTTCTGCACTACCTGAGACATCAAATTGAGCCAGCATACCTCTACCTTGTATGTCTCTATCTAGAGTTATCTAGATCACCATTTAATCTCTATGTTGAGAATGCACGGGTTGACCACACCATCATCTTTGTACTTGTTGTCCGTAGAAAATTGTTGAGATTCTCCTATATCTGTTATCTTCTCTGCTATTGCTTCTATGTTATATCTAAAATTTTCTATCCATTGGTACCAAGCCCATGGAGCTTGCTTAAGTCCATACAAAGCTTTCTTCAACCTGCAAACTTTATTTTTTGAATTGGGCACCTCAAAACCTGGTGGTTGAGATACATATACCTCCTCCTTGAGGTGAGCATTAAAAAATGCAGATTTGAAATCCATCTAGAAAATAAGCCAAGTCTTTTGTGCAGCTATTGCAAGTACCGTCCGAATAGTTGTCATGTGTGCTATTGGTGCAAAAGTTTTTTGAACATCAAATCCTTTGATTTGTGAAAAAACTTGTGCAACTAACCTTGGCTTATACTTTTCTAATGTTCCATCTGCTTTAGACTTAGCTTTCCAAATTCATTTAGTACCTATTATCTTCTTCTTTGCTAGCAAGTCGACTAGATCCCATGTATCATTTTTTAGTATACTATCATACTCAGACTGCATTTCCACTCTCCAACCTGGATCATCAAGGGCTTCTTCAATGGTGGTAGGTTCCTTTATCGAGCCCATGATATCTACCATTAGAGCCATGTTAATAATGTGTTTTGAGGTTCTTCTTTGCTCCTCTATTCTCTTTGGTTTTCGTAATCCATCCCACGATAACACTGAGTCACAACAAAGGAGAACAAAGACATGTTCTCTATTCCTTTTTACCTAAATACCACTATATCAAGCAATAAAATGGGCATTTTACAATATCTAGAAAGCATCACTTGTTCTTGCTTGTAAATATTGTCACTAGAAGCTTGATCTCATATCCCAAGTAGTCAAGATAGATAAAATAAAATTCTTGTTGCCATGAAAACTAGTTGTTCAGCATGATCAAGAATCCCACATCATGATCTTTGACAATAGATTAGAGTTGAAGGTACAAGTAAGAGTTCGGGAAGCTCCTTCATTACATCTATAACCTCAACAAGCACAGATTATAGCTGATTAAAAGTTACTCGAAAATTAGAGTACATGTGTTGCAAAAATCGGAACATTTTAACAAGGCAATTAAGATCATCACCTTTGTATGGTTAAGATCCTCATTGAATGCCTGGCCATATTCCTCATTGAATACCACGTGAGGCACTCCACAGCATGACATCTTCCCTTCAGAGCAGTTGAAACAGAGAAAGACTGGTCTCTGCTATGGAAAATTACTATCCTCCAAAGAGGAGACATAGTCAACTCTGCAAAATCAGTGACCATCTTCCGAATCTGAGGGTGTTTGAAGGGTTCATCATCATTAACTGATCCCAACATCCTAAATCCATAGGGTATGTCTGCTATGAGAAGGGAGTAATGTTTTCTAGGCACAACAGAACAAATATTATTTACATCACTACAGAATACATTGTAATATATAGGCCTAAGGGGGTCTAGGGGATTGGAGAAACATTTCAGATCAGGTTCATCATCAAAATCCATCTCCTTGGCTTTCAGTCTAGATTTCTCATGCCTTGCTCTTTGAATGTGAGCCAGGAATGCAGGGGGGCAATCATCTAGTAGCTCTGCAGACTTACTTTTCTTTGGTTTCTGCAGAAAAAAGTGGAAAGACAATTAAATGAGCTCTTCAATACAGCAAACAAAACATAAGGAACCGATGCATGGCATCGATTTCGTGTGGGGGTAGATGCCAGGCATCGACTTTCTACTGAAAATCGATGCCTGGCATCGACTTTCTACTGAAAATCGATGCCTGGCATCGACTTTGGGACATAAGTCGATGCTTGGCATCGACTCATGCCACGAGGTCGATGCCAGGCATCGACTTATACTGCACGTCGATGCCAGGCATCGACTTATGCCCCCAAGTCGATGCCAGGCATCGACTTTTGGCTACAGGTCGATGCCAGGCATCGAATTTAGCCGTAAGTCGATGCCAGGCATCGAATTCGTACTAAAAGCCTGGCATCAAATTGGTTAGGTGAATCAAGGCATCTAACCTAATTGCAAACCAAGCACAACCTCAGATAGAGAACCTACCCAATCACGAAATAGGATGAAATATTCTGATAAAGCTTTGTAGGATGATGTGGTTGGATAGTCTGCTTGGACCTCTGTCCAAGAAAAGCAACCCAGCCTCTTCATCATCACCTCCTGAATCTTCATGTATTCTTTATAACTACAATCACATAAATAAAAAAGAGACTAGGTTAGACCAGAAACATGGGATGAGGGAAAAAGGATCTGAGAATAACATACATACTTATTGAGCTCAGTCACCATCTCCTCCAGGCTTAACTCCATGGAGATTACCCTTGACAAAGTTGATATAATCAATGTATCATCCTTGATTCCTTGAAGGGCACTCCATGGTGTCAGCTTCATGTCCTCAGGAGCCTCTTCAATTGAGAGGTCAACTTTCCTTCCTTTTGCCTTCAGATCAACCTGTGGGTCTCGCCTCGACTTTCGTTGCTTCTGGCCCTTGACCTCCTTGTTCTCCCACATTGTGAAAATTTTATCCTGTAGATCCCAGATCTCACCTGATCTGAATGCCAGTTAAAACCATGGATCATATTTCCTCAAAGCATCAGACTTTCTATTCTCATCGAGTGCAATTCCAACCTCAATAAGGCGTTGCTTTCGTAGATTGGGATGTATTCTTCCAGCTTCCTTCACAAGAAAATCTTCATATTCATGGTGGAAGAACCGAATTCTCTCTATGGAGGACATATTTTGCCTGTAGTCATTGTCATTGTTGTGATCCCAAGTAAGAAGCTTGGCTTCCTGAGTTGTAAGACCAGCATATATCTTACACTCTGCATACCTAAAGAAAAATGTGGTAGGGTGCTCCTTGACTAGCTGTCTACGGGCCTCTGTAGAGTGTGAACCTCCAATCACATAATAAGTATAATCCTCAAACAAGCCCTCATTGAACTCATCCAGAGAGCTGCACTCATTCGGATCCACCATGACAAGGAATGGCACAACAGTAGCATGAGGATCTATTTTCATTTTCTTCTTAAGATTCTACACGTGCAAATTGTGTGGCTCCCTGATCTCAAGGGGCCTCCTCTCTGTGACTGGATCTATTGGTGGCCTGTGGATGATATTGATTGGCAGGTGCAACAACTGCCCCTTCTTCACAACTTTTCTTCTAGCTATGTCCTCCCTCATCTTGTTCTGCTCAGTACCAAGAACACCCAAGGCAAGCTCTCCACCAGGTGCAGCAATTATATCCTCAGAGCTAGAGCTTGAGTCAGAAGACTCCTCTTCTGAAATTCTCTTCTTTTTCTTTTGGAACTTTTTCTGCACGCTCTGCTTACCCCTTGCCTTTACAGGGGTTGTCATCTTCTGTTGTGTTGGCATGATGTTGCCCTGGATCCATGGCATCAAGTCCTTGATAAGATTGACTGAGTCCCTGCATATCTCAGCTAGCCCATCTGGAACACAGCACTCTGGGCACAAGAAATCCATCTTGCATATAACATTTCTTAAACCTTTCGATGTCTCTACCAAGAAAAGGAGGTTGTCAGAATCCTCATCTTCATAATCCAATTTGTACACAAGGCCATACTGAAAACCTTGTGTTGTCGTAATCTTTCCTCTCCCATATGCCCCTACGAACACAAGAAGGACTGCATTCTTTTCTTCAACATACTGAAGGCACCACTCCAGATTTGTCATGCAGTGGACGATCTGTCCTTAAGACCTCAGCGTCCCTCGACCTATCCTTCATAGTTGTATCATCCTCAGGAATTTTGATGCTACTCTGTCTTCCAGAGGATATTCCTAGCGGGTTGCTGGCCTTCTCAGAGGACAAGGATGCAATAATTTTCTTTGGTTTTTCTTGGTGACCAATGCCTTTGTCACGTTGCTAATCACCAGAGCCCATGGTGACCCTCAGCTTCTTGAAGGGCCTCTCACTCTTGGACTTCGCATCCCTGAAGGCGATTGGAAATATCAGCTCATACGTAAATGTGGTTTTCAAAAGCCCAAGTGGATGCCGGGCATTGACTTGCACACAAAGTCGATGCCTGGCATCGACTTGCACTTAAAAGTCGATGCCTGGCATCGACTTGTACCTAAAAGTCGATGCCTAGCATCGACTTGAATCCAAAAGTTGATGCCAGACATCGACTTTGCACCCTAAAGTCGATGCCTGGCATCGACTTTCAGGCCAACTTCGATGCCAGGCAAGTCGATGCCTGGCATCGACTTTTAGGTGTAAGTCGATGCCAGGCATCGATTTGCACGGAAAACTCGATGTGTGGCATCGACTTGCACCTGCAAGTCGATGCGTGGCATCGACTTGCACACAAAGTCGATGCCTGGCATCGAATCTTACATGTAAGTCGATGCCAGGCATCGACTTGCACCGAAAAGTCGATGCCTGGCATCGACTTGAGGCCTCAAGTCGATGCCTGGCATCCACTTGCACCTACAAGTCGATGCTTGGCATCGACTTGCAGCCTTAAAGTCGATGCCTGGCATCGACTTACACCTAAAAGTCGATGCCAGGCATCGAGCTGTACCCTCATTGGATCTATATGTTTAGAGCTAAGAAATATAAAAACCTAGAAAGCAGACTCTTTACACAAACATACAAAGGGAATCTTTTAGGAATCTTTTTATATGGTATGATTTTGTCTACCTCTTGGTACTCTTGCCAACATTCTTCTTCTCCATCAGAGTTGCCTTGCTGGTATGCTGAGCTGTGTGCTCCATGGCTGTCTGTGCTCTGTTGCTCTCTCTTGCTCGTGGATTTTGAAAATGAGAATGATCTCCTCCTCTGCTATTTATAGGCAATTGGGTAACTTGAACCAGAGACTAACTACATCTAACTGAATGAGTCCAGTTGCTAACTATATCTGTCAACATATCTAACCAGGGAATACCACCCACACAAATAGGCTGTTTCAGAGCCACTTTAATGAAATATTCATTGAACCTTGCAACTATTTATATACATTTGCATGGAAATTACACTTCAATGGAAAGAGTATGGTATGTACATGAGGATGTCTAATCTCATGTAGAAAGTTTTTCTTAGAATCTCTTTCTTGGGAGAAAATCAAGTCTAAGTTGTGTTGAATATGGGAGATTAATGACATCTTTATAGTGTTATCTTGCTCACTTTAGTTCATATTCACATTTATCTTGTAACACATTGTTGAAATGGAAAATCAATGTATGAATAAACATTCAAGTAAAGATCCTTGCAACTATTTATATACATTTGCATGGAAATTACACTTCAATGGCAAGAGTATGGTATGTACATGAGGATGTCTAATCTCATGTAGAAATGTTTTCTTAGAATCTCTTGCTTGGGAGAAAATCAAGTCTAAGTTGTGTTGAATATGGGAGATTAATGACATCTTTATAGTGTTATCCTGCTCTTTTTAGTTCATATTCACATTTATCTTGTAACACATTGTTGAAATGGAAAATCAATGTATGAATAAAAATTCTGTGTACCTCTTTTACACATAATTCTTTTTTAATATACTTTCATCTACCTCTTTGAGATCTAGCCAAGACCACAATAAAACCTAATCCTTGAAATCTTATTTACCAAAGGTAAAATTTCTTCTTGTATAGTCTTCAATGGCACTACTCCAAAAAATTTTAATATATAATCCAGTTGGAACTCAACTTGGATATATTTTGATTCACTCACAATGCTAAGACTCAATGACTCATATCTAGTTAGAAATCAACTATGTTTCTCATTTCAAAAGTGAATCAAATCTTTGGTTCCCTTATTAGGGTATATTTGAGTAATTAAGTGATTTGATGTAATTTGATGTTTAATGTTATTTAATGTTACTTTAATAAACTTTTGATTTCATATCTTCTTGATGTGACATTTGATGTGACATCTTCACTTGATCTCGGCTTTCTACTTATTTAAAAAGTTCATTCATCTTCAATCTTCTGTGAACTTAGTGAAGATGAGCTCAATCTTTTCAGTGGATGCTTGGGCATCAGCTTCCTCTGCTCATATTGATACAGTTTCGGATTCATTGTTCTCACTCGACCCTTTCCACAGAAGTGATGATCCCTATGATTTAGAACGTGCTGATGATTCCATGTTTTCTGTTCAGTCATTTAAGTTATCCAATTCACAGTGCAATGCTGCTCAACCAAATGCACCTCTTGATCTCCCATCTGATCCAACCATTGATCTTCCTTCTGACTCAAGTGCATTTGGAGCAACGGAAAAGCAAAGCAAGCTCAATCTACGATTTAAAAGAAGGCCTCGTGAAGTAAGTCAAAAAATATTTAAATTTCTTACTTCAGATAGACAGATTGCATTGGATATTGTGAAGCATTGTTGTGGTTTGAAATATTTGTACAATTTAGGAATGAAGAAATTAAAGAACCTAAGAGAAAAATTCCTCCATTTAGATAGTGAAAGGCAGGATATATACCTTGTTTCTCGCATGCAAATGATTGAGGATAACATGTCAGTAACGCGTGTTGGTTTTGAATATTTCTTTAGTCAAGGGATGCGATGCTGTAGGGCTGAATTTAAAATTGCAATGGGTGTGGGAAATTTTAGAATACATAGGGTTCAACAAGGGCTTTTGAATGGGGATCTCATTTTGGATACGTTCCATGTTGGGACCAAAGGATCTGTTGGACGTCATGCAATGAATTGGATGATGAACTATTTTAGATTGCATTGTGAGGTTATGCCTACAACTGGAAGGTTGCACTTGTCAGATAACTTTACTCGTCGAGAGGTATTTCAAATATATAGAGAAGACATGGAAAATAGAAATGAGAAGTATGTGTTGTATCGTCACTTTACTCGATTATGGAAGGAAGAGTTTAACAATGTTTCTATTCCTCGTAAAGTTAGAATGGGTGAATGTTCAGTTTGCGCCACTTTGAAAAACATGGCAAAAGGGGCTACAACACCACAGGAAAAGAATAATTTTAAAAACCTTCTTAACAACCATCGTGAGAGTCAAGCTTTAGAGAGAAAGAAAGCAATTCATCATCGAAGTAAAGCACTCAGAAATCCGGAGCGTTATATGTGTTTGTTGATCGATGGTATGGATTAAAAAAAAACTTGTTTGCCACATTTTTATTGCATCTCTAAGGACATTGGAGATGAAGTCCTTGTGCAAATTCATTTGGTTGGTGCTTTGGTATACAATGGAACTGTAATGTCCAAGGTTTTCTTCACATATCCGAATGTGCATAATGATCCAAACCTTACAGTTACTGTCATTCATCGTGTTTTGCAATCATGGAAGGGTCTTTTGCCACCAACTCTATATTTGCAACTAGATAATACTGCAAGAGAGAATAAAAATTCTACAGTCTTTGGATATTTAAGCATGCTTGTTGAAAAACAGGTATTTCAGAAGGTTAAGGTAAATTTCCTTCTGGTTGGCCACACTCATGATCACATTGATCAAATGTTCAGTACTTTCTCCAAGAAGTTGGCACGTAACAATGCTTTTACTCTTCCGATTTTATCTGAGTTGATTTTAGAAGCATATACTCCAAAACCAGAAGTTCAACACCTCACATAGATTTATGACTTTAAGCACTTTTGCTCAATGGGCCTTGATAACAGTGCTAAGGCTTTGGCTCCATTGCACAATATTAGTTTCAACCATGTATTCTTGATGAGGAGGGTTGATGAAATAACCCTTTTATTTGCAAATCAGTATTCATCTTCTCTTGGGTGGGAGCCTAAAGAGGGATGCAGATTCTTATTGCAGGTGCCTAATTTTTCTACTGTAACAGTGTATGGTGCAGAACAATCACCATATGAAGATAAAAACAATACAGAAAGATGTGGAAATGTGGTTGATCAAAGTAAAAGCTAGATGCATGCACTCATTGAAAAGAAGAGACACATTGAGCGTGCAAAAAAATATGCTGGAGATCCAGATGTATCTTGGTGGGAGGACTTTTTCAATCATCAAGAAGAGATTATACAGTATACAATTGCAGGTCACTGGCCAGTTGATGTTCCATTCACATGGGATTTTTGTACACAAAGATCCGTAAATGTGGCCCAAGCATGTAATGCAGATGCACTTCAAAGTTTTATACATCAACCAGAAAGAAATATTTATGTAGGCCCAAGGATGAAAAAACAGGCAGAAGCAAGATGGCAAGGAAATTTAATAGAGATAAATGTTGGAACACTTATTGCAGTTCTTGCTGATGGTGATGAGGCAACCAGACCATTTTGGATTGCAAAGGTTTTAGAGATAACTAAAGATATTGATCAGAGAAGAATAGAGGCTTTGATGGTGCACTGGTATTACACTAAAAGTAGTAATGCATTCACAGGTAAATATAACTTATAAATGGTGTGTGATACTAAACGAACAGGTTCAAAAAAGAAAAAGAATATTCGAAGCACATCCACTCTTAAAATGGATGATGTAGATATTCTTGTTTATGATTTTTCCTTGACAAAAACAGGTCACTTGAGGAAAGCAACCATCAACATGATAAAACAAAAGCTTCCAGATGTATGTGGTACAGGAAATCATAGGCAAACAAGAAGAGTTGTGCATGATCCTGCAGAATTTGGTATGTACGTGGATGAAGATAGAGCTCTTGTGGATATAGAAGAAGAAGAAGAGAGCTCTCAACACTATGAGACTGAATCAAGTGCATCAGATGATGAGGGTGTAGACATAGATCGACAAAGTTGTGAGTTGCATTGAAGCTCTCAGACATTTTTAGTGCTTATGTAAATGCCTCGAAGTAGTTTGGTTAATGAAACCATGTTTTGTAGCAATTTTGAATAACAATCAGATATCCACCCATTAAAAATATGTCTAAAATGTTTTTTTTGTATAAGAACTATTTAGTTCTACATTCTTTATATAGATTTTAGACATGTCAATGTCTTATCATATAGATTTTGGACATGTCAATGTCTTATCATATACATTTTGGGACATGTCAATGCCTTATATAGTGAAATTTTGAGTACATTTTGAGCTCTTTTTTTATGAGAAAATGACAAAAAATGTCAAAAATCACATGTTTTCACCTCATTTTTGTAATATATGTATACAGGTATAAAGGAATCTCAAACATAAGCTGCCATTTGCTTCATTTTTGACGAGAGTGTTCTCTTTTTACGACATAGTTCTCGTTTGTTACGACTCGCTGTTCGATGATTTTGGTACATCTACATGTGGATTGTGATTATCAAAGAGCTGATGTGCCCACTTCGGTAGTGGCCTACACTCTCTAGCTACAACTGGTTGGCTTTTTATTGAGGAAATTTCTCCATCAGATGTTTCCTCCTCCTCAACTTCAACCTATCTTTTAATAGGCACTAGGTGACATATTTCTCCGTTTGATGAGATAGTAGATTTACCTTTATCTTTTACTAAGTGTGGTCATTCATCAAAAACCACATCTTGGCTGACAAAAATCTTCCTTGCCTCAGGATCCCACAACCTGTATGCTTTAGACTCTTCACTATATCCTAGGAAGACACATTTTTTGCTTTTTGAATCCAACTTTGATCTTGTTGAATCAGGAATATGGGCATAACAGAAACAACCTCAATTGAGGATGTAGACTGCTGTATTGACTACTTCTTCCCAGAATGAATCAGGCATATCATGAGCCTTTAACATACAATGAGCCATTTCAACTATTGTCATGTTCGTGCGCTCAACAACGTCATTTTGTTGAGGTGTATGAGCTGTGGTAAGTTTTCTTTTTGCTTTTTCAAATTTACCTCAATGGGTTTTATCCACAACAAGACACATCCACAAACTTCATACATAGCAACCTTGCATCTTACCAATGTTCATGGCATCCAAACACATTTACTTTCAGCTCATCTATGGCTGAACATGACCAACCTTTAGTGCTTCAATATCACACTAACAATCACATATAAGCATGCATGAAAATCACCAATCATTTGAGCTTATAATCGGCTCACATTATGCCAATTCATATGGCCATATAGACCTGCAATTTTCAACTTTTATAGGCTTTATAAAATAGCCTGTTAATCATCCACACATCATGGATCATAAATATATAGTCCTCCTTGACCACTCATGCATACATTCTTGCATGATAGACATCAATGATCAACTCAAATTCACTTTATATTCATCCTAAGCATGGCCGTCAAACATTATCATTTATCATGAGCAAAAACTTCACAAGCATGTATACATTAGCACCTTCATTGCATAGATTTCTTGCACCAAGCAAGAACCATTTAATGCTATCCTCATGCATACATAAAAGCTTCAATATTCAGCCATGTACATAATAGAATCTTGCACTTGATTCAATTGAATGCAATATCAAGGTCATGCATACATTGCTCATACGCAACTCTATGTAGTTGCACATCCAAGATTCTTTGCTTGAATCTTCATCTTCTTTTAAAGGCTGCTCATAAGTCTTCATCCAAGTGATTAGTATCACTTATACCATGTTTCAATGATCAAGAATCTATAGTAGAGAGTAGGATAAGAGAGTGTATCACTTCAAATAACATAAAGCAACAGAACTTGCTTACAAAACTTGCCTCATCTCCATAGCACATGAGTGTTGCATACTCCATCATCTCATAGCTCCAAGCTTTCCTTTGCCATCTCTTCATCTTCTTCTAGATCTCTTTGTGCATCCATGGGCTCCACTCCCAACGCTCTGCAACCAAAGCTCTGATACGAGAATGTGGATTTGACTCCAATACACTCCAATACACGTAGTGGAAGTTAGAGAACCTCTTTTAGAATCTACCTTGTAAGACACATGCTTAGTAAAACCTACTTCTCTCATGATTCAGAGATCTAATGGCTTTGAACTTTTGTTAACACACAGTGAACTCTCTCAGATTTCTAGAAAGCTAAGGAACATTCCATTTGGAGTTCATTTGACCAGGCATCTAACTGTTCAAACATAGACTACTTGTCATGTCAGGTTATTCAAAAAATAGAGGATCACAAGAAATCTTCCCAATCACTAGTAAAGAATCATCTGACAGAGCTATTTGAGATCTAGAGTGTGTGATCAATTATCTTTCCAACACGATATCATATGCATTAAATGGACAAGTACATAAAGACATATGACCTTCACAAGGTGGTTGTGTATAGAAAAGGTATGTGACTTGAATAGCATCAAAATGAGGTACCTTTTGATATCCAGAATATGCTTCTACAACATCTCCTTCTCATTACCACAAATTTTCACGTTCAAATGACCTCTATATATAGAAGTATGGGTATGTAACTTTTGATCTACCCTTGCATCTTCTCTCACCTCTTGACATTTCACTTCATGTCCTTTGTCCTTCCATTTCCTTGGGTGCCTTTTGATGCTCCAAATCACTCCATATGGATAAGGTCACCACTTTTTTAAGTATTCCATCTCTCTAAATGTATTTTGGCTTTTATCTAAGCCATAAATACATTTTCCCTTTTTAATTCAACACTCCTTTGTCAGCTTATGAATAAACCCTTTATATTTTAAGGGTCTAGCTTTATTTTGGGCTTACAACAAATACATAAATGATGACAAGGTTAATAATGAGAGGTGATTATGTGTCAAGCCTCACAATTGGATCTTGCACAAATACCATAAACTTCAAAAAGAATAGTGCTCATTATCACATGAGCTTCCCTAATAACGTAAGGTGTTAATTTTATGGTAGAAGTGTCCATGAGGCTCTTCACTATTATTACTTGAAGGGAGCCCATTGGAGAGAAAACAATCAGGTTCCTGATATGTTTTATGCTAGTACATCAAATATACATAACAAAGCAAAGAATCAACCGAATAAACCTAGATATACTAGACCATTGATGTGTGATCAATTTGAAGAGTATGGCGATATGGAGAATAGGTGCTCCTTACCAAAGGTTCCACTTCGTGCCAACATTGTCCCAAGGCCAAGGCTCATTAGAGAAAGGATTATCCTTGCAACTGTCCCGTTCCGATCCATATGATTGTTGTGTCTCCAAAAGATGAAGGTGTGGCCGCTCAATCTTCTAGTGCTTCATCATCCATTGTGCCTATGATGACTACGGCTAGGCAAGCAATGGAAACATGAGTAGATGAGCAACATGTAGTCAAAATAGGGAAGAACTCAAGAGGGCTAATGTTGAGGAAGGAGTGTCCATTGAAGAAGCTTACGACATAGTGAGAACTTCACTAAAGGAGCAACCAACTCGCCCTCAAGAAAATACTCAAGAGGTAAATATTGCAGAAGTCTTGAAAGGAATTCATCATAAAGTCAATCTATTCAAACTTATTCAAATGGATGCAAAGGTGAGAATTGATCTACTAAAAATCATACAACACTATGTGCATGAACCCACATCTTAGTATGGATGGTTTGATGGTTCATTTTCCCCTTGGACTCTTGGAAGACTATTAGAGCTCAAGGTTATGAGTTTTTATAAAAGATGAACCTCTGACTCGCGTTATGATAGATGGAGGTTCTAGCACTAATTTGATGCTTGACCTCACAATGAAGAAACTTAAATTGAACCCTGCCAAGGTTGCATCCTCCACTGTCACTCTAGCATGTCAACACCGGATTACACCACTTGGCATTATTGAAAAGGTACTCGTGATAGGGCAAGATTGTGAGTTTCTTTTAGACTTTGTGTTATTGGCCTACCATAGGAGAATTATTACACTCTTCTCTTAGGAAGTCCTTGGATAAGGAAAGCAAAAGTGTTGTAGGATTGGGAAGAGAAAAATTTGTGGATCTCAACAAACACAACAATCAACTATAGATACATCTATAGGAAGGATCCAACATTTGCAAGACTACTGGGTATACAATTGACACTCAAGTAAGGCCTTCTTTACCTCAAGAAGATGGTGCACTATTAAACTAGATGATAGAAAGTGTAGAATGTTGTAAAATGGAAATAGGTGAGATAAATGAAGATCCTATACTAGCAACATTAGGAGACCAGAAAGAGGAAGAGAATGATATTTTTTAGGAAAAATGTAAGATATGTGATTAAAGGAAAATGGATGAAGAAGAAAAAATTGAGCAACAAGAAGTTGAGCACCTTTAAGAAGGTGGAGCAAGTAGGCCTCATCTAGTAGGTAGTGGCGAAGTAGAAAAGGCACCATCCCTAGGCAAAAATGGTCTTAGTCTCTCTGTGAAGCCAAATCCTCCTCTAGAGCAAGAGGGTTAACTTTGATTCTTGTAGGAACCAGCTCCTTCTATGAAGCAAAGAGGCCAATTTCATCTTTTACAGGAACCAACTACTTCTCAAGAGCAAGGGAGTCAAATCCAATTTTTGCAAGTTTCTCTAGAGAGGCAAAGAACACCAAGTCAGCCTTCTGACCTCTATAGTTAATTTTTACCAAAGAGGATAAGTGCACTTCTTTATCCAAGTGAACAAGAAAAAGTCAATAATTATATAGATGTTATTTTAAGATATGCACAAAATAGCTAGGCACGCTAACCTATAGCCTATGATTTATAGTAGCTAAGGAGGTTCTTTGTCCAAGAATCTCTTCAGAATGGACCATGGAGCCAATCCTAAGGCATAAGATAAGTAGTGGTCTCGTAGCTATCAATGTGAAGAATCGTTTTTGGAGGATGTGCAGTTCAAACAAAAACAGGACTATCAATTGAACATGCCACCAAGCAACAAGATTATGCTTTTCAGTAAATACACTCCTAAGGTAAGATCAATTTCTCATGGCAATGAGGTTAGCAAGAAGGAGAAACCTTCTTAGTTTTATTTGTGATGATGATATCTTTAATACTACTAAACATATGATTAATTATATTAATACATGTCTAGTGAAATTTATAGACTTGGAACTTAAATGAATTGTTAGAAAGGAAACAATGTTTGATCTAATTATTCTCTTCCTTGTAAAAATAGACTTTTTTGAAGCTTTGTCTTGGATTGTAGTGGATTTAAAAACTTCACAATAGCTTGGTTCTAATATTTTTTTTGGTAGAGAAATTGTTCATAATGATGGTACTCATGGATTTCCAAGTTCAATGAAATTCTAGGAATGTGATGGAGTATAAGTACATGAATGCAGGAAGTCGATTCTATCAATAGTACACTATCAGGACCCTTCGCAAATGTTTACACCCATGATCCTATATATACATGACTTCTGCACTACCTGAGACATCGAATTGATCCAACATACCCATATCTTGTATGTCCCTATCTAGAGTTGTCTAGATCACCATTTAAGCTCTACCTTGAGAGTTCACGGGTGGACAATGCCATCATCTTTGTACTTGTTTTTAGTAGAAAATTGTTGAGATTATCCTATATCTGTTATCTTCTCTTCTATTCATTCTATGTTATATCTAAAATTATCTATCCATTGGTACGAAGCCCATGGAGCTTGTTTAAGTCCATACAAAGCTTTCTTTAACCTGCAAACTTTATTTTCTGAATTGGGCACCTCAAAACCTGGTGGTTGAGATACATATACCTCCTCCTTGAGGTGACCATTCAAAAATGCAGATTTGACATCCATCTAGAAAATAAGACAAGTCTTTTGTGCATCTATTGCAAGTACCGTCCGAATATCTGTCATGCATGCTGTTGGTGCAAAAGTTTCTTGCACATCAAATCCTTTGATCTATAAAAAACCCTATGCAAATAATCTTCCCTTATACTTTTCTAATGTTCCACCTGCTTTATACTTTGCTTTCCAAATCCATTTAGTACCTACTACCTTCTTCTTTGATGGCAAGTCGACTAGATCCCATGTCTCATTTTTTAGTATACTATCATACTCAGACTGCCTTGCCACTCTCCAACCTAGATCATCAAGGGCTTCTTCAATGGTGGTAGGTTCCTTTATCGAGCCCATGATATGTACCATTAGAGCCATGTTAACAATGTGTTTTGAGGCTCTTCTTTGCTCCTCTATTCTCTTTGATCTTCGTAATCCAACCGAGGATGATTCTGGTACATCTACATGTAGATTGTGATCATCAAAGAGCTGTTGTGCCCACTTCGGTAATGGCTTACGCTCTGTAGCTACAAGTGGTTGGCTTTTTATTGACCGCAACTTTAACATGTCTTTTGATAGGCACAAGGTGAGATATTTCTCTGTTTGATAAGATAGTAGATTGAGCTTTATCTTCCACTAAGTGTGGTCGTTCTTCAAAAAACACATCTCGGCTGACAAAAATCTTCCTTGCCCTAGGATCGCACAACATGTATGCTTTAGAATCTTCACTATATCCTAGGAAGACACACTTTTTGCTTTTTGAATCCAACTTTGATCTTGTTGAATCAGGAATATGGGCATAATAGAAACAACCAGAAATTTTGAAATGCAAAACTCAAGGCTTTTTACCAGAATATGCTTCTTGAGGAGTCATCCACTTCAGTGCTTTTGTGTAGCTTCAATTGAGGATGTAGACTCCTGTATTGAGTACTTCTACCCAGAATGAATCAGCCATGTCTTGATCCTTTAACATACAATGAGCCATTCAACTATTGTCATGTTCTTGCACTCAAGAACGTCATTTTGTTGAGGTGTATGAGCTGTGGTAAGTTGGATGCATTTTGTTCCGGTTTTATGGAAGGAGTACAAAACAAACGTTATAAGCATAGCTTGTCTATTGATGAGTACAAAGAGAAGATCTTTAGTCTTCATAAATATGCATTGGAGGTTAGTCGTGAACATATGAAGAGCAAATTTATTGAAGGGCTTCATGAAGAACTTTGTTATCAAGTCAAAGGATCTGGATGCATCCACTTCCTTGATGCTGTTGTGATGGATGAGAACTTTTAGAAGATGGAAAAGTTCAATTTGCAGAAGGAAAATAAAAGCAGATTGATTGCAATGGGACATAGGCCATGGAGACCTATTGCAATTAATATGAATAATTCAAAGAAGACTCCATCTTCTAATAACCAAGGAAAGAATTGTGCTCAGGTGGAAAATCAAAGGAGGCGTTAATCAATCCATTGGCAATGAGACCTTGATTTCATTTAGACAACGAAAATACTTGGTCTATGTTTTCATTGTAGGGAGCAAGGGCATCTGACATATGACTGCCTGAATAAGACAGTCTTTTGGGCCGCACAATCGAAGGTAATAAACATCATCAAGGAAGGAACAATGATTGAGAACGTAGATGATGGAGGTTAGCGCCCTAACTCTACTTTACATTGCATGGTGGCTAATTCTTTCCCAAAGGTTTCTGTAGTTACGATTTCGGGTATGCTTTCTATGCATAAAAAACAAATTTTTGATTGATTCGGGTAGTACACATTGTTTTCCATCTTTCAAATTGGTACAACATTTTGGTATACCTCTAAATATGGAGATAAGTAGATTTGTAGAGATGGCCAATGGATGACTGCATTATACAAAAGGATACTTTGAAAACCTTGCATTAACTTTTTTTGATAGGTTTTTTTCTGGAAATTTCCACGTGATTGAGATGAGACATATTGATGCAATCATAGGCATGGGCTGGTTAGTTTAAAATTTTGCAACAATTGATTGCGACCAAAGAACAATCACTTTAAGGCTAGATAATGAATCTATCCACACTCTAGGTGATGCGTATAATCCTAAACCTATTCTTATTTCTGCTATGGAGGAAATAATATTAGATAGGAAGGAAAGATTGCTGAGAAATAGATCTATAATAGAACGTTTTGTGAAATGGCGCTCATACCGAGTAGAAGATTCGAGTTGGGTGAACTTAGATGATTTTGTAACACATTATCTTTCTTTCCAAATCTGAGCACAGAGTTCTTAAAGGGGGGGGAAATTTGTAATAGGCCTCTTTTCTAGTGAAATAATTCATTTGGAACTTTTCTGAATTTCATGGTGAGGATAATGCTTAGAATGAATAATTAGGTCATTTTATGCATGTAGGAAAACTTTTGGGATGACAAGTTTCATATTCTATCTGTAGAGTCTATTCATGACATGTTTTCTAGTTGAAATATGAAGGTGAAGATGAAAGAATTAAGAAAAACTCTATATGAGAGAAAGGTAGAGCAATTATAAGAGAATAAAAGTGTCAGTGTGAATTTTTGTGAATCATGTTTTAAGTACCTTGTTCATGGCTCTACATTTAGTTCATTACTAGAAAATGTCTTGCTTTTACTCTCTCTCTAGAATTTTGAAAGGCGGAGGGCTCAAAAGTGGCATTTGGAGGGAGATTTGGACCTAGGTCATCTCTAACACTATTGTACAAATTGCAAAATTGAATAAAAGTGTCTCTCACAAGCTTAAATTTATTCCTCACTGCTTTTGAGTTACAAGGCTTTTAAAAGTGCCATTTTCCAACACTACAACAAGAGGGCTTCTCTAATGCTATTCGAATCCGTGATTCTCATTCTTACTTGTCACCATGTTTAATTATTGATATTTTTGAATATGTCTTTTTGGTGCTTTTCTTCTATTTTTGATAGGTACGCAAAAGAAAGCACACTACAATTGCATGGTGTTTTGCAAAAGTTCTAGAGAAATGCATTTTTTTATAAATTTTGTGGATTGCACACTTCTTTGGAGGTGATCAAACTCTGCTATAGGGAGACATGGATATCAACAAAGAGGATGCATAGAAAATAGAGAATTACCTTGTGATTGAGAGTGATAGTGAGAGTGAGAGTGAGAGTGTGATTGAGAGTGTGAGTGTGAATGCGATTGTGATAGCTCGAGGGTGGTTGTGAGGTAGAGGCTTCTTCAAGAAGCTATTTTCCAAAGCTATTGTAACCATTGATTCACATCTATCATATCAAAATTCTTCTTTCTCTGAGTCATATTTTTTATACTTCTCTGCATCAGATTTTCTCTTGTCTTGTGCAATCTCTAGGTTTTTCTCTCCTTTGTTATCCTTGAATGATCGAAAGAATCTGATTGGGGATAGATTGTGATTGAGGAACCAGTACATCTTTGTACCCTAGAATTAAGGTTGTAAATGACATAAAAATCAATTACACATTAGATGTGATCCACTCCTTGATTTCCTACACTGTAATAAAAGAGTACATGTCACACAAAAGTCAATCTCGAGAGGTTTGTGAGAAGATATTTATTGTTGGGGTTCATGGACATTAGAAGGAGAGTTGTGTGAGTCTTTATAATTACTCTACACACTTGTACTACGGAGAGAAGTGAGTACGATCAAGTTTGAATCACTTTCTTACTCACTAACCCCTCTTTGCATCTTCTTCTTTCAAATTAGGAGATTTGCAAAGCATGGTTCTCATTTCTCAAAATTCCAATGCTAAAGATTTAGGATTCCCTTGAAAGGATACATATCTACTTGCAATTTATGCAAGCATTTGTTATTTGTAATTTTCTACTTTGAGATAAAGCTCATTCTTTCTCTCGAGGTCTACTATTGATCTTTCCTCAAAACTTGTGAGTCACATTTCAAGTATAACTTTTTAATTAATTGTAATCTAGTAAATAATAGCTTCCTAAACCTATAGGATATGATCTTTTAACAGTTATTTGATCAACTTTAAAGAGGGTCTGAGTACTAAGTGTTTTATATAGAGAGTCTCATCCAATAATAAAAGGCTTTTTAGTTTCTTCATGTGCAAGTAATCTCTTTTTCACTATCGAACCCAAAGGAGGCATGAAACCATTCATTGGGAGCAAGACCCTGATTTTATTGAGCGAGCAAAACAAGTCGCTTTGTGTTTTGTTGTGGGGAGCAAGGCATCAAACATATCAATGTTGGAACAAGGCAATCATTTTGCATGCACAATGGAAGATGGTAAACATCCTTGAGGAAGGTGAAAAATTTGGAAACGTAGATGATGGAGGTAACTACCATAACTCTTTTTTACATTGAATGGTGGCTAGTTCTTTTCCAAAGGCTTATATAATTATAATTTTGTGCATGTTTTCTACACATAGAATTAAATTTCTAATCAATTCGAGTAGCCTACATTGTTTTCTAGATTTCAGATTATTATAGAGTTTTAGGAATAGCCATAAATACATAGATAAAAAAAACCTATGAAGATGGTGAATGAAGGACTACACTATAGAAAAGGATACATTGCAAACCTTGAATTTACTTTTCTTGATAGGTGCTTTTTTCAAAGTTTCCATTCTATTTAAATGAAACCAAGTGATGCAATTATAGAAATGGATTGGTTAGTTCTGAATTGTACCAAAATTGATTGGGAACAAAGAACAATCACTTTGAGGCTAGATGGTGAAACTATCCACATCCTAGGTCATGGATATAATCCTAAGCCTATTCTCATTTTTGGTATGTAGATAATTAGAGGTATACTTGATGGGTTTAGAACATTTTTAGTGTATGCGAACAATGTCCATGCAGAAGATAATGATAAAAATCTTTCAAATTATATACACAATCTTTTGAAAGAATATGCAGGGGCGTTTCCAAAAGACTTGCACAGTATACCTCCACCTAGGTAGATTGACAATCCCATCGAACTATACTTGGGGAGTGAAACATATTCTAGAATTCCCTATAACTTTAACATAAAAGAATTAATGGAGCATAAGATTCAATTAGATGAGCTTTTCAAGAAAGGACTCATAAGACTGAGTTTTTCACCCTGGGAAGCTCTTGCTTTATTTCAGAAGAAGAAAGACCACTCTTATAGATTATGTATCAAGTATAGGGGTATAAAACAAAGAACAAATAAAATATAAGTATGCACTCCCTCACATAGATGACTATTAGGTCAATTAAGTGGAGCGCCTATACTCAATAAGATTCACTTATAATCTAGGTATCTTCAATTTAGAATAAAAACAAAAGACATACCCAAGATATCTTTTTGAACACGTCATGGCCATTATGAGTTTATGGTTTTACCTTTTGGATTAACAAAAGCTCCTACCACATTCATGTGCTTGATGAACAATACTCTTCAGATAACCTAGATGAGTTCATCTTTACATTGCTTGATGATATATTTGTATAATCTAAAGATGATGATAAGCATGCAATACATCTCACGAAGACTTTTCAAACTCTTAGAGAATCCAAATTATATGGAACGAAGACTAAAGTTTTCTTTTCTAAGGATAAACTTGTGTATCTAGGAAGAGTCATATCTAAAGAGGGAAATATATAGACAAAGGTAAAGTGAAAACAATAGTTGATTTTTGGGTTCCTAAAACTGTAAGTGATGTTAGAAGTTTTTTAGGATTGGCACCATATGAAAGAGCACATAGTAAGGATTTCTCTAGCATAGCTAATCGTCTTACAATGTTTACCATAAAGAATGCATGATGTGCATGGAGTAAATCTTGTCAAAAATCATTTAAATCTTTGAAACAAAATTTCATTGAAAATTGTGTTTCAAAAATGCCAAAAATGGGAAGGCTTTTTGTGGCTTCATGTGATGCAGGTGCTAGCTAGATAGGATGTTTTCCCTCATAGGATGGTAGAGTCGTTGGATTTGAATCTTAAAAATTTACAAAACAATAAGTTAATTATTCTGCTCATGGTCTAGAAATGATTGTTGTTGTACATGAACTTAAGCATTGGAGACATCTACTCTTGGGGGTTCAGATTGAGATGAAAATAGATCATCAAAATGTAAAATAGATTTTCATACAACCATTGCTTATGACTAGGAAAGAGTGTTTGATTGAATCATTTAGTGAGTATGATTTTCAAATTAGGTTTTTGATTAGTAAGAAAAATACGTTCCTTGATGCGTTGATTTAGAGACCTTCATGTAATGTTGTCTCTGTAATAAATTCTAATTTTCTCATTCAAATTCACAAAGATATGAAATATGAGTCTTTTATGCACCTATATTGACTTTTTGTATGAAAATTGATGTGTCAAGAAAAAGTTGATTTGCAAATGGATCTCTGTATAGTTAAAATTGATTATGCGTATTTTTTGAGTCCCATTTAAAGCTTAGTCTTGCTCCCTTGAATGTTGCAAGACTATTTGTAAAAGAAATTTTTCAACTACATGGAACTAACATAATTTTTGATAGGGACTTTAGATCCACATCAAAAGTTTCAAGAGCAACATTGGAAAATGTGTAAGCATAGATAAAGATCAGTTGCAAGCTATTTCAAGCTATTCAATTGAAACATCATGAATGTATCGGTCTTGTGAAAGGTCTTTGTTGGGGGGATTCTTGGACAAGAAGGGATTTGAGTGTCTGTAGAAGAAAAGGGAAAGACAAGAAGAAAGATACACACTGGAAGCCTCTGTCGATTGATTAAAATAAGACAAATACAATGTTGAAGCACAATACAATCCAATGCTTCTGTACAAAATCCCACAGAGTGCTCAATTACAAAATACCACAGAGTGCTCCCACTTGTTGCTGCCGGCCTCCTCTGCACCAAACCTCCACCTTCTCCAAGCCTGCACTTGTGCACACCTTGCACCAAGCTTCCACTAAGGGGGAGGGATGGGTACCTTCTGTCGGCACGCGCACACTTGCACACCTTGCACTTCACTTCTCTGCGTTGCACACTGTGTGTCTCTTGCACTTCTCTCCCTTTTCTTTCTTAGACTATGCTTACTCTTGCTTAGTCTTAGAATAGTCCAAGAATAGTGCTTGCCTTGATTTGAGTGTCGATTCACGTACGCTCCTAACTGCAAGAGTATCTTGGTGCTCACTTTGATGTCCCAAGATTGTCTTCACAAGTGGCAGCCAACGAATCCCTGTTTTGTCCTGAAGTGACTTTAGCCTAAAACAAAAATTTTAATTGGGGGGCCATACATTCACTTCTGCATACGCTATCGCTTCACATACCTTCACATTTTTCCTTTTAATTCTTCACTTTTGCACATAAGAGAGGGTTCATCTGAACCTTCCAAAACACTTTAAAAACACTTTGAACCTTAGGGAAATTAGAGAAATACCTGCAACCTACAACCCACTTTCTCCAATTTACCCTTTGTGGAAAATTAATTGTGCACTACCTATGCACTTTGACACCTGCACTTTAGCACTTTGACTTTGCACCCGTTGACTTTGAGCTTGAATTTGTTGACTTTGACCAATTTGACTTTGACCTTTGGACTTTGATTGTAGTTGACTTTGAGTGCAGTTGCCTTTGACCTCTATGACTTTTATGGGCTCAACAATTACCCACCACCTAATGTGCTCTCCGTCCCGGAGAGCTATAGCCAAAAGTAAGAGCATAGAGGACATCATGATTCTTGTGCTGAAGAATGTTCAAAAGGACACTTAAGCAAAGAACAAGTCCACCAGAAATAGGAGAGAACAAGCACCAGAGAAGAACCCAAAAGTGGAATGTATTGCAAGGAAAAGCAAAGAAGGAAAATGGGAGGGTAGAAAGGAGGGGGAAGGGAGGGCTGATGGGGCTGAGATGGATAGGGCAGGGAGGGGTAAGGATGTGGCTGGGCATACGGTTAAAGGGGGGGTGAGGGAGTAGGATTATGGGTTCTGGAGACGGTCAAAATGATAAAAAATTAGATCTACAGAGGCTGCATTATGGAAAATGTGCACATGTGGTGAAATGAGGTGAGAGTAGGCAATGTGGACCATGTGTATAGATAAGAACATGTAATAAATATGCTCAGAAAAATCTACTATTTCATGTAAGTTCTTCCCTTTGGGAACTATGAGGTCTCTTGAAGATTCCTTATAGATGTTTCATTATAAGATGAAAGTGTTATAAATATACCACAAAGAAAAATTTAAGGTCTTCTAAGAAAGAGGGCTTTCAGATCCTTTTTAATTCTTTTCTTCGTGTTTCAAGACTGGGAAAGCACATAAACAACACAAGGAAGAAGAAGAGTCTTGCGGAAACAAAGAAAAATGATGTATTACCAAGTGAATGTACAAAGATAAATAATCCATTAGGACGTCTATATACATCTATACAAAGGAGGGATATCAAAATATCCTAAAGAGGGAAAAAGTTCTTCAATAGTCCTACCTGTATTCATGCACATTAAACCAAACTATACAAAAAAATCCCCCCTAGGAGTGATATAATTAAGAAGGAGTTCAGACTTATGTATAACGAACTTTCAAGTTATGTGGAAAGAAATAAATCCACAAAATTAACTAAACCGAATGCTATGGAAAAAGATTCAAACTTCTTTATAGGGAGAGCTTTGTTAAAAGGTCCACAAGGTTTTCATGCGTGGGCATATAATCCAAAATGATCTCTCCCATAGACTCTCTCCCTACAATATTGAGGGTGCAACTTAATATGCCTTGTGCGATTATGGATCACAAGGTTCCTTGCAATTGGAAATGCACTCTAACTCTCATTAAAGATGATGGTAGTACAAAATTGAACAACACCCAAAATATCCAAAAGGCATATTACCCTGTCTCATAATTCACATATAACTCCACGAATTTCATAGCATTGGAGCATATTACCCCGTCTCATACCATCAAGATAAAGAGAAACACAAGTATTGGAGCATAATATTCAACGTTTGAATCGATTTTCTGTGCCTTCCTATTTTGTTTTTCTCTCCCCCCCCTTCTCTATCTTGTTGAGAAGGTGTTCATGCCTCATTCTTATAAGCAGTTGAGCATTTACAAAAGTTTGTGCCTTCTTCAACTTGTGCCTAGATAGAAGGTGCCCCTTCCTCAACATTCTTGTTCCTTTAATTACTTCTACATGGTTGTCATTTATAATGCTATAATGCTTGGAAGCAATGCCTCTCAAGAATCCTCAAGAGATTTTGCTATATTTGTCACATGGATATTCAAGCTTCCCTTCAAAGTTTTTTTTTTTTCTGTCCATTTACCCATTTCATAATTCTTTTGAGAACTCTTCGTTGGTGAATGAAGCAAGCCCAACATCATCATAGATTCAATTGGAATTCTGAGGATTCATGAGGTGTAAATGTACACACACATATTCTTATGGATTTTCCAAGGTTAAAACTAGATTTATCTTCATCATATATAAAAGTGAACAATGGAGACAATCTTATGACCATATTGAGATCCAAATACTAATATCTATTTCATTTAAAGATTCATATTGTGGAGAATGAGTTCTCCTATGCACAATGGAAGTGTGTAGTGAACCCTTGTATGTCTAGCACTTGGACAAACATCTGCACCTTAGATAGCTTGCTGCTCTCAACACAAAACTCAAATGGACTTGATACTTTAGTCAATGAAAGTAGACAAGGAGAGATTTCTAACAAGCCATAAATGACTTAATTTGGACAAGTTTTGATTAGGAAACACAACTATCAAAGATGAACTATCTGACCACATAGGTATGCTAAAGAACTAAGCTTCACTCTTTGACTGATAACTCTACGAATATATATCTTTTGAGAAAGATATTTGATACAGAGAAAGTAGACACAAATAGCTTTCCAACAAGATAAAAAACAAGTAAGTAATTTGGATGCGTTTTGATCAGGAAACTCAACTCATCAAGAAAGACCACCTGCACACATAAGTACACTATAAAACTGGACTTTAATATCTGAAAAATATCTCACAGAATATACATGAGCTCAATGAGATATTTGAGACAGTGAAAGTAGATGCCAAGAGCTTTCCAACAAGAAAAAAATCACGAAATTTGGATATGTTTTCACTGATATCACTACATAAGCTTTCAAAGAGATATTTGATATGCAGAAAGTACACAAGATAAGCTTTCCAATGAGTGCTTAAAGGCACAAAATGGTTACATATGCACTGAGATATGAGCTCTGCAACAGAGCTGTGTACAAACTGACGTGCGGCTGGAAGGAGTCTAAGGGAAAGCCAAAATGACAAAATGGCTAGATCCGACTACTGGGAGCTCTTGCCTCTTTCTCTCCTTGTTTTGAATGTGCTCCCACTTCACTTTCATAACCAATGAGCATGTGAAGAAGTTTGTGCCTTCTTCTTAACTCACCACTTTCTCCACTACATGCTACTAAGTGCAAGATATTGTATCTCTTACTCATCATGAATTTTGACTAGACTTTTTCTTTTATTATTTTTTCTTTTTTTTTCTCCACTTTTTCTTTATCTTTATATTTGGTAAATTTATCCAAGCATGGCTCATATGAAAATGAGCTTGTACATTTATCTTCAACACTCCCCCTTTTTTAGACAGAGTTCTTCATGTGCCTACCAGTATAGAGATCCTTTTAAATGTAGGAAAAATCATGGAGAAAGGTTTCCACCTAAGATTATATGGAGCCTATGTAGAGGATCCGTATGAACGCTTCAAGAAGATAGCATAGGGAGAAAACATATGGATGATTTTCACATTTGAAATCCAAGAAACCAAGAATATTTTGTTCTTCAAATATGGCACCCAGATCTATCAAGATTTGAGGTTTGGGATGAGAGCAGATCTCATATTGGAGAAAGAGCCCTCAAGCAAATTATTAGAGAACAATGTGCTAATTGGACTACCCCAATTTCAAAGCAGCACATGATATCTAAGTGCTACACATGTCAATTCGGAGAATCACATTGAAATCCATTCAACAAGAAATGATACATACATGAAGACCCTCTAGAGCTTCTCCAAATAGATGTTTGGGGACCAAGGAAGGAGTCATTAATCTCAAGATCAAGGATTTATGTGTCATTTGTAGATGATTATAGCAGATGGACTAGTTTGTATATATGAGCCAAAGCCATGAAGTGTTTTCATGTTTTAACAAATATTTAGCTCTTCTAGAGAGTCAAATAAGTAAAGCCCTAGAAATAAAAAGGTGTGTTAGAGATGGAGAAAATTTCTGCCTTCAATGTGATTCCAATCTCCAAGATAGAGAAATCAAATGAGAAATGACTAATAGATACACTACTCAGCAGAATGGAGTGGCAATGAGAAGGAATAGGACCATTTCTGAGGCAACAAGGTCCTTTTCAAATGAGAAGAAACAACCAAACTATATGTGGGTAGAGGTAATATCTATTTACACATAGTTGATAAATAGATAGCCTTCAAAGGATTGGATGCCATCACTCAATATGAAGATTGGAATAGAAAAAGACCATGCTTCGACCACTACAAGATATTTGGATGCTTTGCATATGCACACATACCATAAAAGGATAGAGATGAACTGGACCCTAAGGTATAGAAGGTTAGAGATAAATTCGACCTCCATTGTTTTTTTGTCATCATTCACCAACTTGTTGAAAAACAATGATGTAAATGCATCCCCATAGACAAGCATCACTCTCCTTCCCATTGATTAATCGTAGATGGTATTTTTATCTATAATAGTCATCATGGAAAGTGCAAAACATTAATGTTCATATGTATGAATAGATGAGATCAAAGTTGTGTTCATAGAGTGGGCCGACCGTCATCAACAAATAGTTATTAGAACATGTTGAAAGGAATCAAGGTGGCATTGTGTCTCAAAGTGTTGTTCATTAGTTCTAATACATGATTGGGCTCCTAAGGCCATGATGTCCATCAATTAGAGGTTTCACTTCCCTCCCCCCAAAATGCCCACATTGGTACTCTCGTTCAAACTTGAAGTTCTCCCCATAAATGACCTATAGTAGTGTCAAGAGCGTGTCTCAAAAGATGAGCCTATCTAGTCCATAACATCCCTTTAATAATATTCTTTTATTTTTCTCTGAGAGGACATGAAGTATATTAAAAGAGTAAGAGAATGTTACAAGGTGTATAGGGCCAAGAACCCATCATGGCCCACAATGCAAAAATATATAGTTCTACAAATCAGGAGAGAGAAGTTGTTTAAGAAGCAATAAAAAAGGAGACTAAAAACAAGGAAAACAAGAGGCTTATCACATGGAAGAGACTACGAAGCGACTACAGAAAATGTTTCCTCACAATATAATGCAAGGGAACTAGATCTCGAAGTATAGGGTTTGAAACTCTTTACATGTTCAAGGATTTTAAGATCATCGGGAAGGGCATCCTTTATGTTACTTATACTAAGGAAGCCCATTTTCATGAGATCCTATTACTAAGCAAACAAGTGGAAGTTGATAGATCTCTTGAAGATCCACAGGTTTCTACAAATCAAAACCTTACATCTAATTGGACTCTACATAAGTGTGAAAATGCTAGGTCCATTTTGAAGCAAACACCTAGCAAAACCTCCTTATGATCAAGTCATTTCCCTCTATTTATATCAAAGCATTGAAGGGGAGGAGACCAAAATGTTTGAGGAGTAGGGAATTCTAGCAAAGCATGGGCCAAGTCCTCCTCACTCTCACAAAATGCAAGTTTACCCTCACTCTTATTAATATACTTTTCCTTCATACCAAGCCAAAGACCATTGTGCACTATCACCCAATGAATGAAAGAGTGCTTGATATCCACAAGATAAGACCGAATGCATTGGAACCTATACATTCACTGATGAGAGTTCCAATGAACCTTCCAACTTTTTTTGAGTTTGTGTAGCACTATCAGGATGGTGCCTTTGTCTTGAATAATTTTAGCAAACCTTTGGCCACCTCCTAAATCACAATATGCTGGTCTCTAATACATTGGTCCACATGCTCACTAGGATAAGCATTTTTTCAACTCATAATCTATTTATCAGTAGTTGATAGAGTTGCCAGCCCAAAGATAAAAGCATCACAGATGAACTCACCATTTTAATGGATCTGTGATCAGATTTCTTATTGTGCTTTGAAACATTAATGCTCTTTAATATGAAGGTTTCCATATTTTCCATAAAGAAATCCATAATGTCCAAATAGATTTCTGTAAAATCAATGCACTCTTATTAATGAATTCTGAAATTAGAGAATAGTTTTTCTTAGCTTCCATATAGAATATCCACATCTTGCAACTGATCTCACTGCCAACGAGGTTAAATATGTGAGAAGAGACAATTATATCCCATAGAGAATGGTTATTCTAGGCCTTACAATTCTTTAAAGAAAACAAGTGAACTTTTCTATTAATAAGGTACACCCAATTATAATTAGAATGAATAGCAAAAAAATCCATTTGATAGATAGATTTCAAGCCATTTTATATGGGCAATCGATGCCCATACCTTTGACATTCTAGGCAAGGCAACATCTATTCCAATTTACTTTGGGAACTTAGTTTTTTAGGGCACTTACTTCCCATAAGAGCCTTTTAGGTAGAGAAATAGGTTGATTATAATGTCTACTATTTAGTTACCAACAAGAAGGGAAATAATTAAGGAAAGGAAAAATGAGATGGCTTAAAACAAACACCCTATGTCTGATGGAAGCTTAAAGAGCATAGGACTTCAAAATTCTATTTTTGAATTAGTTTATAAACCAATGCACCTCTGAATAAAAGGAACATTGAACGCCATATGTATCTCTAGAAGTCCAAAGATTTTCCCATCTCTAATAGTAGAACATCATCTCTCTCAAACAATCAGGAATAGAATCCCTAGAGTCATTGAAGGTAGTATTTTTGTGATTGATGTTATAACCACCATTTATGCAAAACAAATACAAAAAATCAAGAAAGAGGAGGAAGATATCCCATTAGCTCTCATAACCATATTAGCATCATCAACAAACATCTATGACCCATGGGGAATATCATTGTTGGTAGTAAGAATGCCTTGTTTATTAACTTTGGTCATTACATCTTTGATCAACGAGCTAAGGGCATCACTAGATACAAAAAAAAGGATGATCAAGGGGACACTTTCTCCTATGGATCTAATAACCATAAAGGGTTGGTGGAGAGAAACATTGACAAACGTTCTAGAAAAAGCATTATGAAAAGCGAGTAGCAACAATGTCTATCTTGAAGAAGTGGAATTCAAATTCTATCTTGAAGAAAGTTGAATTTCTTGTTGGCCTCCTTAGGAAAGTCCATATCTTCCCATAGGGAAATGATAGCATCGAGAATGAATGTACCTTTGATGATGTCCTTTTGCTCACATAATATGATCTTTTCCATGAAGGGGCTCATCCTCATAGTTAGGATTGAGGCTAAAAATTTTTATAAGGATGTCAATCAAGTATTAGGCCTCAAGCTATTCAAGTGATATTTTTAACTTCTTTTATAATAACTTAATAACCATAGTATTGGTACAAAAACAAAGAGTAAATTTGGCATTTCCATATCAAGTGAAAAAAAGTTGGTCAAAAAGCCTTTTTGATCAATAAAAAGCACATGTTGGAGCATCATGAATACCACGATATTTATAGGGTCTCCATTTCCTAATGGTTTCTTTTGACCTCAAAAAGAGGAGCACGTTCAAGATGGACAACACACTTTGAGGAATCATTTTCTTCCTTTTAAGAGAAGCGATGGGTCTAACCATTTAGATGTCCTTCCAAAACTTCGGAGTGCTACATAAAACATAGTTAGAGAAGTCAAATGCCTTATGCAAGTTCTCTGAAGATTTTATAACAATAGCACCATCCTTCTTTCTCTTTTTCATCAAATGAAACGTGGTGTTGTTGAGTAAATCTACCTAACAAACATAGTATTCCATTGAAGAAGAAATAGCACTACTACTCGTGAATTATTCCTCAATTTTGAGTCTTCCGTGAAGGTGAAGAAGCATGGAATCAATGGAGAGGTCTCTATGGGGAGGATCCTCCGTGTTTTCCATTAAGAGTTGATTCTATTCCTTCTTTAAGCCTTGATGTCTTTGGGTAGCTTTTTAAAGTGAGAAAGGAGTAATAAATATCTCTCACAACTATCTCCCAAACAATATAGGGAGAGGAACTATACTAGAAGTGGTCGAGAATGTTTTTTTTTTTACTTTCCATGAGACACAAGGTATTTTAAGAAGAGAGGCATCAAGGTGAGGCCATCTTGCTCTAACCTAAGGGAAATCCTTATAAAGAATGAATTTAAGGGGATAAGTATTATAAAGAAAGAAGTATTTTTCAAGGGTACATTTATTATTATAGAACTTTTGAAGTCTCGTGACATTGAAATAACACCTATCAGACTAAGCTAGAACCAAATTCTAGTTATACTACTTGTTGGACTAGGAGAAGCCCATAATTTTGAAGATTCCATGAGTTATTTCATAGATATAAGCATAGACCAAGCAGAATTTTCTTGATCAATGAGGGGCAAAGCTAGTCAGCATGCTTAAGTCCCCAACCAACATAGGAGAGCCACTAATGGAGGAGATATGTTTCCAACATTGAGCGCTAAGGCTACCAACATTGGCAACATACATAGTGACGATAGAGTTCTTCAAGCGGGGGGGGGGGGGGATTGTAGTAGACATTGTGATAGTGAAATAATTCATTTTGAAATTTAGGTATGAAAACTTTTATCTTCTCCCTCTAAAGCTAATTTGCATCATATTTTCTAGCTGAAAATTGAAGGTGAAGATGAAATAATTAACAGAAATGTTGTATGAGAGAAAGGTAGAGCATGCACAACATAATAAAAGTGAGTGTGTGAAACGTTTTTGAATCATGTTCGAAGTACCTTGTTATAGGATCTACATTTAGTTCACTCTAAAAAATTCCCTCATTATATTCTCTCTCTAGAATTTCTAAACTTGTAGGGCTTAACTCTTCCATTTGCACTATTGTGGAGATCAAAGTCTTGAACACTTATGTGGCTCACAAGCTTAAGCTAATTCCTCATTCTTCTTGAGTTAGAAGGCCCTGAGGAAATCCATTTTTAGGTATTTAAAACAAGCACGTTTTCTATTTCTTTTTGAAGCCACCATTTTGAAGCATATATGTTGTCATGCATACTTATAGATGTCTTCGGATGTGTCCTTTTGTTGCTTTTATTCTTTTTTGGAAAAGTACCACTAAAGAAAGCCCATGACTACTATAAACGCATGCTTTTATGAATGTTTTGCATGAAACAAAGTGATAGTTGAGTTTTTCTATATTTTGTGGATTACACAATTCCTTAGGGATTATAAAATTTGTTCTAGAAGAGTTCTTCTATGTCAAGCAAGAAGACGTCTAAAATCAAAGAATTACCTTGTGATTGAGAGTAAGAGTGAGAGTAAGAGTGTCATCAAGAGTGCAAGTGTGAATGAGATTATGATAGCATTTGGGTGTTCAAGAGGTAGATGCTTCGTCAATAAGCGATTTTCCAAATCTTTTGTATCTTTTGATTCAAATCTATAATACCGGAACTTCTCTTTCTCTTAGTCATATCTTCTCTACTTTTGAGCATCCTATTTTCTCTTATCTTGTTAAAATTTTATTTTTCTTTCTTCTATTCTTAAGTGATCAAAACCTTCTGATTGAGGAAATCTTGTGATTGAGGAAGGTCTACAAGTTCTATTAGTGTAGAATTGATCCTTGACAATGGTGGAAGTTTTGACACATAAGATTCATGAGCAAGAGGAGCATATCTAGAAGCTTCTTTGAGAATTTTGCAAAGAAGAAGGCAAAAAGCAGCCATAAGGCAAAAGAAATTTGTTCATGGAGCTGAATAATGAAGTGGACTAAGGTGCGAGAACATTTAGTGTGCCTAGAGGAAGTTATAACTACAATTATGAAGATACAGAGGAAAGTGAGTTTGCTTTCAACTAAGTCTTCAACAAGGCAAAATTTATTGACTAAGATGGTGAGAAGAACAACAGTGAGGATTTGGAGGCATGGATTGAATTGTTGGCAATTTAGTGACGAGTCCAAGACAAAGGTTGGTATTCTACACCTATGTGGTAGAGAAACATTATTCTCCTCCGCACTACCATATGGAAAATAAGATGGAGTTCTACAATTGGTGTTAACATGAGAAAGACAATCATAGCTTGTCTATTGGTGAGTACAAAAAAAAGTTCATACATCTTTATAAGTATGCATTGGAGGTTGGTAATGATGCTCTGTATAACAAGCTTATTGAAGGGCTTCCTAAGGAGCTTTGTTATCAGGGAAAGAAAGGAATCTCGGTGTTTGCATTGTTGGATTGTCTTGTGGTGCCCAAGAATTTTGAGAATATGGAGATTTTTACTTTCAAAAAGGTAAATAGAACTAGATTGATTGTGATGTGACATAGGACATATACATGTGCTACAAAAAACATGGAAAATTCAAGGAAGACTTCATCTTCTAATTATCAAGGTAAGAATTTGGCTCAAGTAGAAAACGAAAAGAGGCTTCAACCCATCCATTGGTAGAAAGTCCATGATTGTATGGACCAAGCAAAAGAGACATGGTTTGTGTTTTCAATGTTGCGAGCAAGAGAAGCAATCATATGAATGCCCAAAAAAGGCAATCTTTTGGCTTGCACAATCAAAGGTGATAAACATCATTGAGGAAGCTGCAATAATTGAGAACGTATAAAGATGTAGATAAGAAGACCTATGGAGATGGCCAATGGAAGACTACACTATATGAAAGGATACATTGAAAATCGTACATTTTTTTGATACGTTTTTTTCTTAGAGTTTCCATGTGATCAAAATGAAATAGAGTGGTGCAATCAAACTCATGTACTACTTAGTTAAGATTTTATCAATAATTTTTTAAAAACAAAGAACAATCACTTTAAGGCTAGAGGATGAATAGATCCACATTATAGGTGATGCACATAATCTCAAGAACATTCGCATATTTTCTATGGGGATAGTTAGAGGTATACATGATGAGTGAAGAACATTTGTACTATATGTGAATAATCTCCATACACAAGATTATGATGAAAATCGTACAAAGTATTTTAGAAAATATTTTGAAAGAATATGAAGATGTATATCTAGAAGACTTGTCTCATATTCCTCCACCTAGGCACATTAGTGATGCCATGGACCTATAGTGGAGGAGTAAAACATATTCTAGAGCACCCTATAGATTTAGCACAAATGAATTTAAGGATCTTAAGATTCAATTATATGATCATTTGAAGAAAATATTAATAAGATGGAGTGTTTCATCTTACGGAGTAGCTATGTTATTAAGAAGAACAAATATGACTCTTATAGGTTTTTGTATTTGCTATAGGGTTTTGAATAAAAGAACAATAAAAAGTAAGTACCCACTTGCTCACATGGATGACTTATGAGGTCAATTAATTACAACAATTGTGTTATCTAGGATTCACTTAAGATCTAGATATCACCAAATTAGTATCAAAATAGAAGACATACCCATTATAATAGGTTATGTTTACTATGTGTTTATAGTTCTACATTTTGGAGTAACAAACACTCTTCCCACATTCATGTAATTGATGAACATTATTTTTTCATGATTATCTAGATGAATTCATAATAATATTCCCTGATGATATATTTATATACTCAAAACTTGATTCTGAGCATGATGTACATCTCAAGAAGAATTTGCAAACTCTTAGAGAATACAAATTGTATGGAAAAGAGAGAAAGTTTTTCTTTTCTAATAATAAACTTGTGGATCTAGGAAGAGTCATATCTAAAGAGGGAGTTCATATAGACTAGGATAAAGTGAAAACCATAGTCAATTATCTAGTTCCTAAATTCATAAGGGATGTGAGATGTTTTTTAGGGTTGGTGCAATTTGAAAGAGCACATATAAAAATTTTCTCTAAGATAATGAATGCCCTCACAAACTTGAAAAAAACGAATGCAGTATTTGTGAGGAGTGATGCCTTTCAAAAGTTATTTGAATCACTGAAACAAAAATTCATTGAAAATTATGTTTTTAAAATACCAAAAATACAAAAGCATTTTTTGGATGCATGTAATGCAAGTGGTAGTCCAATAGGATGTGCTCTTTCACATGATGGTATGATATTGGCATAGGAATTCAACCGTGAATATATTTATCCTATTCATGATCTCAACATGCTTACTTTTGTACATTCATTGAAGCATTTTCACACAACCATTGTTTAACAATAGTTAAAATGGTTGGATTGAAATATTAAGTGAGTGTGATTTTGACATTAACTGTTTGCATCGTAAGGAAAATAAGGTTGTTGATGCATTGAAACTAAAACCTTTATATAATCTCCTTTTTTTTGTAATAATGTTTAATTTCCTTAATCAAATTCAAGAAGAAGTGAAACATGACTCTTTTAACATAGCTATCTCAATTTATTTTCATGCAAACAAAGAATCAATGTATCAATCCTAACTTCATTTGAAAATTGGATCTTTATATTGTAATAAATGGTTATGAATATCTTTTGAGTCCCCATTGGAAGCTCAAATATTACATGAATTTCATGAGGCACCTTTTTCTGCACATCCATGTTATTCAATGAACTATGTTAAAACAAAGTATTCTTACATCTCACCATGCATGAAGGAATGTATTAGAAAACATTTAAGTGAATCTTTAAAGTGTCGACAATTGAAATCTTAGTTTAAGAGAATACTTGGAATGCTTCAGCCTTTGGATGTTCCAAATTAGAAGTGAAAGTCGATACTTGATTGTCTTCAAAATATGGCACTTTTCTTTTGTACGAAAAATATAGATATTACCTTGAAGGTTGCAAGACTCCATGGAATGCCTAAAAATATAACTTGTAAGAGAGACTCTAGATTCATATCAAACTTTTGGAAAGCAACATTTGAATTAATATGACTTCCACTTCATATGAGTACAACGTTTTGTCCACAAACTAATGGGCAAACTAAGAGGGTTAATAGCATAGTTGAAGATATGTTCCGTATCTATGTGAATGAAAAGAATGATATTTAGAGTTAAAATTTTCCCTTAGTCGAGTTTGAATACAATGGTGCATGGAATGCATCTACAAAAATGACTTTGTTTGAGGGTATGTATGGTTAAAATTGTTAGACTCCACCTTCATTTTTTGAATTTACAAATAGAGTAGAACTAGCTAAGAAAATGCTTGTGAAGATGAATGAAGAACTTGGAAAAATTCAGTAAGACATACAAGAAGCTCAAGAAAGAAAAAACAAATTCTATGATTTAAATAAAAGACCTTTTAATTTCAAATAGATGACATGGTACCCCATAAATTAAATCCATACTGATCTAACATGTTGTTAGGGAATGATCATAGACTTTATCCATGATATGCAAGTCCTTTTAAAATTTTAAAAAAGATTGGAAATCTTAATTATTAACGGAACTACTTGATCATTTAAATGTGGATCATGTATTTCATGTTAGCTTCCTTAAGAGATATGCACCTAATGTTGCTCATATTTTGTAGAAAAACTATATGTTGAAAGATGATGGATCTTTTTAGTTTTGACCAAAAATAGTATTTGAAAGTATGGAAAGATTATTTAGAAATAGATCTATAGTAGGGATTTTGGTGAAATGGCACACATATATAGTTGAGGATTTGACTTGGATGAACTTACAAGATTGTCTTGCACACTATCCTTCTTTCCCACTCTAAGGATAGAGCTCTTAAAAAAGTGGAAGATTGTAATAGGCCTTTCGCTAGTGAAATAGTTCATTTTGAACTTTCTGAATTATGTTCTGGGGATACTATTTAGAGTAAATAATAAGGTTATTTTATGCATGTAGGCAAAATTTAAGGATAAACCTTATCCGCATCATGTTTCTTGGTTGAAAATTGAATATGAAGATGAAAGAATGAAAAGAAATGCTTTGTGAGACGAAGGTAAAGCAGGCATAAGAGAATAACAGTGTCCTTGTGATTTCATATAAATCACGTTTTAAGTACCTTGCGTAAGGCTCTACATTTAGTTCACTATGCAAAAATGACTTCATTTTATTATCTCTAGAGTGTCTAAACTTGCAAGGCTCAAAAGTGATAATTGAAAGTGAATCACGAATTGGGGCACCTCTAACATTATTGTGTAGATGGAGGAGTTTAACATCTTTGTGTCTGAGAAGCTTAAGCTTGTTCCTCGTTATTTTGGAGTTATAAGGCTCATAAAAGTGATTTTGAAGAATATGTGATGTCATGTATACTTAGGGATGTCTTTGGATATGTCTTTTTGTTACTTTTCTTCTATTTTTGGATAGGTACCACTAAAGAAAGCACTTGACTACTATAAATGCATGCTTTTTCAAAAGTTTTGCATTCTTCAATTACTTTAATTTTCTTTGCATCTACAAGACCGCCTTGACTAGAAATAGTATGGCCGAAATACTCTAATTTGTTTTGAAAGTAATAACTCTTTTTAGGATTGGCATAAAGTTTGATTTCACATAACAAATTAAAAACAGATGCTAAATGATTTGCATGGTCATTATCATTCTCACTATAGGCAAGTATATCATAAGAAAAAAAAGAACGAAAGCTTGGTAATAAAGAAAAATGCTATTCTTCATACGTGCAAATAGAGCACGTGCATTAACTGATGATACCTAAACTAAATATCACTTTTACTAAAGGTATGTGCTCCACGAAGTTTATCTAGCAAATCATCTATCTTAGGAATATGATATCTATTATTAAGTGTAATCCTATTGAGTGCTCTATAACAAATTTAAAACCAATAAGTCTTGTTCTTCTTATCTACTAAATGAAAACGTGCTCCAAAGGGAGAAGGTCTAGGTATCATAAGTCCTTTGTGGATTAGATGCTTAACTTGATTAGTTTTTTCTTGTTAATCTAAAGGTCCATGCATATAAGGTGCTTTATGGGGAGGAGAACTACTATGAACTAATTATATATTATGGTCAAAAAATCCCCTAGAAGGTGGTAGTTTAGAAGGAAAATCAGCAAAAGAAAACAACCCTTATAGGAATCCATAAATGATTTATGTGCATTAGGAAGTTTATGTTGGAGTTAGACGTCTGCGGAAGCACGCGAACAGCGCAATGAAGAAGAAGAAGCTTGGAGCACAACACACAAGACTGAATGTATTACTAGAGAATGTACAAAGATAAGTAGCCCATTAGGGCAATAGGCGTATATACAAGCCGGGGGAAAAAAACCTCCTAAAGAGGGAAAAAAGTGCCCCGGCAGTCCTAGAGTGTTCACACACATCACTACCTAAATATATCAACAAATCCCCCCTGGGAGTGATGCGGTGAACAAGGAGCTGGCACTCATGTATAAGGAAGTGCCAATCTATGTGGAAATCACTCCACAAAAGGAAGTAAGCCCAAAGCTTTGCGGAAAGCTTCAAACTTCTCCCTAGGCAGAGCCTTCGTGAAAAGGTCTGCAATGTTCTCCTGCGTGGGCACATATGCCAAGCTGATCTCCCCAGCAGAGAACCTCTCCCTGACATAGTGATAATGCACCTCAATGTGCTTAGTGCGAGCATGGAACACAGGGTTCCTCGCAACTGCCAATGCGCTCTGATTGTCAGTGAAGATGGTGGTGGCAGAAGACTGGCCAACACCCAAATCAGCCATAAGGCGTCTGAGCCACACACACTCAACAGTCGCTCTGAAAGCTGCCCTATACTCAGCCTCACAACTGGAAGTGGCCACAATAGGCTGCTTCTTGCTCAACCAAGATATACATGAGCTACCAAGCATGAAGAAAAAACCACTGGTGGACACACGAGTGTCATAGCAACCAGCCCAATCTGAGTCAGAAAAAGCATGCAAATCTGGCGGTAGTGATCCCCCCTTGGGATAAAACAACCCAAGTAGCCGAGTACCACTCAAGTAGCGAAAGATGCGCTTAACCGCTTTCCAATGCGTGACTCCTGGGCAATGCATAAACCTGCTCATCTGTGAGACAGCAAACTGAATATCTGGCCGAGTAATGCATAAGTAAATCAAGCATCCAACAGCCTGCTGATAGAGAACAGCATCAAATGCATCTCCAGCATCATGAAGACTCAATCGTAAACCTGTCTCCATAGGAGTGGCAATAGGTTTACAGTCTTCAAGGCCAAAACGCTGCAATAATGTGTCAATATATTTCGTTTGACACAAAGCCATTCCACCATCAACGTGCATAAACTGAATGCCCAAATAGTGATGCAAATGCCCCAAATCAGACATCTCAAATGAGGCATGCAAATCAGCCTTAAAATCAGCAATATGTGTCTCAATAGGACCAGTGAGCAGCATGTCATCAACATAGACAACAATGATCAGAAGCACATCATTAGCACGCTTAACATATAAGGTGCTTTCAGTTGGACTGTTCTCAAAACCATGTGCAATCAGATAGGCATGTATCTTCTCATACCAAGCACGTGGTGCTTGCTTTAAACCATATAACGCCTTCTTTAACCTGCACACCTGGTTTTCATGCCCTTTCTGCACAAAGCCACGGGGCTGAAAAACATACACTTCTTCATGCAAGTCACCATTCAGAAATGCTGTTTTAATGTCCAACTGATGTACATTCCAACCATGATGGGCTGCAAGTGCACAAATGCTCCGAACAGTAGTCATACGGCATGTAGGTGCAAAGGTCTCATCAAAATCAATGCCTCTTTCCTGTGCATAACCCTTTGCAACAAGCCTAGCCTTATACCTGTCAACTGTACCATCAGGTTTACGCTTCAGCTTGTATACCCACTTAGTGCCAATGGCCTTCTTGCCAGGAGGCAAGTCACATAAAGACCATGTACCATTCTTCATTATAGCATCATATTCAGATTGCATAGCAGCCATCCAATTTTCTGAATTTTGTGCTTCATCAAAAGAAATAGGCTCATTCTCATCACAGAGACTAGATGCAGCCATAGCATAGCAATCTGATGCAAAGGAGGCACTATGAGAGCCTGAACGAGTACGATATGACAAAGGTGCATCTAATTTGCTGTCACGCAAAGTCTGCACCAGCCATTTTGGCATAGTTTTTGCCTGCTCAATATCAGCTCTCTCATCAATAAGTGCATCATGTAAATCTGCATCAGAAATGGAATGATCTGCATCATCATATGAAACCTGCAAAGGCTGAGAAGTTGCCTCATTAGGACCAGCACTAGCCTGTCCACCTGTAAAAAGAGGCATCAAAGTATCATACATGTCTTTGGAGCTAACAGATGTCTCCTTAGTACATGAAAGCAATGGCTGAATAGCATCTTCCACAAAGACAACATCACGGCTAACCAGAATGCGTTTAGTCTGTGGATGATACAGACGATAGCCTTTACTTTCAGAACTGTACCCAACAAAAATACATTTTACTGCCTTATCATCCAATTTTCTGCGATGTTGTTCAGGCACTAATGCATATGCCAAACAACCAAAAACACGCAGATGAGCAACAGATGGCTTGCGGTCATGCCAAGCCTCATATGGAGTGATAGACTGCAACGCTTTAGTGGGACACCTGTTCAGTACATATGCTGCACACATGACAACCTCAAGCCAGAAACTATGTGGTAAAGCCTGACTTTTGACCATGCACCTCGCCATCTCCATGAGTGACCTGTTCTGTCGTTCAGCAACTCCATTCTGTTGAGGTGTATACGGCACTGTACACTGGTGTTTTATCCCACGTTCAGCCAGAAATGCATTAAAATCTGAAGACATATATTCCCCCCCTCGATCAGAACGGAGGGTGCCCATTTTACATGCTGACAGATTTTCAGCTAAAACCAAAAACTGTTTGAAGCACATGAACACTTCGGACTTTGCTTTGAGTGGATATACCCATGCATGCCTGGAAAAATCATCAATGAAAGTCACGAAGTAAAGGTAATTTCCAAAAGAGGGTGTCTGCATAGGACCACAGACATCACTATGTACAAGCTGCAATTTTTGCGTAGCTCGAACTGAACCATCTTTTGGAAAGGAAGAACGCTGCATTTTGCCCAAAATACAGCCTTCACAAACATGTTTTCTAGGTGCCTCAAGTTTGGGCAAAGAGGACACCATTTCAGATTTCTGCAGGCGTAACAAACTAGCAAAATTCAGATGACCAAAGCGTGCATGCCAAAGCTTTGCATCTGACATAGCCTGAGAATCATGAACTGCACATGCCGAATCATTCACAGATCTTTCATAGTCTATGAGCTTATACAGCCCACGACATAAAATGCCAGAAGCAATAATCACATCGCCATTTGAGAGATCATGGAGTGTACACCTGTCATCAACAAATTTCACAACCAAGCCAATCTTGGCTAATGCAGAAACTGATAACAGATTCTTTTTGATCCCTGGCACAAATAAAGCATCTGACAAAGTGAAAGAACTACCATCAGCAGTAGTCAGAATGATCTTACCAACTCCCATAACAGGATAAGAGGAGTTATTGGCGCATGTGACAGTATTCCCTGTAGGAGCAGGCTCAAGTGAAGAGAAGAAACTGCGCTGCGAGGTAATATGTTTGGTCGCCCCACTGTCAAAGTACCAAACATCTGAGTCTACTGCAGACATGCACTGATCAGGAGAAGATGGGTCAAAACTGCAGACAGTAGTAAACGCCCATTCTTCTTCCTGCACAAGATTTGCAGACTCTGTTTTTGGTGTAGAGGCCCCTGCAACAACCATTCCAGCCTCTTTCTTCTTTGCCTCTTTAGCAGCCAGTTTTGGACAGTTCTTTATGATATGATCATTGCCTTTACAGTACTTACAAAACAATTTCTGCTTTTCTGATTTTTTCTCATCTTTGTCTTGGTTCTTTGAATGTGCAGCATTTGCAGATTTCTGCTTACTAGTAGAAGAGCTCCATTTTCCTTTGCCCTTCTGACTAGCCAGGAAAGCTTGATCTGCAACACGCATAATGGACCTGTTCTGCCTGGACTGATCTTCCTGCAATAGAACAGAGACTAATTCCTCAAATGACAAGGCATTCGGATTGCCTTTCATCATCAACCGAAGAGTAGAGGCAAAACTCTGATATGAATCAGGAAGACCATTCAGAACGGTCTGCACAAGTGAGCTATCTGGTATAACCTCATCAGCAGAAATCAATTGTTCCTTCAGGTCTTTGATCTTTGTAAGAAAACTGTCCATAGAATCACCTTCATTCATGTGCTCACTCTCCAACTGTTTTCGGAGGTAAGCAACACGAGCCTCATTCCTAGCCTGGTACAAAGTGGTGAGTGTATCCCAAGCATCCTTTGCTGTTCTGCAAGAGCGAATGTGAGGAATAATGGCACGTTTGATAGACAAAGCTATCAATGCATGTGCCTGGGCATCTCTGCCATCCCAATGAATCTGCTCTGCAGTAGGTGCAACAGAAACAGCAGCACGAACAGGAATCTGCGGAATATCATCTTCGACACCATCTTCATCAGCTCCAACACCTGTATTTGCAGTACCTGTCGTTACAGGTGTAACAGGACGTCTTTCAACACCTTGCACAATGTTCCACAATCCTTTTGCAACCAGTACATGTCGCATCATATAAGCCCATAATGGGTAGTTGGTACCATCCAACTTATCCTCAACAGCCAACATACGGAATACATCACTACTTTCAGCCATGGCCGGTGACTAAAATACCTTGATGCAGAAAATTGACTGTATCTAAAAAAGTTGAACGGAACTGCCCAAACGAGTTCTGCTAGACCTGTAGCAGACTTCGAGACGCTTAAACTGGAAAACAGAAACTGGTATATACCTTTGGCACAAAAGGACGAAATAGCCTGCACAAGCGCTGCGATAGTGCGTTCGGAGGCCAAAACGAGCTCAGATCGCGATTTTGGCACCACAGAGCAAAGCAGTTTTGATCTCGGAAACACCCTGAGTATGCTCACCAAATTTCGTGCGAATCTGAGACTGCAAACGGAGGAGTGTCGACGGCGCCCTAGAAGAAGCGACGACCTGCTCTGATACCAATTGTTAGAGTTAGACGTCTGCGGAAGCACGCGAACAGCACAAGGAAGAAGAAGAAGCTTGGAGCACAACACACAAGACTGAATGTATTACTAGAGAATGTACAAAGATAAGTAGCCCATTAGGGCAATAGGCGTATATACAAGCCGGGGGAAAAAAACCTCCTAAAGAGGGAAAAAAGTGCCCCGGCAGTCCTAGAGTGTTCACACACATCACTACCTAAATATATCAACAGTTTATGTGTGTAATCAACTATATTATTGACAAAAACAATACATGAGTTGTAGCCGTTGCTAAATGAATGTTTTACTTGAGTATGACTAATTAATGGAAGTGGTTGGAATGGATGCATTGTACAAAAAGAAATATCTTGATGATTAAACTTTAAACTCATTGTGTGTGTATGATAATAAATGCATGGACTATGATAATGACAAAAAGGCATTCCAATTATAACATCATAGGATGGCAAAGGAGCAAGTAAGAATGTGCATTCATCTACATATGAACCTATACAAAGATAAATGTTATGAACTTCACTTGTAACATTATATCTATTTCCTTTAAATGCAGCCTTAACTTTATACATAGAAGGAAAAGGGTTTACTTGGAGATCTTGCACTAGTTTATGAGAAAAAAATCATACAAACGATCATCTTCATGTAAAATATTAACAACTTTACCATTAATAGTACCTTTCATGCGAAGTAAAGAGTGAATAGAAATTGCATTGCCCATGGTACTTAGATCTGTTTCTAGTGCTTCTTCGGTCCTATCAGGTTGAATGTCTCTAAGAATCACCTCCATGTTGTGTATTTGAGCTCTCAAGAAAATGGGTCAAAACAACAAACAATAGTAGACATCCAATCTTCATTCTACAGAAGATTGGCAGACTTTGTTTTCGGTGTAGAGGCCTTCGCAACAACCATTTCGACCTCTTTCTTCTTTGCCTCTTTATCAGCCAATTTTGGATAGCTGTTAATGATATGATCATTTGCTTTACAATATTTGCAAAACAATTTCTGCCTTTCTGATTTCTTCTCATCTATGTCTTCCTTCTTTGAATATGCAGCATTTGCACATTTTTGCTTACTAGTAGATGAGCTCCATTTACCTTTGCCCTTCTGACTAGCCATGAAAGCTTGATCTACAAATGCATAATAGACCTCTTCTTCCTAGATTGATCTTCTTGCAATAGAATAGAAACTAACTCTTCAAGCACTAAGGCATTTGGATTTCCTTTCATCATCAAACAAAGACTAGAAGCAAACTCAGATATGAGTCAGCGAGACCATTTAGGGCTGTTTGCACAAGTGATTTGTTAGGAAGAATTTCATCAACACAAATCAACTCCTCCTTTAAATCCTTGATATTCTTCAAAAAAATTGTCCATAGAATCACCTTCATTCATGTGCTCACTCTCCAACTCTTTTTAGAGGTAAGCAACAAGAGCCTCATTCTTAGCCTGGCATAATGTGTTAAGTGTATCCTGAGCATCTTTAGTTGTTCTGCAAGAGTGAATGTGAGGAATAATGGCACATTTGGTAGACAAGGCTTTCAATGCATGTGCATGAGCAATTCTACCATCCTTGGAGAGTGTTGATGACACCTTAGATGAAGCGACGACTTGATCCGATACCAATTGTTGGAGTTAGATGCCTGCGTAAGAACATGAACAACAGAAGGAAGAAGAAGAAGCTTGGATCACAACACACAATACTAAATGTATTACCACTAGAATGTACAGAAATAATTAGTCCATTAGGGATGTAGACATATGTACAAGCCGGGTGAGTAAACCTTTTAAAGAGGGAAGAAAGTGCCCACGACGGTCCTAGTGTGTTCACACATGTCACTACCTAAATATATAAACACTTCTTTGGTCATACTTTGAAAACAATTCTCCAAATCACAGGGTAGCTTTATTTTCATACAATCATCCTTAAACCAAGAGTTATTTTCCTCAAATACCATATCCCTCTCAAATATAAATCCTTTGTTAGTGGGAATATATAACATATATCCTTGTTGATTCTGATCATAACCAATAAATATGCATCTTTCAGCTTTTGGATCAAGTTTTCCCCTAATCTCCAATTTTACAATGATCTAAAAAAGATCTCCTACCAATCCATGCCACATAAGGTTCATCCTATCTAGAGACTTGGATGGAAGCCTATTGATTAGGTAAGTAGCTGTGGAAACAACATCTACCCATAGATAAGTAGGGATTTTCTTTCTCATTCAACATTGATCTTGCAGACTCTACTGTTAATCTATTTTTTCTCTCTACCACTCCATTCTATTCAAGAGTGTACCTTGTTGTAATATCTCTCTTTATGCTTCTCTTGTAAGAAGGAGTCAAAATCATGTGAGAAATACTCCCCACCTCTATCAAATCTGAACCTCTTCAAACTTTTACCTGTTTGATTCCCAACCAATGTCAAAGAATTCTTGAAACAAGTGAAGAATTCATCTTTGTGCTTCATAAAATAAAGTATTTTCCACCTACTATAGGCATCTATGAATGAAACATAATACCTTGACGTTGAAATTGATGGCTCTCTACTAGGACCCCACACAAATCAAGATCCATCTCGACATGATCGAGGTGAAAGACATGAAGGGGTTCTCCTGGTCAAATCTCCAACTGGGGGCTATCTAAGGAAAGCAAGACTTGATAGATGTTACATAAACCAAAACACCATCCTCCAATGGGGTATTCCTTCAATTTCCCAACTCATGTGCCTCACTATCTCTGACCACTACCTGATTACTCTTTTGTTCAAACCAATTCCCATGCTCTAGAGAGCTCCTTGGTTTCATGCTTGTTAGACGTTATTTTCCCTCCCCTCAATCCATCAAGAAAGTTCCGCAGTGTGGGTGGAAGCCATTGCCTACTGTAACGAACTGGCTAAGTGCTAGAGAAGCGCGGTGGAAAGGACTTGACAAATTCTGATCAGAATTCAGAAGGATATAAGAGATATCCCGAAAAAAAGATGAGAAACGGTGTACCGTAGGCTCTCACGGCTTGAAGAAGAGTTGAACAAAGGTAACTTACAATGCCAATGAGGTCTTTTGAAAATAATAGGAAGACTAAGATTGAAGGAGGAGGTTCAAAGGAAAAATCTTCTAATATTCTTCAAAAATTGGTGGGCGGGGAAGCCCAACAAAACTTCAAAAGAGATATGTAACATCATCAAACGGAAACAAGCTAGGGAATGCATCCCCTTCTTGGTCGATAACAATGGTATCAAATGTAGCACGGAAGTTGAGAACAAATCTTTCATCGTCGAGCACTTTACCCATCTTCTCACGATCTCGACTCCTCTTTCCCTACACAGGCGTGACTCCATGGCAACCATCTCAAGGGTTGCTCAATCTAGAATCCCACAGAATATGAATTCTCTTCTGGATGCTAATATTTTCGAGAATGAAATTATTGAGGTTATTGATGCTCTTCCCAATGGGAAAAGTTTGGGTCCTGATGGTCTCACTAATGAGGTTTTCAAGTCCCTCAAGTATGAGGTGGCCACCCTGCTGCGTCTAGTGTGGAAAGAGGCTCTCTCCTTTTGCGCCCTCACTGAGTATCTTAATAATGGTGTCATCAAGTTATTTCACAAAAGGGGAGATAAGAACAAAATTGAAAGCTGGCGACCGATTACCATGCTACAAACTGGATACAACATAATTGCCAAAGTTATCGCCAACAGAATCGCTTGTCATTTAAAGTCATGGCTTTGTGAGGAACAGAAACGTTTTATCAAAGGTAGATCTATACTGGAACCAATTGTCAATATTTGGGAAAGCCTTGCATTTGCTGAGGAGTCTGCACAAGATTTGGTATTCATTAAGATTGACTTCGACAAAGCATATGACAGATTGGAATGGGACTTTATTCTTCAATCACTAAAAGACCTTAGATGTAGCCAAAAGTTCACGAAGATGGTTTCGACTCTTCTCAAAAACGCTTCAACTAGAATAAATATCAATGGTAAGCTCTCTGAGCTCATACGTTTAAAAAGATCTATCAAGGAAGGCTTCGCTCTAGCTCCATTGCTCTTTGCTATCGCCTCGAATGGCCTCAATTGCTTATTTAAGGATCACATGGATGCTCGAAATCTCAAGGGTCTCTCCCTACCTCTAAATCACGGCCAAATGATTGGTACACTCTTTGCCGATGACATGAATGCCTTTGTGCATAATGATATGAAGAGCATCTAGGTGTTCTGGAGTTGCCTCAACACCTTTTGTGTGGTTACTAGATCAGGGGTGTCAAGTTATCCCTAGAGGTCAAGTCTTCCGTCTCCTCGGCATTCCGATGGGCTTCGACATCTCAATGGTCCAACGATGGAACTTCGTGCTATCGAAGCTCGATAGGAAACTAAATCAATGGAAAGGTATGAAAGTCAACTTGGTAGGGCGTGCCATGGTTGTTAACACATTTATGCTTTCTACGACTATTTACTTTATCTCTTGTTGGATACCTAAGGAGAAAAAGTTGGCCAAAGTGGAAGGAATCTGTAGAAACTTCCTATGGACAGGGGACCCCAATAGGAGGGGGATTCCCAAAATCAAATGGGAAACTTGAATCAGCTCGAAAGAGTCAGGGGCTTGAGAATTTTGGATATCGTTGGGTTGGCTAACAAGTTGGTGGCAAAGTGGCTTGTCAAGGCTTGGAGCAATAGTGAGTCCTCTTGGGCTAAATTGATCTTCACAAACATGGAAGACCTTACCTTAATTGGCCATCCTGGTTGGAAGGACATACAAATTCTCACGCTTTTGTTCTCCCCCCACTCGGTGTCCCCTAAAGGCTCTAGCCTTGTGTGTTCTTTATGGAAGAGTTGGAACAAGGCCAAACAATTCATAAGAATAAGTGATGAGCGGAAGTGGGTGGCTGGGATAAGACAAAATGACACTATCTCGTTCTCGATCAGCAACATAAGGGGGTGGAGCCTTGGAACCTCCAAACTACAAAGCGGTTATAGAACAAGGTGTTCAAACAGTGGAAACAACTCTGGAAATAAGAGGCCAGACGATGGATGAGGTTTGAAGACTTAGACCTGAGACATAGAGTTACCCTCAAGGAATGGACTCTTCTTCAAGGCAGGTGTTTAGCGTGGGACCGCTCAACTACGAGCCTTCTCTATGACACGATCTTCCTTGCTTGGAGGGCCTCAAATGGTGCAACGGTAATAAAATATCCAGAATCCCCAACTTCAAAGAGAACTTAGATGTTCATCACACCCTTAACAAGAGGTGGTGCCTTTCTTGGACCAAACTTTGATGGGAACTAAAGTTCATGTCTATTTGGCACCCCCTAATTGCGAACAAAAATTCCATTCTCATGTGGAAGATCTTGCATAAGGGAATCTGGTCCAATGCAAGGGCTAACAAAATCTGTGATATGCCGCCATGGTGCAAGCATTGCCATCAATGCATCGAAGATTTAGCTCACCTATTCTTCAATTGCCCCAAGCCCGTGTTATCTAGCTTCACGTGATGTGGGTATTGAGACTCACGAGCCAAATCAATTGGCAACAGGTGTTGTTGGGTGAGGTGGCTGGTTGCTCCTCGACACTGTGGAATGCCATCAGGGGTGAGACTCTTTGGAAGATTTGGAGGGTGCGATGTGCTGCCAGTTTTGGCCAAACTCCTAAGGAATCATCGATCAAAAAATCCTTGTTTCTTCTAGGTAAAAGAATCTCTCGGGATAAGAGATCTCCACCATTTAGACATCATTGTATTTGTCTCCTCGAAAACAACAAGTTGAAACCCAAATGGGTCCCACATGAGGGAGATGATATATTTATCCGCCTCATTTGTAATGCCCTTCCATACTCCTCCCCTCCATTGTGGGAGTTGGGGGGTCCCATGGGCACTATTCGCATTCACTTGTAACTTTTCTTCTTTATTTTAATTAAAGTCCAAGAGAATAGGCTAAGGCCGAACTTCCTTTTATTTAAAAAAAGAAGCAGAAAAATGAACTCTTGAATAGTGAAGTGAACTTTGTTTGTACTCAGAAGCTACCTTTCTGGTGTTTGTAAGCGAGACTCTCAATGTGATAAAGACTCTAACACATCGTTCAAATTTCACATGTTGAGGACAAGGGAATAAAGTCTTCTGTTTAAATATTATTGAAGATAGCTAAGATATTTTATTTGTAGAATGCACGTCTTGAAAATTTTCATGAACACATCGTCCATATGAACTGAAGCTCAAACTCACATGGGACAGAGTTGGAAGACTTCTTGTTAACCGAGAGATAATTCAGTTATAGTTTAATTATTATTTGACCTCCAAACTTGGATTTTATTATGTTAATTCTAGTTCCACATTAGAGACGATGTATGCTAGTATTTTCCTAAGAGTTTGACCATGAGAACTACGCATTAGACATTGATATTGCAAAAGACGAAACAAAAAGGGAAAGTAAAAGAAGAATGGTTTCATGAACTTCAAAAAATATGTTAGTAAAAACCTAGTATCGTTTTCATGATTCAGATAGATTACTCCTTACATTTCTGTATTGTTAAAATGTACGCCCAACATTGTTGTCGATAAAGCACTCGGATCACTTGAATATTAATGAATGCTCGTTTCCGCATGTCAACGGAAAGACGCTTAAAAGATATAGCCAAGATTTTGATACGCTATACCAGAGCTTATATATTACATTGATGGTTACAACAAATTTTGGAGTTTTAAGGTAAATGACGGACCACTAATATTAATTCATATTTCCATTATAAAGAGAAAATTGTTATTGCTCATAGTTTGGTAAATGTTATATATCACTTGAATTGTATCCTTTAGTGTAACTAAGCATCCGCTTAGCTAAACCTTGCACATGAATGCAGATTAGAAAAAAATGTTCTGAAGCATAAGAAACATATTATGAAATTTATTTGTCTTATAACTCCTAATAGCATTCAATTTTGGATTTATCTCTTAATTATCTTCACAATACAATAGTTAAGAAAATAAAGATTTTATTGGTTGTTCTTTCCTTGGACCTTGGGGATCAAATATTCTGACATCTAGTACCACATAGCTTATAGGTCAAGAAAAAGCCCCTCTTGAGTTCTTTAGGAAAAGGAAGAACCTTTACACACGACAGAAAAACATTGAGAGAGAAACGTTACTAAGAACTTGCAATCCAGAAAAAACTTCTCTAGAGTCAATATTTTTTGAACCACACTGTCGTAACAACTAGCTAAGAGGGATGAGAGAACGTACATAGTTACATTATGGATTTAGAATTTAGAAAAGGAATACTAAGAACCTTAATGTACTAGGACAAAGAAGTAGTTAATGGAATAGAGCATTAGGACCATCATGTGCTTAAGATATGAATCTACGCCCAAGAATATGGCTCTATACATAACTCATTTGAATGGATTGGCGTCTCTTGCAAGTTGATGCCTTCGATCAAAGTGTTGGCCATCCAAGTGTCAAGGATACTAGGTACGATCTTGGTGAAGTGTTTCATAAACTATTGTTCAGCCTTTACTTAATCTAGAAAAATAGAAAATTCTACAAGTTGATGATATCCGTCGAAGTGTTGGTCATCCAAGTGTCAACCAAATGTTTTTGTTTACTCTACTCAACTCAAGTGTACGTGTTTTAGTGGTTCTAGATATCTTGTGGAAATATAATATCTCACAATGCTTATAGGACTTGGAACCAAGACCTCTTCTCTCCCATTCACTTGATTGAATCACTACGTCAAGTTTCTTTTATTGTTTTTGAGAGCATATGAACCTATGCTTAATTCTAATATTGCAACGTTGGCACTACACAACAATCGCCAAACAGTGTGCAATTTCAAAATTTGTTTGAATCAATCAGATGATCATATCATAAGCATATTTTCTAACATTTTTACTCCTTAGAAAACATTTTGATACCTAGAAGTGAAGCTATAAATTTTCGAAAGATTACCGTGGAGCTTCATCTTCTTGTCAATGGTGGGATTCACCTAATAATCAAAATCAATAGGGGAGATATATTATCTCATCCATAGAGAAAGGATTCAAAACACCATCTTATTTTGGACTTGACAAGCTTAACTAAATGCAAGTAGGTAACGAACGCGAAAGGTGGATCAGAAAACATACCTACCTAATTCATTATTTGCATATTCTGCTATGTTTGAGCGAACAAGCTAGATGGGAGGATTCTATATGTACCTTTTCATATCGAATTTTACTACTCCTCCATATTTTTCCACTAATAGTGCATGTACATAGCAACTATAGGGGGACTTCTTTCCCTTTCAAAAATTTGTGGACTTCTCTTACATCGGAATTTAATATATAAAATGAAGTAGAGCTTTAGCTTGATCCAAAAATCTAGCTTAGATATTTGTACAATGCTTCACTCTTGAAAAAACATTTACTTGAATTATTATCTTATAAGAGGACCAATTGATCGAGCTAAACTTGAAAATACTAGGTATGATGTTGGTGAATTGTTCACTAACTTCAACCTTTACTTGAACTAGAAGAAGGAAAATGTTTTATGAACCTTTTCATATTTACAAAAAAATTCTAAAAACAGCAGCTTAACATATTGGGACTTCTCAAATATACAACCAATTCATAATGCCTTTCTCTTCAATGTTTTCTTAAACTCTTACAGAAAAGTACCAAATCCTTTTGTTCTCCATTCCAGATGCTACTTTGCTTTAAGCAAACTCAAATGAATTAGTGAACTTGGACTTAGCATCTTTCAATATTAAATGGGATTTATACAACACAACCGTATTTGATATTTTATATCATAACCTACCTTTAGTAAAATGGTTCACATACTATATCTGACTCAAGTCCAAACTTTTTGAAAGATTTTAAGGAAGAAGCAAAACTTTGTGTAATTAATTCGAACTTTTAAGACATTTAATCTTATTTGGATCAAGCTTGAAATCCACCAAAAACTTTAAATTTCAAAGAACTATTCCAAACATGGTTTTGAAGCATTTTATCTACCTTTAGTGGAACTCATCTACAACCTAATAATGCTTTTCGGAGTAGAAGTAAAATCATATTCAATCACTAGATACTAGCATTGTATCAATCATCGGTATGTCCACCCATCGCACTTCTATTGAAGAAAAAATTTCTTTTGGAAAAAAAAAACTAACGATTCGAATACGATTAATTTGAAATTTGTTTCTCGTAGTATTTTAAGAATCCTTACTTAAAATGTACTTGTTATGCATTTCCCTTAGTTCACAGATTAATGGCAACAACTGCCTTTGCCTTGAACTAACTTTATTCGATCTAAGCTTTTCTTCAAGAGACCCTTTCTAATTGACTTTTTCTTCTAAAAGTCACAACATTACATTGATAAAATTACTATACATTGAGACGTTCACAATTCATGTAATCTACCTGTCATACTTGAATTCTAAAAGACGATCCTATAAGTTACATACTTCTTAAGCTTCTTAATTAGTTGTTCATTCTTTCTCTTGAGGTGTTCTCTTGGTTCATGATATTTAGCACCTTCAATTTGAACTTCACCTTTTAGGTTTCAATCTCATTGAGCATCCAAACTTAAATAAAGATTCATTCCAAGAGTAAATGATACATACCATCCTATAGCTCCATATCCCATACTATCTTTCCTACATCATCATGAGTATAAAATTTGGTATCAGTACAACCATACTTTAAATTAACATTAAAGTGTAGGTGATAATTATGCTATAGTCTAAACACATCTCTCTAGAGTACCTTTTCAACCAAATACTCGAAGTTTTTTGGATTGAAGGATTTATCTTTATCTCACTCTTTCTTTTTCTAGCGCTTCCTCAACAAGATCATTCCATGATGTGATCCTTTATCTTATTCTTTGTCTTGGAAAGTTGAAAATATTTTTATGGAATCAGCATCGATTCTTCTTTTCTAAGGTCTTCAAAAAAATAAATATGGTTTCAACATATTTAAATTATTCATATTCAAGATTTGGCTTCTTAATCAAATTCTTTGTAGCAATAAAAGCTTTTTACTTGTTATCCTTATATTCCATGATGATTAAATCTTTGAGGATCTACCCATGTAATTTTGCAAGAATATATTTGCTGATTAAGTGTATGTCTCAACCAATGCTTTTGGATTTTGTCTTTGAGAGATCCACTTAAGGATACATAAACATAAGTTTATACTTTCCGCATATCTAACTTGCATGTCCATGGTGCCAAACTACATACACGGAACTACAATCCTTTCTACTTGTGACTTGTTCTGAAACAATTAGAAACTTTGGCATTCTTTATTTAAAGTTGTGAGTTACAACCACACTTAGGGATACCAAAATTGTATAACCATAACATGCAATGAAGTTACTTTATAGGAAAGGTTACTACTTTGTTATGTATATAAATTATTCTCCAATGATAGATTTTGTCTTTACCTAGAAATATTGCATAAGTTTTTAATTGTTTAATTGTCCTTACATATTCATGAACTTTTACTTGATTTCAGAAAAAAAAGCTCATCGACCAATTGAGATCTAGTACTTCGCGCGTTTGGATGTCCCAAATGATATGTTGATCTTGAATATGATACCATAAAATTATTTGTCCCTTGAAATAGGAAAAATCTATTACTTCATGTAAGTTCTTCCCTTTGGGAAGTATCGGGTATCCTTGAGATTACGTATATATATTTCATATAAGATGAAAGTGTTATAAATATAACCACCAAGAAAATTTTAAACTTTTCTAAGAAAAACGGCTTTTAGAGCCTTTTTAACTCTTGTCTTGGTGTTTCAAGACTGCGAAAGCACACAAACAACACAAGGAAGAAGAAGAATCTTGTGGAAAGAAACAACGGTGATGAATTACGAAGGAAGAACATGTTTTCATCCTAGTGCTGGTGGGATTGACCTTATATTTGAAGTCAATTGAGGGAATCTATTCTCTTATCTGTACAATATGATCCAAAATAGCATCTAGATTTGGACTTTATAAACTTAACCAAATGCAAGTAGGGAAGGAGTGAGAAGCATTGTTCAAAATACATACTCAGCTAAGTCATTATTTGACTTTTGTGGTATCTTGGGACTAACAATTTAGATGGGTGGATTCAGGATATTCTAGGTCAATTTGAATACTCCTCCATATTTGGCCACCACTAGAGCATGGACGTAGCAACTAGACCAAAACTTCTATCCATTTCAAGAATTATATACCTCCAATTATAATTGAATTTCATTTACAGAACGAAGTGTAACTTTAGGTTGGTCCATATATCTAACTTGGATATTTGTACAATGCTTCGTTTGCGAACAAAGCTTTACTTGATTTATTACCTTATGTGAGGACCACTTTGATCGAGTTGAGCTTGAGAATACTAGGTACGATGTTGGTGAAGTGTTTCATAAACCATTGTTCAACCTTTACTTCAGCTAGAAAAGTAGAAAATTCTATATGAACTTTTTCATACTTAGGAAACGTTTCTATAGAACATAGCTTAACAAGTTGGGACTTCTTAAATATACAACCAAGTCCTAACTCCTTTCTCTTAAATATTGTTCTAAAGTCTTATAGAAAACTATAAAATAGCTTTTTCTCCATGCGAGATGCTACTTTGCTTGAGGCAAACTTAAATGGATTAGTCAACATAGACTTATCATCTTTCAGGATTGAATGAGATCTATACACCACAGTATTATGTGATGTTTTATTCAATAACCTACGCCAAGAAATTAAGACTAACCTTTAATTAAATGAGTGACATACTGTAGTTGAGTCAATTACAAACTTTTTGGAAAATGTTAAGGAAGAACCAAAACTTTGTGTAATGAATTCAATCTTGTGAGACATTTAACCGAGTTTGAGTCAAACTTAATATAAACCAAAAACTTTGAATTTTCAAAGAATTATTCCAAACATGGTTTTGAAGCATTTTGGCTACCTTCAATAGAACTCATCTAGAATCTAAAAATGATTTTTTGAAAAAACTAAAATTCTATTAAATCACTAAGCACTAGCTCTATATCAATCATTGGTATGTCCATCCACTTAGCTTCTATTCATGCGATTTCTGCTTTATTCAGAAAATTAATGATTCAATTAAGACTAATTTGAAGTTTTGTTTTCATAGTCTTTTAAAACTCCTTACCTGGAATGTAGTTGTTCTGCATTACTTTGAGTCCATAAATTCATTGCAACGAATGGTTTTATCAATTGAATGTTTTTCCTCAAACTAACTTTATTTTATCTAACCCTCCTTCAAGGGACCTTTGCTATTTTATTTTTTTTTGAGTTTCATACTATGTTAGTGATACGACTCTAATTTGCATCATTCACAATTTATATAATATGCTAGCCATAGCTGAGTTGTAAAAGAAGATCCTACAAGTTGCATACTTCTTGGCCTTTCTAATTACTTGTCATTTCTTTCTCTTGAAGGGTTTCCTCGATTCACGCTATTAATTACCTTGAATTTTAACTTCACCTTTTAGGTTTGAATCTCATTGGGCAACCAATCTTACTTAAAGATTCGTTCCAATACTAAGTGATACATACCATACTACAATGCAATATGCCATATGATCTTTCCTACATCACTATGAGTATAAAATTTGGCATCCCATACAACCATAATTTAAATTCACATTCAAGAGTGGTTGATATTTTTGTTGTAGCCTAAAAAAATCTTGTTAGAGTACCTTTTCACGTAGATACTCTAAATTATTTGAATACACTTCACTGTTCAACAAAAAGTTCGATAACTTGGAGAGCTAAGATTCCAAACGACAGTTAATCGTACCTCCTCATACCTTATGAAAAGAAAGTCATCGTGAAGGTCAAGCTATTATTATTCACCGTACAGAAAAATAGAAGTACAATAGGAGCATTTCGTGTTCCCACGTCCTTTCCTATTAACGGACATTTGTTTATAACTTCATTTTCATACGAAAAGTTTTTCCGTAATTCTCAGTTGCGGGGGCTCCCCTGTGGAGCTCGATTGGTTTGTTTCAGTCGGGGCGCTACCCTAGGTCTTCGTCATGTCGATGCACGACGCCCTCAGGAATGGGAAGGCGGGTCCTTCCTCTCTGCCGACAGATTCGTGTGGATTGCAGACAACGTTCAACCCAATATTTGACAGTGGTGAATCTCTTGGGCGTTCTGGTTCTGTGATTTCCGCAGGAGGTCATCAGACCGACAGCGTGCAGGTATTTACTAAACTTTTGGCTGCCCAACAAAGCACCAATGCATTGTCGTACGCCGGTGCTCTACAAGCTCCTCAGCAAAATCACCTATCAATGTTCAACTTGCTTGGATACTCAGGTATGTCTCCTCCTCAGTCGTCTGTTAGAGACATTAAAGGAAAAGGTAAACTGGATGTGGACTTAGAGGAGGTTGATACCTTGCCTAGCTCATGTCCAGAACATCATTTGAATCTGGACCCCGAGGTTGATGACAGAGATGACGCCACTCTTCTCATTGATAGCACGGCTCTGGAAAAATGGAATAACCATTTGTCTGAGAAAGTTGTTATAGGTTTATGTCATGGTCTTAGACCTGCTCAGGACATTTTAAAGAATTGGATGAAGGTTAACTGGGAAAGTAGAGGTTTATTTGCTAAACACATTCAATATCTGCCAAATAACTATTTTCTTTTCTTTTTTGAGGATGGAAATAATGCCATGCAAGTGATAGCTGAAGGTCATTGGTTAATCAGAAATACTCCTATATCTTTTTTTAAATGGTACCCTGGATTCAACCCTAGGGGCCCAAAGCCAACTAAGGTGCCTGTTTGGGTTGAACTTCCTGATTTGCCTTTGGAATTTTTTCCTTGGATAGACAAACTTGGGGGACTCTTAGGTAAAGTTCTTGGACAAAAACCAAGAAATGGCTTTAATCCCAAGTGGGATCCTCTGTTGCTTGTTGAAGTAGATATCTCTAAAAGCATTAAACCGTCTTTGGTTCTTAAAAATTCTGAAGGTTGTAAGCTACATGAACAAAGAGTTTTATACAAAAATTTACCAAATGCTTGCTTTCATTGTTATAAGCAGGGGCATTTGATTAAGGACTGTCCCTCTCTTGAGATCAAGCAAGAAAAGGAGAAAAGAGAGGACAAATCAGGAATTCAGGGACCTGAAGGTAAGAAAGTTGAAAGCTCCAAGGAAGAGGGGGTATTCAGAAGACAGGTAGGTAAAAACAGAAGGAAGGCCTTTCAGGTTGGTCTTAAACCAGAAACTCTTGTTAAGGTTATTAACAATCCTTTTCAGGTTCTTGATGAGTCTTTTATTGATACAACTGAGAACTTAGAAGCTGCAAGTTTACAAAAAAATAATAACGATCCTTTGCCTGATCAGTCGGATGAAAGTCTTCAAGGAAATGAGGAGGGATGGACAGTGGTTGGTAAGAAAAATAGTGTTAAACCCCAGTCCCCTATTTCTTTCTCCCCTGGGAAGAGTCATTTAGAAGAAGTTAACGGTTATTCTTCACAAAAATCCAAGGACCTGTTTGTGGAACAACTGAACAGAAGTGATGAAGAAGGTATGGCTCAAGCGGGAATTATAGAAGAAAATGTAGAAAATATGATTATAGATAAGGTGTCAAGTCCTGTAGTCAATGAAAAATCAAAGTCCAAAAGAAAAGACGTGATTAGATCATCCATTTCAGCTATTAAACCGATTAAGAATCTCAAAAAATAATTCTTTACTATGGATTTTATCAACTTCATTTCTTTAAACACTAAAGGTTTGTCTGATCCAGTTAGAAGTAAGATTATTAATAATTGGATTAAAGATTCCTCTCTTGCTCCTGATTTTATCTGTCTGCAGGAACTCAAAATTGGTGGTGATCAACTTATTGCCAATCTTAAAGTTGTTTCCAATAATTCCATTTGGTTTTCCGCTAATCACAGTGGAAAAGGTGGAGCAGCTATTGGTATTAAGGCTAGTATCAGTCAGCTTGTTGAAAAATTATTGATTAGTGATACCAACCAGTGGATTGGTCTTAAGTGTAAAGACCCCTTCAATTTCACTATCATTTCTGTTTATGCTGCTAACAATCCCTTAGACAGGTCTAAGTGCTGGGAGGAGATTGGTAAGCTGGATGGTGATCTTATATTAACTGGTGATTTTAATATGGTCACTAATTCAGCCGACAGAATTGGTAATGGTAATAATGTGATTGCAGGTAGTGAAAAAAATAAATGGTTTAGTCTTGTGAATTTGCATAATTTAGTTGATATTTCTTCTAGTACTGGCCATACCTGGAACAATAAATGTGCTAATAATAGGCTCTCGGCAAGATTAGATAGAATTTATATGAACTCTTCCAGATTTCAGGATTTGTGGAATTGTAGTTGTTCCATTGATTCCTCCCTTCAGATGTCTGACCATGTTCCTTTGATTGTTAAGTTGGCTAATAATAATCCGTCCTACAGAGCTGGATGGCCTCATGTTGATATTTCTTTATTCCGGGTGCCTTTGATTAAGTTGGAAATCAAGAATATTTTTATAAAGCATTTTTTCCAGGGATGTTCCCCTTTCAAGGCCTGGGAGTCTGTTATTAAAGATGTTCAATCTGTTCTCGTTTATTTCAAGAAAAAAGCCAGGGAGGTTAGGTACAACAAAAGAATGATGCATCTTAAAGAGATAGACAGTATAGAAAGTTCTAATTTTAGTAGTAATGTTAAGATTCAGAAGATCTTGGAGCTTCAGGAAAAAGTGAGGTATGAAGACTACCTTCTGGCTAGTGATGCCCTGGCCACATCCAGAGAATTCTGGGCTGGGAAAGTTGATAAACCTAATAAGCACATGTATGAGATTATGAGAAAAAAAAAAGCTAAGGATTTCATTCCTCTCTTAAGGAAAAGCAATGGTGGGGTTTCCTCTAATATCAAGGAGAATTTGCAGGAGGCTGTTTCCTTCTTTACCAATGTTTTCTCTATGCCTCCCAAGAGAGGGGACCACATCTGGAGTGCAAGAGCTGCCATTGCCCTTTGTAGGAAAAAAATGGTTCCTCAGGGCATGGTCTCCCTCCTAGATCTCCCCCTTTCTGCTGGTGAGGTTAGAGAAACCATTAGTAAGTTGAAGCCCGGTAAATCCCCTGGACATGATGGTATTCCTAATGAGTTTTTTCAGGAGTTCAAAGAAATTTTGGTGCCCATTATTCTCTGGATCTGGCAAGAAGCCATTAGTAGAGGGTCTCTGTCTACCTTCATTAATACTGGAGTTATTAAATTAATTCATAAAAGAGGTTCTAAGGATGATCTTAACAATTGGAGACCAATCTCTTGTCTGACTTCTTTGTACAAAATTTATGCCTCCTCCCTTGCTAGAAGGTTGAGTCCTTTGATGGATTCCATTATTCTTCCTGAGCAGAAAGGTTTTATAAAAGGAAGATTTATTCTTGATGCTATTATTTCTATTTGGGAAGGGATGGATTATGCCAAGGATAATAACACTGACACCTTCTTTTTTAAGATTGATTTTGACAAGGCCTATGATAGAATTGAATGGGATTTTATTCTGCAGTCTCTTCATGATATAGGTGCAGGGAAGAATTTTATTAAGTACACTAGCATTTTGTTTGGTAATGCTCAGTCCAAAATTTCTATGAATGGTCACCTTTCTTCCCCTTTTAAACTGTGTAGATCTGTGAGACAAGGTTGTCCTTTAGCCCCTTTACTGTTTGCCATTACTAGTGATGCTCTTGGATGGCTTGTCAAAGATTGTATTAATAAAGGTCTTTTAAAAGGTATAGTTATTCCTCAAGCTACTAATATGCTCTGTTTGCAGATGTTTGCTGATGACACTAATCTTATGATGGAAGCTGATCCTATCTCTGCTAACACCTTTTTAAACTGTCTTAAGACCTTCTGTTTGGCCAGTGGTTCTGTTGTTAATCATCATAAAACAGGTTTTTTTGCCTCTAATGATTTGGTCCCGGATTGTGTTCTTGAGGCAGGTTGTGACATCATTAAAAAAGGTACTGTTTTCAGATTATTGGGTATCCCTATGGGATTTAATATTACCTTTCAGCAGAGATGGGATTGGGTTTTGGAAAAGTTTAGAGCTAAGATTTTTAAATGGATTGATTTGCAGGCCAATATTTCCCAAAGAGTGTTTGTGTTGAAGCATTATATTCTCCCTGGACTAACTTATTTCCTTGCTTGTTGGCAGCCTACCAAGAAACAGTTGACTCAAGTCATTGCTCTTTCCAGGAGATTTTTATGGGGCATCTCCAAAATTCCTAAAGTTGCTTGGAAGATCTGTTGTATGAAGAAGTCAGAGGGAGGCCTTGGGCTAATATGTCCTTCAAGGATGGCTACTCAATTGGCAGCAAAATGGGTTCTAAGGGCCATCTCTTCTTCTGACTTCTGGGCTTGCTTGATTAAAAGAAATATTAAATTATTTTTCCTGAGTAATAACAAAAGTTGGAATAACTTTTCTCTTTGGGACATTGTGTCTTCCCCTGCCATTTTCATCCCTAAAGGGAGTCAGTTGGTTTGTAACTTCTGGAGGGCCTGGATGTCTATCAAGGAAGGTTACAAGCTTCCCATATGGTTTGCCAAGAATCACTCCTTTCTATTACAGGACTCTTTATGGATTGGCTGGTTTAGCAGTAATAGTGATATCTCCCTTCCTATAAGATGGCATAAATGTAAAAACTTTGGTTTCAATAAATGGGAGGATTTGTTGAGAAATGGGCTTGTGATTGAGGATAGCTACATTATGAATGCTAATGGCCTGTCTTTGTCTTGCAAACAGATAATTAGAGAAAGAAAACTACAACTGCTGAAATTCAGGACTGAAAATCTTTGGGACAAAATTACTTCCTTGGAAGTGGTGGCTCAGGATATGTATAACTGCTACAAGGCTTCCTACATCAGCATCTCGAGTATTTGTGGACGGCTGAATAAAAAGTGGGATTTGTCCTGGAATTCTCATCAGTGGAAATACAGATTTCAAAGTCTCTGGGCCTATCCTATGGCTAACAAACATTCTTGTCTGCTGTGGCTTATTCTGCACAGAGGAGTATGGACTGGGAACAGAGCTAGAAAGTATAATATTGATGCAGGATTGTGCAAATCTTGTGGTAAAGTTGAAGATTTAGAACACTTGTTCTTCAAGTGTAAAGATAGTATGATCTTCTGGGAAATCATTCATCTCTATTACCGGACTTCTGGGGGTTATAATTTGGGAGCCAAGGAGCTGCTTATTGGTGAAACTTACAGGATGGACATCGCTTTATGGCAGATCGTGAGTGCTCATATCCTTTGGTACGTGTGGAAAAGCAGAAACAGCAAGATTTTTGATAAAAAAGGAAAAAATTTTCTTTTTTCCTGTCTTGTTGGAATCAGAAGAATCGCTTTTATGTGTAACAATATTCCCCTCAATGAGAAATTATTAGACAAAAACCCCTTGTATATAGTCAAAAGGTACCCTTATAACTCTTGGAAGAGTAAATTGCTTCAGATCTACTCTAGAGACAGGAACAATATGATCAGTTTCTTTACCTGGTATATTAGAAACTATGTGAGGTAAGGGGTACTGGCTTGGGCTCTCTTGGCCCTTGTCTTTGATCAGGTGTTTTTAGGTTTTTGTTGCCTCCCAGTAAATCTGGTGAGTGCTTCTCTTGTAATTTACTTTCCTGCATCAATTTTATACTTTCTGTTCGTGTTCAAAAAAAAAAAAAAAAGAAAAGTTTCTCCGTCATGTGAGCACCACCAGTTCTCTCTCTATCTCTCTCTCTCCCCCTCTCTCTCTCTCGCTCTCTCTCTCTCTCTCTGGTGACTGCTCTTTCCTAGCTTGCTTTTGCTTATATCTAAAATTTCAGACGAAAGTTTCTTTGACATGTGATCTTTCCTAACTTTCCAATGATTGCTCTTTCCTATCTTTTCTGGTGACTGCTCTCTCCGTGGTTCCTTTTTGTTTATATAAACATTTTCAGACGAGAACTTTCTTTGTCATGTGATCACAATCTCTCTCTCTCTCTGTCTCGTTCTATGAACATGTCGTGTCCTCTCCAGTGTTGTCGGAAATCATCTTTATTCATATCTTTAAACGAGATATGGGAATGCAATCTTCCATGTATAATATTGATAGAAGGAATTCTTTCCACTTCTATATCAATACTTTTTTAATTCTCACATGGTATCAACAATAGACATACATGAGGAGCCAATATGTGATGGTTTTAGGAGCAGCCAGTATGTAATGGTTTTAGGAGTATCATAGTTCTGTACCATGAGGAGCCAATTATGTAATGGTTTCCAATCGTGCGTTTGGATGAGGAAGTAGCTAGGTAAATATTTCGAATACAAGTAACATTAGAATTGTTGTAAGGTGTCGACAACGCTTAGAGTCACTTGTTTCTACGAGGTTGACCCAGTTAACGTTCCTCATAACGGACTAGAGATCATTAGGAAATTACTTAGAAAATTATTAGGTACACTTCTAGAGCAAATAGAATTTTAGAGTGTAATATATACATATCATAGAGACGTGAGTAGAGGTTCTGCTTAATAACAATTCACCTCGAAGAACCAAGTGACTCTAAGTTTACAGTTTATTAACGATGGAATAGATGGGAGATAATCCAATGTATACGACTGGCTTTAGATAGTAAATAGTTTAGCTCTCTGGTTTTCTGAAAATAATAAGCTGATAAGGGCTCGAAACAAATCGATTGAATTGCTCATCAGTTACTCAAACATTATTTAGTTTCTTTCTCAATTAATAAATGCGCACACGAATAAAGTGAGTTGTTTATTAACCACATCAAAGAGTTAACCGTATTTCTTTTCCAATTCAAAATGCGTTGTTACATTCGGAATTCCGGGTACGTAGAATTTATATTGGATGTTTTAGATAATATGGCAATTTGCTATATGTAATTTCCTTCAACCTTGAGATTGCGCAGTCATCCTGTTTTCCTCTATGGCTTATTTTAAAAGTTTATTCATTTCAAGTCTTTCAATTGATGTACTCAAACTTTCGCATTGTTGTAAAAATAATATAGTTCTTCTATTATTTTTACAGCGTGATGACGATTGATCACATGCGAGTTATAATTCCACTTTTCCATTCGCTCGTGTGTAATGACGTGATCCTTGATATCATATGTAGGGTGCCCCATGTAGAAAAAGAGAAAACCTGAATTTTCTTATTTGAACTAAAGTGTATGAATTAGGTGAGTGGTATCGAAAAATATATTTTATTTTTGTCCTTTTATCATACTGAATTGAAAGTAAGTGTTTCGAGTCTTATTATCGTATGGTTATGGTCGTGTGCCTCCTTCTCTCTCTCTCAAGCGTACGGACAGAGAAAGAAACGTAGAATAGCAGCTTTTGTTGTTTTCATGTTCTTTCTCATTTACGGATATTTCCATAAGGAAATGAGCTTTCCCGTGATTGCTCTTTCCTAACCTCCTTTCGTGGTCCATGCGACAATATAACATTAATTACAAGCGAGATCATGACGTTCATGGTGATGGGAGTCTGAACGAAGCGACGACAGGACGGTGATGCGACCATATAACATTTATTCTATGTCCCGAATTCAAAGTCACGCCTATCCCCTCGCACTTGCCTTCTCAACTTCCCGCCATGCCAAAAGAGATCACCAATCATCACTCCCGCCAATCGTCTTTCCCGTCAAAGAGAACCGCATTCGAAGCTGATTTCAACTAATCTTAAGCTACGATGAAAACTAATCTTACGCTACGCACATGTTAAAACTTGGATAAGAAGCACGACGCCAAGAAATTGTCTACGATTGACTACCTTAGCAGGGCATTCATCTAGCGATTTGTGGGGATGTCTATCAAGTTTCTGAAGACAAGTTTTGCCACACCCGACAAAGTAGTTTCAAGCCAAAGAGGAGTAAGAAAATTGTCAAGAATAGTTCAAATCCCACCAACGACTTCCATCACATTTGGGAAGTAACTCCACTTAGAGTTTGAGCACACATATTGTTGGGATGCAAGTGTTTAGAGATAATAAACAGACCATCAAGAAAATAAATAACAACAGAAAGTTGCGAAAGAAGGTGAAACCTCCCTCCCCTAAAGATCCCTCTCGTAGAGCACTTTGTCTCTACTCTTGTGGATTCCAAACATAAAGAGGAGTGTAACATATAATTTTTTATGTGAAGATTTAAGACGAAGATGATTTTTTGAATGCTGTCTCTATCCTTCCAAGTAGGACTCGGACGAAATGAGTGGCATGTTCGTGCCAAGAAGTGGTATGCTCGTGCGAAGAAGGGTTATGTCTCTAACCTTCCAAGTAGGACTGAGATGAAATGGGTGGTATGCTCGTGCTCAAACAACATTTCGGATGTAGTGGAGTGCAAAAGGGAGTGAAATGAATAGCTCTTGTGGATAAACTCTGCAAATGGGAAGGCATTCTTTCTAAGAACACAACAAGCCTGACTATTGAATATATTTATCCAATTCCAGTACTTGAAGAATATTCAAAGCCCTAAATTTGACGAACTGATGGCATCATCTTATATTTGCAAACTGAATTACATCATCTATATTGCAATTTTGCTACACACGTGTGCACCTCAAGATCATTTAGCTAGACTCTTCCTTACGTGCTCTCAGGAGCAGGCCTTCCCATGTTACTTGCTCTCAAGAGTAGACCTTCCCATGTCACGAGCATGGCCCTTCATAAGGTGATCGAAAAGGGTTACAACTCATATGACCATGCTCAAATTTGTGGTTCAAATGAAGAGAACCAAGCTAAATATTCTAGTTAATCTTTTGGTGATATTACAAGGTCGAATGGTAATCCTTCCAACCCTCTCTTTAATTTACCTACATAGGTACTCCAGGATTTTTTCTTTAACTCTACTTGCTAATATCGTTAATGGGAAGAATAAGGTTGATGAGGTAAAGATCTTCATATATTCAAACGATGATACCAAACACGAAGCTACCCCTCCCGCTGCCCTGTCCAAGGATGTGCTATAAGATTGGATAAATTCTACTTCCGAGAACAAAAGGGCTAATTCTGAAGTAAATTTAGTACGTGGCTTAGAACTATTTCCTTTTTTTCTCTAAGGACTCCTATAATGCTTTTCAAGTAATATTATGGAGGGATAGTGGCTTATTACGAACACACTTGTGAACTTCCTATATCTACCCATTTAATAATATCCCTCATTAATAGGTACCTGATAGAAAATGGGATCCACAAATATTAGTGAAAATAGATATCTTATTAAGCCTAGAGTAGGAATAAATAAAAATGGGCTCCATAAATATTATTCAAAAATACATATCTCACTAAGGACTTAGACGGTACATTCTTGCAAGAGGAAAAGGAGGCATATAGGAAGTTGTTCAATGCTTTTTTTAATTGCTACGTAGAGGGAAACTGGATGAGGGACGTTTCCCTACTTAAAATCAATGAAGGTGTAGTGTAGCGTTCCTCCAATCCCTCAGAGAGAAAAGAAATACATCAGATCATATAATTGCTACTCATAAGGATGAACAAAATAATAAAGAGAACAAAAGTTTACGAAATAAAAATTATCTTATAAATCTCATGTTTTCCAAATCCATATACAAGAAATAAGTTCCGAATGAAGATTCGAACATCATGATATAATATCTTTGGATAATTGCTTCTTGACAAAGCCTCAACCTCCCGACCACCCCCGAGCTTATCACAATCGCATTCACACTCACACTCTCAATCACACTCTCAATCTGAATCACAATCATAATCATGTGTATATACGATAATAATTGCAATCTCAATCTCATTCTCATTCTCAATCACACTCTCACTCTCAATCTCAATAACAATCTCCATCTTGTGGTTCACATTTCCATTTTCATTTCATTGATGACGAGAAGGGTTCAATTGAGTTCACATGACTACTCAAATGTGATTCTTATCAATCACATGGATAAATCTTCTTGATTTCTTTGATGGAGAAGAGGGTCCCCAAGAGGACGCTTCTCCTCTATCATCTTCATCTTCAATCTTGCACCCTCCAAGTTGTAAATCATCATCACTATCGTAATCCTGTGTCAATACCTCTTTGACAGTCGGCTTCATGTTTGCCATATGCCATCGCACAGTCCATATCATCAGTATGTTTCTCCAAGTGAGTATCAATCAATTGAAGAGCCGTTGAGCATCAGAATTATCAAGGAAAATCTCTGTCAGATGTTTGTGTAGATATTGTTGGATGAATTAGAGGTTTGTTAAAGAAGTGTGGATTGTGTCGGATCCAAAGCGTTAGCGCAGTTAGACATTTGTTGATCCTGAAAAACTAAACATTACCAAAAGGATTAACATAGATTTGCTCTCCTTGCCATAGCGGATCAGACTGACCTCCATCTTCTATTTTCGTTTCTCCCGGTTTCCTGATGACCTACTCACAGAGAGAAGCGAGAGGAAGTTTGCGCCTTCTATTCCCCAGTGTTGCACCTTTCCACCCTCCTTTGGGCATTTTGACGAAGGTTAGATAAAGAATTTGTTAGCGCAGTCGCCTTTTGATTTTGTCAGATATATTGCTCTGTTGGGTGATTTTCGACCCCATTCGCCAGCTCTCATCTTCGTGTGCATCTCCAACAGATGCTTGGAGCAATTCTCTCCACTATCAGAATCAAACCGATATCGCGCCAGCCTTTAGATCTTCCTGGAGAAGTCGCTAACTCCTAATCAGATGTCAAAACAATTCTTCTTTCTTCCAGATCTTTTCCACGTTGTCTCTCTCCAGTCAATCAGAACAGTGGTCAGCAACGTGGGCAATTAAATCCATCATCAATCGTCAAATTTAGCACAGATTACGAAGTATCGGATGCTTCAGAATTGCGTTATCATCGAGCCAACATCATCATGTGCATCATAGCTAGAAGTCAGATAAGTCGAGTGTAGATGTCTTTCACCAGAATCAGACCGTGAATTAGTCAGAAATCGATTGTAGAATTGGCCTCCATCAGTAAGCGTACCGTGTGTCAGATTGTTTCAATCGCATACTTGTCAAAAGTCACGGAGATCTCCTAGACAGACAACAAAACTAGAATTAGAATGAGTCCTATTACATGTAGACACTCCTGTAAAAGACATTTCCACTAATAAAAAACTAGGCCTAGGTACAAGCACCCCTGGTTCATCGAATGTGCAAAAACATTCCATCACGAATATGAAATAAGTTCAAAAAACATGACTGAAGTTCAACTCATTTGACGTACTATTTGAGGAAGTCTTTAATCCTTATGCTGATTGTGATGATAGACCAAGGAAAAGTATCTCTAATGAACAAAGGGAAAACGTCCTCCCCAATAATCAAATCTCTAATAGAGATTTAGGTATGTTTGATAAACCCTCAAATGTTGCTCCTAAAAATAATGATATAGAGGTAGGGTGGACACAAGTCATCAATGAAAAAGAAGTTCTATAAAGAATAATTTGGTTCCTCTTACAGCTCGAGTTTGTAATATTTATAAGGAGTTCACTACTCAATTAGAGAAATAAGATCGAAATGTATGCAAAGCATTGTCTTAGAAGGATGTGTCCATCACCACAAGAGACGACAGTAGTGTTGAAGTTGTGCAATCATGATGCACCACACTGGATTCTCCTTCCTATGAGCTAAATGACCATACTTAATGCTACAAAACTAAGATCCGGATGTCACACACAATACCTCACATGAGAGCTACATAATATGTAGAGCTTACACAGTACACATAAAGCACGAACATAGGGTTCAAGTCGAGGTATATGCATCTTAGCCACCAGGATTTGAGGCTCCCTATTGAGAAAACAATGTATGTAAGCTAAAGAAGTAATTATATGGACTAAACAAGCCCCTTTAACATGATTCTAGTGGATAGATATGTATCTCTTGGATCTAGGATTCAAAAGATGTGGTTTTAATTCCAAGTTGCATGTTCTAAAGAGAGGAGGGAAGACATTGTGTTATCTGGATCTTGCTAGCATGCACATAGAGGTTGCAAGCATAGAGGTTGCCGTGCAGACAAAGTAATGATTTGACCTTTAAATTAAAAATTAAAGGTATGTGTATGGTAGTCAATCCATGGGTTATAATGATTACGTAAAGGCATACCTAGTATAACATCCTAAGATTGCAAAGGTGCAATTACAAATGTTCGTGAATCAACATATGGGCCTATGCTAATCGTAACATTTTGCATTTCTCATGCTACATTATAACGATTACCTTGAAATGCAGCTTTTACTTTATACAAAGAAGGAAATGTTTTTAATTCAAGTTCTTGTACTAATAAATGTGAAATGAAGTCATGTGAACTACCATCGTCATGTAGAATAGAGAATCAAGAGAGATATCATTACCCAAGGTACTCAAGTCCTTCTCCAATGATTCCTCAGTCCAAGGAGGAGGAATTTATTCATTATGAGCCTCCATGTTATGTAATTGAGCTGGAGTTGGTTTCATGTTAAGAGGTCACAATTGGAACTTTGTTTTTGTATGTCTAGGTCTGCCAAAATTCCAGCAAGTGATTCGTGGTCGCTTCTGTTGGGCATCCATCACTAAAGTTTGTAGGGTAGGTTGTTTGATAGGTTGGAGAGATGAAGCAATAGGTGCAGTTGAGTAATTGGATTGCAGTGGATGAGGAAAACTAGGTTAACATGGGGCATTCAAAGTACGTTTCATGGGAAGATTTGGTTTAACAAAAAGTGGTCATTGATGTGGTTCTTATAGATGGAGTGATTTGGTTATGGACTAGAATTCTTTTTCTGCATCATAGGCAAAAGATATATCCTCGTTGAGGGTTGAAGGACGTAGGGTTAGAATCTTAGCTTGGATTCCCACCTCCAAACCATCTTTATATATCTGCTGCAAGCTATCCTCCGGTACATCTTCAAGCATTTGAACCAATATTAAATTTTGCTAGAAGCACTTCATGTAGGTAGTAAGAGTATCACCCTCCTTCCATGCAAAGGTCCTCCATGCACATCCAACATGCAAATGGTATTGAGGAGGAAGAAAAGAATCCTTCACTTCTTCTTGGAAAGCCTTCCACGTTGTTGGACGCTCAGTACTATGCCACAAAACATTCCACCAGAGTTGAGCTTTTCCTACTAAATAGTTACTCGCAAAATTGAGTTTTTCACTTTCAGCATAGGTTTCATCAGCATAAAATCATCAAACTTTGAAAGCCATGAAAGGATTAAAGGGCCATCCTTCCGGCATCAAACCATAAAAACTGGTAATTCTTAATGGCAATCTTGGAGTGCGTGCCATCTGATTGGGCAGAGACAATATCTTTGATCACCCTCGTAAGGTTGTCTTTATCAGTTTGCATCTTTTCGAGTATCTTGTCATGCTGTCGGATCTCGTTTTGAGCACCTTGTAATTTGTGCCACAGAGCTCCAGTTGTTGCTCGAGTGTGACCTCGGGTAGAGGTGATTTGCCAAAATCTTCCATGTTGTTCATAGGGTCCATGAGTATGTAGAGACAAAAACCTCTTACTAGATATGTAAAAACAATTATTGAGTTTGTTTGAGTTAAAATGTAAAAGGAATGGTTTTTCTTGGGAATTGAAAAAGTAAGAAAGAGATGAAAATTGTGTTAATAAAAGAAAAGAGAAGTAGAGTGACAACGCAAAGAGGTAGTGTAGTGGTAAAACACTTCCCTTGTGTGGGTGAGGTTGTGGGTTCAAATCCTCCTACCTTGGTGAGATTGTACTAGGCTAGGAATGAGGCTCGTGTTGCTTACCTCCGAAAAGAGTTGGAGAGTGAGCACATGAATGAAGGTGATTCTATGGACAATTTTCTAACAAAGATCAAAGACTTGAAGGAACACTTGATTTTTGATGATGAGGTTATACCAAATAGCTCACTTGTGCAGACCGTTCTAAATGGTCTTCCTAATTCATATCAGAGTTTTGCTTCTACTCTTCGATTGATGATGAAAGGGAATCCAAATGCCTTGTCATTTGAGGAGTTAGTCTCTGTTTTGTTACAGGAAGATCAGTCCAGGCAGAATAGGTCCATTATGCGTGTTGTAGATCAAGCTTTCCTGGCTAGTCAGAAGGGCAAAGGAAAATGGAGCTCTTCTACTAGTAAGCAGAAATCTGCAAATGCTGCACATTCAAAGAACCAGGATAAAGATGAGAACAAATAAGAAAAGCAGAAATTGTTTTGCAAGTATTGTAAAGGGAATGATCATATCATAAAGAACTGTCCAAAACTGGGTGCAAAAGAGGCAAAGAAAAAGGAGGCTGGAATGGTTGTTGCAGAAGCCTCTACACCAAAAACAGAGTCTGCTATTCTTGTGCACGAAGAAGAATGGGCATTTACTACTGTTTGCAGTTTTGACCCATCTTCTCATGAGCAGTGCATGTCTAAAGTGGACTCAGATGTTTGGTACTTTGATAGTGGGGCGACCAAACATATTACCTCGCAGCGCAGTTTCTTCTCTTCACTCGAGCCTGCCCCTACAGGGAATACTGTCACATGCACCAACAACTCCTCTTATCCTGTTATGGGAGTTGGTAAGATCATTCTGACTACTGTTGATGGTAGCTCTTTCACCTTGTCAGATGCTTTATTTGTGCCACGGATCAAGAAGAATCTATTATCAGTTTCTGCATTAGCCAAGATTTGCTTGGTTGTCAAATTTGTTCATGACAGATGTATAGTTCATGATCTATCAAATGGCAATGTTATTATTGCTTCTGGCATTTTATGTCATGGGTTGTATAAGCTCATAGACTATGAAAGATCTATGAATGATTCGACATGTGCAATTCATGATTCTTAGGCTATGTCAGATGCAAAGCTTTGGCATGCACGCTTTGGTCAATTGAATTTTGCTAGTTTTCTATGCCTACAAAAATCTGATATGGTGTCTTCTTTGCCCAAGCTTGAGGCACCTAGAAAACATGTATGTGAAGGCTGTATTTTGGGCAAAATGCAATGTTCCTCCTTTCCAAAAGATGTTTTAGTTCGGGCTACGCAGAAATTGCAACTTGTACATAGTAATGTCCGTGATCCTATGCAGACACCTTCTTTAGGAAACTATCTTTACTTCGTGACTTTCATTGATGATTTTTCCAAGCATGCATGGGTATACCCATTGAAGGCAAAGTCCGAAGTCTTTTTGTGCTTCAAACAATTTTTGGTTTTGGCAAAAAATGTGTCAGGATGTAAAATGGGCACCCTCCGTTCTGATCGAGGGGGGGAATATATGTCTTCTGATTTTAATGCATTTCTCGCTGAACGCGGGATAAAATACCAGTGTACAGTGCCGTATACACCTCAACAGAATGGAGTTTCTGAACGGAAGAACAGGTCACTCATGGAGATGGAGAGGTGTATGGTCAAGAGTCAAGCTTTACCACATAGTTTCTGGCTTGAGGCTGTCATGTGTGCAACATATGTACTTAATAGGTGTCCCACTAAAGCACTGCAGTCTATCACTCCATATGACGCTTGGCATGATCGCAAGCCATCTGTTGCTCACCTGCGGGTTTTTGGTTGTTTGGCATATGCACTAGTGCCTGAACAACATTGCAGAAAATTGGATGATAAGGAAGTAAAATGTATTTTTGTTGGGTACAGTTCTGAAAGTAAAGTCAATTGTCTGTATCATCCACACACTTGATGCATTCTGGCTAGCCGTGATGTTGTTTTTGTAAAAGATGCTATTCAGCCATTGCTTTCATGTACTAAGGAGACATCTGTTAGCTCCAAAGACATGTATGATAGTTTGATGCCTCTTTTTACAATTGGACAGTCTACTACTGGTCTTAATGAGGCAACTTCTCAACCTTTGCAGGTTTCATGTGATGATGTAGATCATTCCATTTCTGATGCAGATTTACATGATGCACTAGTTGATGAGAGAGCTGATATTGAGAAGGCAAAAACTATGCCAAAATGGCTGGTGCAGACTTTGCGTGACAGCAAATTAGATGCACCTCTGTCATATCGTACTCGTTCAGGCTCTCATAGTGCCTCTTTTCCATCAGATTGCTATGCTATGGTTGTATCTAGTCTCTGTGATGATGAAGCACAAAAGTCAAAAAATTGGTTGGCTATTATGCAATCTGAATATGATGCTATAATGAAGAATGGTACTTGGTCTTTATGTGACTTACCTCCTGGCAAGAAAGCCATTGGTACTAAGTGGGTATACAAGCTGAAGCATAAACCTGATGGTATAGTTGACAGCTATAAGGCTAGGCTTGTTGCAAAGGGTTATGCACAGGAAAGAGGCATTGCTTTTGATGAGACCTTTGCACCCACATGTCATATGACTACTGTTTGGAGCATCTGTGCACTTGCAGCCCATCATGGTTGGAATGTACATCAGTTGGACATTAAAACTACATTTCTCAATGGTGACTTGCATGAAGAAGTGTATGTTTTTCAGCCCCGTGGTTTTGTATAGAAAGGGAATGAAAACCAGGTGTGCAGGTTAAAGAAGGCATTATATGGTTGAAAGCAATGCTTGGTATGAGAAGATACATGCCTATCTAGTTGCACATGGTTTTGTGAACAGTCCAGCTGAGAGCACCTTATGTGTTAAGCGTGCTAATGATGTGCTTCTGATCATTGTTGTCTATGTTGATGACATGCTTCTCACTGGTCCTATTGAGAAGCATATTGCTAATTTTAAGGCTGATTTGCATGCCTCATTTGAGATGTCTGATTTGGGGCATTTTGCATCAATATTTAGTCATTCAGTTTATGCAAGTTGATGGTGGATTGGCTTTGTGTCAAATGAAATATATTGACACATTATTGCAGCATTTCGGCCTTGAAGACTGTAAGCCTATCAACACTCCTATGGAGATAGGTTTACAATTGAGACTTCATGATGCTGGTGATGCATTTGATGTTGTCCTCTAATACTAGGCTATTGGATGCCTGATTTACTTATGCATAACTCGGCCAGATATTCAGCTTGTTGTCTCACAGATGAGCAAGTTTATGCATTGCCCAGGTGTCAAGCATTGGTAGGCGGTTAAGCGCATCTTTCGCTACTTGTGTGGTACTCGGCTACTTGGATTTTTTTATCCCAATGGGGGATCACTATCGCGAGATTTGCATGCTTTTTCTCAATCAGACTGGGCTGGTTGCTATGACACTCGTGTGTCCACTAGTGGATTTTGTCTCATGCTTGGTAGCTCAAATATATCTTGGTTGAGCAAGAAGCAACCTACTGTGGCCACTTCTAGTTGTGAGGCTGTGTATAGGGCAGCTTTCACAACAACTATTGAGTGTGTGTGGCTCAGAGGCCTTATGGCTGATTTGGGTGTTGGTCAGTCCTCTACCACCACCATATTCACTGACAGTCACAGCGCATTGGCAGTTGCGAGGAACCCTGTGTTCCATGCTGGCACTAAGCACATTGAGGTGCATTATCATTATGTCAGGGAGAGATTCTGTGGTGGGGAGATCAGCTTGGCATATGTGCCCTCGCAGGAGAACATTGCAGACCTTTTCACGAAGGCTCTGCCTAGGTAGAAGTTTGAAGCTTTCCGCAAAGCTTTGGTCTTACTTCCTTTCGTGGAGTGATTTCCACATAGCTTGGCACTTCCTTATACATGAGTGCCAACTCCTTGTTCACCGCATCACTCCCAGGGGGGATTTGTTGGTATATTTAGGTAGTGATGTGTGTGAACACTCTAGGAGCACTGGGGCACTTTTTTCCCTCTTTAGGAGGTTTTTTCCCCCCGGCTTGTATATGCGCCTATTGCCCTAATGGGCTACTAATCTTTTTACATTCTCTAGTAATACATTCAGTCTTGTGTGTTGTGCTCCAAGTTTCTTCTTCTTTCTTGTGTTGTTCGCGTGCTTCCGTAGACGTCTAACTCCAACACTTTTAAGATTGAAGCTGAAGCTAAAATTAAGGTGGTATTTTCTATGAAATATATTTCAGGTTTCCTATGATGCATATCATTTGCATTTGTAAATTACTAGCATTATAAAATCTAGATTATGGATTTGTCAAATTATGAAGTAACACTATTTGGCCAAAGTAAGAAAATAAATATTTTATTTTTGTATTTCAGAACTTTATAAATATTGTTGTGATATGATTGAAGAAATGGATTTTGAAATTCAATTCAAAAGAGGAAAGTAAACTTGTATAAATATGAGCATGTAGATGCATGACTAATGTCTATTTGGAATCCTAATTCTTTCTTCTAGATGCATCTAGATCCTTAGTTTGGAACAAGGGGTTTAGCCTTTCCTCTTAAAACAAAAAACTTGCAAAATGTACAAAACAAAAGTATTATGAATGGAAGTTTATACTTTATTCCACCCCCCAAAAAAGTTAAGTTATGAATTACACCTACATGAATTTGCTGCTAATGAAGCCTATGATGGAACCGAATTATGAAGCTAATAAGAAGACTAGTTGTGGAAAATACTTCTAGTATTAAAATTGGGCAAAGAAGGTGGATGTTTGCATGCATAGAGTTAGTTGAATATATTTGATATGTATGATTGTATATATATGAGTATTTATATAGGATGAAATCTACTTTTGAATGAATAGATGATGGGATTTGTGTCTTGACCATATCTACTAAATTTATGAATGTTCTTGAACTTAAACTCAAGTACTGTTGACCAAAATGGTTATTAATATGCCTAAAAAAATGATTTTATTCATCAACCAGATTTTGAGTCGCCCCATCACGATGTTCTGCAAGTCCGCTGGGGGTGGAAGTCGAAGAGATCCATTTGTTTGCAGAACGGTTTAAAGAGGAGTATGTAGACATTGTGAAGAAACAATGAACCTACATGTTGAAACAAATTTAAAGGTGAAGAAAGTTCTTGCAATGCACAACAACATTTGAAGAAGATAACAATTATAAGTCCTTTAAAGAAATAGTGAACTGTGAGGATCCGAATTCAAATTTATACATGTATATTGGAAATTGTGAGCTTTGAATTGATGGTGCAAAGAGATCAAGCCTACATACTTTGATGATTAGCATATATCTCATCTAGTCACATATGATCAATCCATTGTAAAATTCTATTACCTTTTATCTTTGTAAAAGTGCCTATGTTTAGTGCACTACACTCACGTGGAGTTAGAAAGCATCAAATCTCATTAATTGGTAGATGATCAATTAGAGAATATATCCTATAGTTTAGGGCTCACTTTTTGGTGAGAATTTGAATTTTAATTCAAACCTTGGCTCCAAATACAACTATAAAAGTAGATAAAAGTCACTCGCAAGATTATCCCCATTATGAGATAATTTTTGACAGAGGCTTAAGTGACTAGTGTTCTCATCTCATAGCCACTTCACTACCCTCCAATTGTGAACTTGAACATTTCCAATGAAATTGTATTACTATGTGATTTAATGCATATACTTTGATCATATCTCTACTTCACTTCTCTGCTATGATTAACTCAGAATCATGAGCCATAGAATCAACATCTATCTACTTCATATCTAGGAAGTTTCATTATAATTGCATTCTTCAATCATGAGATATCTTCATATCTTTACTCTCTTCAATCATTGTAATTGCATTCTTCAATCATGAGATATCTTCATATCTTTACTCTCTAGTCTGTAATTCGAGGCACCCCAAAAATGTTGGGCAAGTCTTCTAATTTGCTAAGCATCATTCTCAGTGTGTAATCTATCTTTTTTATTGAAATAAATCATGATTATTAGCTATGTAGCTTAATTAGGTACCACGGAAAGGAATTTAACTAGTTGCTAGGAGGCTGAGAGCACTACTCATTCTACTAAACATGTGCAAACACTTAAATAGCAAGTCTATGATCTTGGATCAGCTTTCTACTCATTCCTTGTGATTCATTGGTTAGAGGATCATGTTCAAAAGAACATAAGTTATTATTTTTTATCATTAGGAAGCTAAAGAGGCCTACTACACTCTCCACTACTTGTTCTTGGTTGGTGTGAAGCAGGGTTTAGCAGCACCTCATCTCTGAAGACTATCCACCATCTCCTTCAATAGTGGTATCCGAGCAAGATCAAGCAAGATGGGAGATAGATTTCCATCATTCATAGAAAAAATGGATAGAATCAAATACCCAACATGGTCTCTAAGGATTCCCTCCTACCTCCAAGGAATATGTTTATATGGATATGCCAACATTCAAAAGAAAACATCAAACCGCAAGGGAAGAGCAAGAAAGGCTAACCACATAGTGTGCAACGGATGCTCTTGCCAGGTCTTATCTACTTAACTCAATATTTGACTTCTTATTGCCTCACATTAGGTATTGCAAAACCTCCCAAGAGACTTGGTAAGTATTTTCTTCATACTTCTCATGAAATACAAGGGCTAGGAAGAACTAGCTGTAGACGGAGTTTACAACCCTGATTAAGCAACCAAAACAAAGTGTAGCTGATTATGTGACCAAGATGATGAATGTGGCTAACTAGCTTGCAAGCATTGGAGAGGATATAGAAGAAGATCATATAGTAAGGCAGATCATAAATGGCATCAAAGCTGATGATAAGTGGGAGTCCCTAACCACAACAATGTAACTTTATATGGATATGCATATACCTCACCTCAAGAGATTGATGGGGCAAATCTTCACCCATGAAGAAGAGATCAACAAGAGTGGATACAATTCTAGAGATAGTCAATATTCTGCCCTTGATACAAATAGAAATAAAAGCAAGGATAAAGGTAAAGTCAGAAATAGTGAAGAAGAGGCTAGTACCTCTCAAGTGAATTTCAGAAGTAGAGGAAGGGGGAGAGGAGGAAAGCAAGGTAGAGGGAGACTTTAGAACACTCCACCTTGCAATATTTGTGGCCTAGCCAATCACACCACAGAAGAATGCTTCAAGAACACAAGGAATCAGAGGGGAAGAGGCTTACAAAGTGGAAGCGATGGACAATCTAGAGGTAGGCTCAACAATGGTGGAAGTAATTACCATCACAACTACAATCAAGGCTACAACAATAACTACCAAGGAGGCTTGAGAGGTAAAAGAGATTATGAAAACTACTAAGAATCCCAAGAGGATTCATTACTAATCATGAACATGACATCCAAGCTAATCTTGTTGCTAGGAATGTAGTATTTCTAATCTTCATGAAGAGCCTTAGGAGAAGCATGAAGTGTAGATAGGTGATGACACTAGACACTCTATTAAGAAAATTGTAAATGGGAAGGATTGTAACGGTAAAATGAACCTCTTAAATAAGGTTTTATATCTTCCAAACATAACAAAAAACATATTCTGATTGGTAGATTTATAAGTTAACTAGATACCACCAAAAGGAATTTGACTAATTGCTAGGAGGGAGACAACACTGTTCATTCTATTGAACATGTGAAAAGACTAAAATAGCAAGTCTATGACCTTGGATCAACTTCCTACTCATCTATTTTGATCCATTGATTAGTGGAACATGATCCAAAGCACACAAGTGATTATTTTTTATCATTATGAAGCTAAAGGGGCCTTCTATATTCTCCACTACTTGTTCTTTGCTGGTGTGAAGCACGGTTTTGCAGCACCACTTCATCTCTGAAGAGTATCCACCATGTCCTTCGACATCAATGATGCACATATACTAGATTCACATATGTAAGCACTTACACCACATGAAATTCTATTACTTGACACTAAGGTTTTCCGAAAATTCAATTGACTCACCATCAAAGTAGAGTCATATTGATCTTATATTGGACAAAATTATTTACCTCCTATTTTCCTTGTTGTTAACTATCTACATTATTGGTTCATTTAATTTTTGCATAAGAACAAAGAAAGAGATGCCAACATAGTGGTATTTATATCCTAAAGATGTGACACCACTTTAGACTCAGAAAGAGAAGATCCACTAATATACAAAAAATTGTGATGGTTCAAAAACTCTAATAATAGAGTTTGTGGAGGAAAGAAGCAAGTGTATCTGATGCATACAATAGGCGGGAAGGTAGAGGAACATCCAATTGGGTTTTTTCAAGAAAACAACATCTTATGATCGAAGATGGCAAATGATCCAACGAGGTTATTTTCATGAGTTGATTGTGACATCTATGACAACTATGTTCAATTGATTCCTCTGTCATCGTTCCAATGCTCCTTAGTTATCCTAGTCATCATAGGTTTCAATGAAGCATATTTTTCATGATGTTCACTTTTTACATCCATCTCACGAAGAGCTAGGAGAAGGGAAAATAGTGATTGGACTATGCTCTTAAGAGGAAAATGCATGATCTCATGTAATAGGCCTCTATTCTAGTGAAATAATTCATTTTGAACTTTCTGAATTTCATTGTGGGGATAATGCTTAGAACGAATAATCAGGTCATTTTATGCATGTAGGAAAAATTTTGGGTTGACAAGTTTCATACTCTCTCTCTAGACCTTAATTGCATCATGTTTTCCGGTGGGATTTTGAAGGTGAAGATGAAAGAATTAAGGAAAACTTTGTATGAGGGAAAGGTAGAGCAAGTAGAAGAGAATAAAAGTGCCTGCGTGAGATTTTTGTGAATCATGTTCTTAGTACCTCGTTTAGGGTCCTACATTTAGTTCATTGTAAGAAAATGCCTTGATTTTACTCTCTCTCTAGAATTTTAAACCTTGCAGGGCTCAAAAGTGACATTTGGAGGTGGATTTGGACCTTGGACGTCTCTAACACTATTGTGCAGATTGAAAAATTGAATAAAAGTGTCCCTCACAAGCTTAACCTAATTCCTCATTGTTTTTTAGTTACAGGGCTTTGAAAAGTGCCGTTTTTTCCAACACTTAAAAAAAAAAAAACAAAATGAGGGCTTGTCTAATTCTATTCGAATCCGTGATTCTCATGCTCACGTGTCACCATGTCTAATTATGTATGTTTTCGGATATGTCTTCTTGGTGTTTTTCTGCTATTTTTGACAGGTATGCTAAAGAAAGGAAGTACACTACGATCGCATGGCTTTTTGCGAAAGTTTTGGAGAAACTCGACTTTTTCTAAATTTGGTGGATCGCACACTTCTTTGGGGAGCACGGCTGCAATCAAACGGAAAAAGATAAGAAGGCTTGCGCATCAACACGGAGGACACAAAGAAATCTGAGAATTACCTTGTGATTGAGAGTGTGATTGAGAGTGAGAGTGAGAGTGAGAGTGTGATTGAGAGTGCGAGTGAGAATGCGATTGTGATAGCTCGGGGGTGGTCGGGAGGTAGAGGCTTCGTCAAGAAGCTATTGTCCAAAGCTACTATAACCATTGATTCACATCTATAATATCAGAATTCTTCCTTCTCTGCTTCATATTTGTTCTATTCTTCCGCATCAGATTTTCTTTTACCTTGTGCAATCTCTGCGTTCTTCTCTCCACTGTTATTTCTGAGTAATCGAAAGATTGTGATTGGGGATAGATTGTGATTGAGGAAACGCTACATCTCACAATGCTACTGGCATGAGCATAATCTCGTAACGATTCGGGGGGGGGGGGGGGGGGGGGGATGGTCGAAGAGAACCATAACAAATACCAAAAGTTCATGATCCAAGATCTATTGTGTCATGATTCTAAATGTGTGCATTGAAGCTCTTGATTAGCTATGAAGACACTAGTAACCTTGACACCTGTGACTGTTGCTCTCAACTCCTCATTATCGTCTTTTCCAACTATGCACTTCAGTTTTGATGATCTTGTATCAAAGATCTCTGACGATAATTTTGTATACTCCGATGTGCTAATAATCGAACTATGATCTAAAGGTTTCTCAACCACTGGCTTCTCTAACATATCCAATTTGCATAATTATCCTTGAGGATATTGGAAGATGCTTTTCTCCAAACTGGAACATATTAATTAATTTGACCTTGCAGTTGATTCACCAAAGCACATTTCCATGATCTCTATACACATCCATCTTATCGCTCTGACAATTGTGAATACAAAATTGATCCAACACATATTCCTTTCTGTTCTGATGTTTTTGAATCCTTTTGATGACATCCTACACCTCTATTCATGCCTTTGTCTTTCGTGTATAATATACTTTCTTGACAAGACCTAAAAAAGAATCTAGCCTATGAATTGATGCTTTTCTCACCATTATGTTTATGTCATTAATGCGTACATGCTTATCTTTGGATCTCTGACAATGTCATAACTCGTGCATTCTTTTGCTACCTCCCTTTTTCAATTCATTTAAGAAGCATGCTCATTAAGAAGTACAAAAGACGTAGGATGATTAGAAATCACTTTTGCATACTCGATTTTGAGTGTTAGTTACCCAATGAGAAATTGTAAATGTAGAGTTTTCGAATGGCTAATTCCTTTTTTGTCTGTTAGGATGAAATTCAAACTAATGAGTTGATAGATGATCACATTAGAACTATCTATATGGGTACCTTAAAGAGTAAATAGATCACCCAATTGAAACCATGTGTGATGTTGAAACTATGTAACACGGAGCATTGAATATACAAGGTGATATTGTTTGATGAAGATGACTAAAACGTGGATACTTTTATAATGAAATTCAAATTTTTTGAGTTGCAAAACTGCTTGAAAATTATTATTGAACTCTCTCTATAATCTCAATACCTTACAAATTTTTTATAAATCGTTGATGAATGTTCATGACAATAGTGATGTTGGAATAAATATTAGGATATGAGTTTGCCATTGAATTACTAATAATCTCTGTGAGTTCTCATTAGCAACCTACGTTGCTAAAGTCATCTTGTGTGAGTTGTAGAACTTGGCAGTTCATTTGATCTAGCAATATAGTGTTTCCATCCTCTCGACACCACAACTCCTCCATTTCATGCCAAAGTTGAGCCACTACATCATCATTGCAAGGTTCTAGTGGCGACATGACCTTCCCCTCATTATGCCTTTATTGCATTTTTAACACTTCAAATTGCCTCCTAAGTTGGGATTGATGCATAGTCTGGTTGAGTCCCTCCTTCAAAATGTAACCTAGCATCCTCTATGCTAAAATAAATCAATGTGGCATCAAGTTTGAGAGATTCCCTAAGCATCTATTAGGATGACTCAGGAAGAGCAATCTCTATCCATTTCGTAACTAGGAAATCCCCTAGAAAATTTAAGAATCGATAAACAAGTGCTTTACTACAAGTATGTAATTCATGAAAAGGTTCACCTTGCCTTAATTTTAGGTTCTTAAGTTGATCCGGGGCTTGCGCTGAAGAGTCACTTGGTCATAATATTTTCAAGAATGAAGTCTTCAAAGCTTTCCATGTGGTGAAGTACCTGTGACCATACTAATTGTACAACATATCTAGAAGTGCTTCTAATGTATATGGAAATAGCTCCAACATCACATCTTCCTTATATTGAAGCCCACAAACATGGCATAAGGAGATGAAACTACTTACATGGTCATCTGTGTCTTCATAAGCTAATCCCTTAAAGGTACGAAATTTAATGTTTAACCTTGATAGAAGATTAGAGTGATATTCCATGGGTGCTTGAGCTTCCTCGAAGTTATCCAAAGTAAAATCCAATATCTTCCTAAGTTTGTCTCTTCACAGCCATGTAGCGACCAGTTCAATGGATAAATTCAAAGTAATAATGGGTTGGCTTCTTTGAGCTCTTATGTGTATGGTGAGGCTCTTTGACTCCTTGACTATGGGTCATGTAATATAGTAAACAATAACTATTTTTCCAACACATACATATTTACCTTACATGTTACATGCATGGGTCCCATCGGGCATGCCAAACTATGCAGGGAAAACAAGGACTATGATTCCCAATACTCCTACTGGAGGTGTGATCTTCCTTAGGGAAGTATACCCTGTGAAATGTCTATGTGTAGGTATCACTTGATTGTAAAGACACATAGATGGAAAAGCTACAAGTATAGAGATAAGGAAAAAGCCCAATTTTTTAAGACAAAGAATGGTATGAATAATTCAAGAATACTTTAATTGAACATTACAATGGCCTCTATCCACTCCAAAGAATAAGTTATGACTATGCAAAACAACAAAAGTATATCTGAAATGATAAGTAGTGACCTTTGCAAAAGATTCAAACATAGAGAGGCTAGCTAAGGATAATCAATCTAACATTGATGCCATCTACCACACCACTTAGATGCCCACATTCTATATACTCATCAAAGAGAGGCCTTGAGACATAGTGGGTACATGAGGGCAAAAGAGATCAGCAAAAGAGGGCGAAAGGGAGGGTAGTATGGAATGAATAAAAGGGGGATATGAAGAGAGGTCTAAGGAAAAAAAAAGAGTGCATTAGAGTATTAGGAAAAATAGGCTAGGGGAGCTTCAAGGATGAATTTTGAATGGAGAAGCTCAAGTAAAGTACTAAAACGCATGAAGGATGAATTTTGGGTGCCTTAGGGCACTATTGTGGATGTCCAAGGAATATGATAGGGTTTAAAGACCTAGGGAGGTTATGTTTTGGGATCTAAGTTTTCTCTGTGGGAAGTTCATTCAAAAATTTCAATACTAAGCCCAATTTGGTAGAGTTCATGACTAATTTAATTGGACAAATTTGAAGGATTCGTGGAAAACCTTAGCATATTTTTTGCACAGATTCAATGGATTTTATGGACAAATGTAGGGGATTTTAAAAATGATTTTAGTGGAGATTCAAAGGTGAACTAGAGTAGATTTCAAGGTCCAACAAAGGTGTGGTGGGGCCTTGAGGGATTTGTGATGACAACAATGGGCTTCACTCAAGTAAAGGAAAAATTTGGATCCTAAGAGTGGAGGATGAATTCTCAGGCGTACGTGTGGGTAATCATGAAGGGAAGTCAAAATTGCAATCAGTGAGGGAAAAATATACAAGGCTTTTGGAGTATAGAAGAAGATGGGTGTAAATGGGGGAATTTTTTAGTCCATAAGGGAAAATTGTGATGTATTTGTGTCAATGATGATTGAGGGAGTCTATAACGTGAATTGAGGGGATAAGATGAATTCGGTGGATTAAAAGATAAAGAGATATTTCGTGGAGTGGGGTATGAAGATGAATTCCTTGTAGGAAAAGAAAAACGCCTTGGAGAAAGGATGAAGACGAATTCCTTTGAGTGGGGGATGAAGATGAACTCCTTGGAATAAAAGAGTCATTCGTTGGAGCGAGGGATGAAGATAAATTCTTTGGATTAAAAGACGAATTCCTTGGAGTAAGAGATAAAGACAAATTCCTAGGAGTAAAAGATTAATTCACCTTGGAGTAAGGGATAAAGATGAATTGCTGGGAGTAAAAGATGAATTCCTTTGAGTGAGGGTTGAAGACCAACTCCTTGGATTAAGAGACAAGATCCTTGGACTAAGGGATGAAGACAAATGTCTTGGGCTAGGGGATGAATTCGAGAAGGACTAAAGAGCCAATTTGGGATTGGTTAAGATGTGTAGCACGGAGAACTCTACAGTCTCTTTCTCTCTCTCTCTCTCTCTTCCTCTCTCTCTCTCTCTCTCTCTCTCTCTCTCTCTCTCTCTCTCTCTCTCTCTCTCTCTCTCTCTCCCTCCCTCCCTGCATCGCTCCCTCCCCTCTCTCTCTCTCTCTCTTTCTCTCTCTCTCTCTCTCTCTCTCTCTCTCTCTCTCTCTCTCTCTCTCTCTCTCTCTCTCTCTCTCTCTCTCTCTCTCTCTCTCTCTCTCCCCCCCTTGTTGTTCCATCTTTCCCCCCACTCATAGTGCCCCTTTCTCCCTCCCGCGCAGCCCCCACCCTTAGCGCCCCTCTCTCTCCCCCATAGCCCCCACCTGCAACGCCCGACTCCTCCTACTCCTGCCCTTAGCCCCTACCCCCACCCTCATCCCCTACCCCCGCCCTAAGCCCTCGCCATTCCCCTCCTCCACCCACCCACAACCCCTCCCACCCACGCCCTCAGCCCCCCGCCCATAGCACCCCGCCATCCCCCTCCTACACCCGCCCATAGCCCCCCCACCCACAGCCTCAACCACCCACCCACAGCCCCCCAGAAATGGTAGAGATGTATCTGAGTGCGACTCTGAGATGAGCTCCTCTTGGAGCCGAGAAGTGTGCAGAAGATGTGGACAGCTCCACACGACTTCCCTCTATTTCTCTCTCTCTCTCTCTCACTCTTGATGGTTGCACGTGCACGATAGAGATGGGTTTAGGTGGTATCTCAATTGTTCCCAGACACAAGTAAAATTTTCTCTAGCTCGATCATAGAGGAATTGGATGTGTTAGATGGTGGTGCTCCTGAAGCACCTCCTTGAGTGTACAATGATTGGGAGACTCGAGCTCCGGACTAGTGTAGAATAAAGGATCAGTTGCTACAAAAGACAACCCCACTCCATCTCTCTACCTCTCTCTCTCTCTCTCTCTCTCTCTCTCTCTTTCTCTCTCTGTCTCCCCCCTTCGTAGCCTCTACCCACCCTCCACTCCACCCACGACAACCCCAACTCCACCCACCCTCAACTCCACCCACCCTCCACTCCACTCCACCCGCGGAAACCCCAACTCCACCCACCCTCCACTCCACCCTCAACACTCCAACTCCACCCACCCTCCACTCCACCCACCCTAAACTCCACACACCCACCCTACACTCCACCCACCATCCACTCCACTCCACCCATGGCAATCCCAACTCCACCCACCCTTCACTCCACCTTTAGAAATCCAACTCCACCCACCCTCCACTCCACCCACCCTAAAATCCACCCACCTACCCTACACTCCACCCACCCTACACTCCACTCCACCCATGGCAATCCCAACTCCACCCACCCTTCACTCCACCCTCCCCCTACGCCACCCTCAGCACTCCAACTCAACCCACCCTCAACTCCACCACCCACCCTCAACTCCACCCACACCTCCCACACCACCCTCCACCTCCCATCACTCCCCACATTGTCCACACCACCCACCACCTCCCACCCCTCCCCATAGCACACACACCACCACCACCTCCCACCACCTCCCACCACTCCACACACCACCCACACCACCCACCACCTCCCATGACTCCCCACACCACCCGCACCACCCACCAACTCACACCACTCCCCACACCACCGACACCACCCACCACCTCCCACCACTCCGCACACCATGCACACCACAACCTTTCACCACTTAATATGTAAGATAGGCAAAAATTGATGCTAGATTTTTTGTGACATTAGAAGATGATTTCTTTTGTGATCAGATGGTTAAAAGCTACTACATGAATTATGTGAAGGATGTTCGTCTAAGGGTCATTATAGTATCACAGGTGGCACAAAATGAGGATCCCATGATCTTTTTTTGCAAACTCATAAACGAACCTAGATGTCCACTCCAAGTTTTGTTAAGAAGGAGACCTCAGCTTGGAATCAAAAGTGATAGTAAAAGTGTAAAAAGATAAATGAGTGTTGCCGCCAAACATTCATGATGAAAAAAGCTCTAAGTGCTTGATTTAATTCAAAGCTGGTCGTCAGTACCGTAATTGATCTACCCCTCCAATTTTCAGGCAATCAATCACCGCATATTAAGTGGACATGGGAAATCGTCAAGGCCCTCTTGGCATATTGGAGCCTATAAAAGCAATGGACTAGTACTCATTGGGAGCTTATCTCCGACATCTCTTTTGGTCCTCTCTTTGCACTCTATGGCTAGAAGCCTACTGTAGGACGTCACTCTATTGTGAGGATATAGAGTGCGGGCTTCCCAGTGGAGGGCCAACAGCGCTATAGTGTGAAGAACTGGCTTGGTTTTGTCATTTAGTGTGAGTTAGTGGTATTTCCATGCTCTTTCCCATAGAGCAAGTGTTCATATCTTTGTACTCATCAGTGCAAGCCTTCATCTAGTTGTGCTCGCTGTATTGGACCGATCTTGTGTAGTGATTTTGTGTAGTTCTAAAATGGCATGTTAGCCCATAGCATTTCTTTTGCCTGTATTGAAATCATCTGTTTTATCTAAGGAGTGGTTTCATCCTTCACTATTGCCATTTGTCATTAATATTCTATCTAGGCATCTAGAATATCGTGAATCTATTGCGATTGTGACTGGTCACAGAAATGTTAAAGGGTATACTTCCCTATGGAGAACCTCCCTTGAGTAGGTGAAGTACTGGAAGTGCATAGTGCTTGCTCTTGTTGGAAGTGCATATTTCTTGCTCTTGTTAAAAGTGGGTACCCCAATACCTCCTCTATAGTTTGTCATGCTTGGTGGGACCCTTGGATTTCTGTGAGACGCTCTCAGCATAGTAAATAATCCTTTACCATTTTTTTTCCCTATTGCATCTTGCAAGTAGGTACATGACCCATACTCGAGGAAATAAGGAGCCTCTTCATGTATAGCGGCACTTTTTGCACGTCTGCCACATGCTCCAAGTGATTTTTTGGTTACAAAATGGATAGAAAAAGCTCTTCCCAGGACATCACAGCAGAAGCTGTGTGTCTCTTAGATTGGATGCAACCCTTAATGATTTTGTTGCAGTGGCATCACGTAGTGAAGCTCGACAACATTTTGTAGGGGATACACAACCAAATTATGCAGCAGAAGTAGACCCTGTTGGGCAACTAAGGAAAGAAGTGGAGGCATTGAGAATGCAACAAAATCACCAAGAAGACAAGGTCATGCCACCACCGTCGTGTCGCACTGATGATGAAGTAGCTCAACTTCATCGCGAATTAGAAGATTTGTGGACCACTCAGGATATAAGAAGGTAGATTTGGTGTACAATATGTAACAACAGTGGACATTCCAATGCTAATTGTCCTAATAGGGTAAGTTGTCAATTTTGTGGAAAGGATGCCATGAAGTTAGAGATTGTTACTACCTCAAGGGTACACAACAACAAGGTAACCCTAAAGCTCTAGATTCATATTATGATAGTACTTCAAATGCACCTAATAGAGAGGAGAATCGTCCAATGAAGCGTAGATATAATAGGCCATAGATGTGTTATTGCTATGGTGAGTATGGCCATATGCAAAATAGGTGTTCCCTTCCATAAGATGCACCTCCTTGTCAGCATTGTCCAGAGGCTAAAGATCACTATACAAAAGGTTGCCCAAGAAGCCGCCTTGCTCCAATTCACATGATTGCAATCTCCCCACAAGTAGAAAGTATGACCACTCAGTCATATGATGTTTCATCTTCTTCAATGCCCATGATGACTAGAGCCAGACAAGCGGCAACAACCTATAGAGAGTAACAACAAGGACTCTAGGATAAAGAGGAGGAAAAGAAGGCTACGTGGAAGGGCCAAGCAGATATTGAAGGAGCTTATGAAAGGATGGCTACTTCACTAAGGGACCAACTAAGAAGTCGGCAAGAAGACACATATGTGGTAAACGTTGAGCAGATCTTGAAAGGTGTTCATCACAAGGTTAGTTTGTATGAACTCATAAAGATGGGTTCAAAAATGAGGAGTGACTTATTAAAGATTATACACTCTACTCACTTAAGCCAACCACCTAGCATAGATGGGTTCATGGTTGATTTTCCCCCTGCACCCCTGGCAGACTACCAAAGCTCAAAGGTATTTGTTTTTATAAAGGATAAAGCTCTCACACGTGTGATCATAGATGGAGGCTCTGGCATCAATTTGATGCTAGATTTCACAATGAGGAAACTGAATTTGAACCCCACCAAGATGGCACCATTCATAGTTACACTAGCACATCAAACATCGAGTTGTGCCACTTGACATTATTGAAAAGGTATTGACGATAGTAGAGGGTTGTCACTTTGTTCTAGATTTTGTTGTTGTTGCACTTCCACAAGAGACTTCTTACCCTTTACTCCTGGGGAGGCCTTGGCTAAGGCAAGCAAAAGCTTTGCAAGATTGGAGGAAAAATAAACTATGGATTTGAACAAACACCAATAGCCAACTACAACTACATTTGGAAGAAGGATTCAACTCAGGAAAAACTACTAGGTATATTGTAGACACTTAGATAATGCCCACTTTACTCCACCCTCCACTCCACCCTCCCTCCACTCCACCCTTAGCACTCCACCCTTAGCAATCCTAACTCCACCCACCCTCCACTCCACCTTCCCCCAACTCCACCCTTAGCACTCCAACTCCACCCACCCTCAACTCCACCACCCACCCTCAACTTCACCCACCCTTCACTCCACCCACCCTCCACTCCACCCACCCTCAACTCCACTCCACCCTCGACACCCCCAACTCCACCCACCCTCAACTCCACCCACCATCCACTCCACTCCACCCATGACAACCCCAACTTCACCCACCCTCCACTCCACCCTCCCCCAACTCCACCCTCCACTCCACCCTCCCCCAACTCCACCCTCCACTCCACCCTCCCCCAACTCCACCCTCAGCACTCCAACTCCACCCACCCTCAACTCCACCCACCCTCCACTTCACTCTACCCATGACATCCCTAGACCCACCCACCCTCCACTCCACCCCACCCCCCCAACTCCACCCACCCTCAACTCCACCATCCACCCTCAACTCCACCCACCCTCCACTCCACCCACCCTCCACTCCACCCACCCTCAACTCCACCCACCCTCCACTACACCCACCCTCCATTCCACCCACCCTCCACTCCAGTCCACCCATGGCACCCCCAACTCCACCCACCCTCAACTCCACCCAGACCTCCCGTACCACCCTCCACCTACCACCAGTCCCCACACCGCCCACAACACCCACCACCTCCCACCACTCCCCACACCACCCACACCACCCACACCACCAACCACCTCCCACCACCATCCACCACTCCCCACACCACGCACACCACCCACACCACCCAACACCTCCCACCACCTCCCAACCCTCCCCACACCACCCGCACCACCCACCTCCTCGCACCACTCCCCACACCACCCACCACCTCCCACCACTCCCCACACCACACACACCACCCGTATCACCCACACCACCCGCACCACAACCTCTCACCACTTAATATGTAAGATAGGCTAAAATTGATGGTGGAGTTTTTGTCACATTAGAAGATGATTTCTTTCCTGATCAGATGGTCAAAAGCTACTACAAGAATTATGTGAAGGATGTGCTTCTAAGGGTCATTACATTATGTGAAGGATGTGCTTCTAGTTTCGTTAAGAAGGAGACCTCAGATTGGATTCAAAAGCCACATTAAAAGTGTAAAAAGATAAAGGAGTGTTGGCGTCAAACATTCGTGATGAAAAAATCTCTAAATGCCTAGTTTTGAGGATTTAATTCAAATCTCATGGCCAGTACCATAATTGATCTACCCCTCCAATTTTAAGACAATCAATCGGCACATATTCAGTGGAAGTGGGAAATGCGCAAGGCCTTCTTGGCATATTGGAGCCTATAAATGCAATGGACTAGTACTCATTGGGAGCTTATCTCCGACATCTCTTTTGGTCGTCTCTTTGCACTCTATGGCTACAAGCCTACTGTAGGAAGTCACTCTCTAGTGAGGATATAGAGTGTGGTCTTCCGAGTGGAGGGCTTATAGCACTATAGTGTGAAGAAGTGGCTTGGTTTTGTCATTCACTGTGAGTCAGTAGTATTTTCATGCTCTTTCCCATAGAGCAAGTCTTCATATCTTTGTACAAATTAGTGCAAGCCTTGATCTAGTTGTGTTCGCTGTATGGGACGGAACTTGTGTACTGATTTTGTGTAGTTTTCGAATGACATGTTATCCCAAAGAATTTCTTTTGCCTATAGTGCAATCATCTATTTTAACTAAGGAGTGGTTTCGTCCTTCACTATTGTCATTTGTCATTAATCTTCTATCTGAGTATCTACAATACCGTGTATCTATTGCGATCGTGCCTGCTCATAGAAATGTTAAAGGGTACACTTCCCTAAGGAGAACCTCTCTTGAGTAGGCAAAGTAGTAGAACTGCATATGCCTGCTCTTGTTGGAAGTGCATATTGCTTGCTCTTGTTAAAAGTGGGTACCCTAGTACCTCCTCTACTCGATGAATTTCGGGTGTCTAGAAGGCAAATTATGGGGCTATGGAGTGGCAAAAATGCGTTTGAAGACAAATTTGGGTGAGTTTGAAGGAAAATGATACTTTCGAGAGGAATTTGGAGGAGGTCTACGAATAAGAGGACGAATATGGGATGGATACAGGAAAATTTAGGATTGTTAAAGGTGAAAGAGGAGCGTGGGTGAATTGAGACAAAGGAGAAGAGGCGAATTTTCGGTGGAGCAGAGGTGGGACAAGTAAGGGAAGGGAGAGAGGGCGGAATCAGGGGGATAAGGGGTGCGAGGGTTGAATTGTGAGGATGAGGTAAAGGGTTCGTTCCCTCATTTGGCAAACATAGCTTTAAATTCATGTGAGAACCTTTGTATCCATATTGTAGTGTCATTTTAGGGGACATATGAATGTACTTAATTATGGAGTCTGAGATCGTGTTCTAGCTCCTTCACTCTTCATGATTACTCAAGAAATCTACATAATGGGATAGCAATTCGTGTGATCTTCATAGCTCCCAAAACGGTCAATAAAGATGTACGAGGAATTCAAGCTTTGACATTCAAATGGATTGTTAAAAAGGTAAAAATGGTTGATATAATCATTCATTTTTTCTGCAAATTGACTATTTTGAAGATTTATATTGGTTTTCAATGTTTTGCATCATTTTCGTAGAGAGATTTTTCATAATCATGGTACCCATAGGTTTTGCAAGTTGAATGGAATATTAAGAATGTGATCAAGATGGTGTACATATATAAATGAAGCACAAGTCTCTTTTTTTAATACTACATGCACTATAGTGAAATCAAATTCTTCAAATATTAGTAGCTAGGTCTATACTATATTTATTGATTGTGGCTTATTGAATAGTTATCTTAGTGGTTGGGGATCTATGATTATGAGAAATTTTATCCTCAATGGGGAATGGACGAATTTTTTGACAAAAAATAACACTATCAAAGCTTCCCTGCCAATGGTATTGTAGTTCTTCTTAGCCTTCGCTAAAATCCTTCTTGCATACATAATGGATCTATCACTCTTAAACGCCTTGCTACGTGGTGTGAGAGCATCCCCCATTACATAGGCATTGGTATCTAGAAACCTTTAAACCAATCAGCCATGGAAAGGAGTCGTGGAGCCACTTATCTAGATCTTGGAATCTGATAATCCAATTGCTCTCTGTCATCCCACTTAAATGGGATGTCCTTACCTATGCCTATCGAATGGCCTAGCTATGTCTGCATAGATATTGATGAGTTTTCCTGGTAAGCATTATGGCCCAATAAAACTATGTATCTCTTTTGGTTTCCTAGGCGTAGGAAGGTTTGGTATGGATATCATTTTATGTAGGTTAGAAGGCATACCTCTCGGAGCCACCACATGTCCAAGAAACTAGCACCTATTAGGATTCAACTTTAACTTTTTTTCCCTAGATTCATTGAAGACCTATCCCAATTGTACCAAATGATCATCTATGCAGTCCGTAGGAGTACTAGTGCAAAGCACCTAGGATACACGAATAATCATCCATGGAAATTTGTAGTCCCTCAAAAATAAAAAATCCAAGATCATCTTTGGGATCTTCCATCACTTTATCTCACATAGTCTTAGTGTAATATGTAGGGGCACCTTGAATATCAACTTGTTCTTCCTTTTCATGCATCAACCTTAGTGTAATATGTAGGGGCACCTTGAATATCAACTTGTTCTTCCTTTTCATGCATGAACCTTGTAGAAAATTCTTTGAATAGGAAAAGAAGTTTTTTAACTAGATGGATTTACCTTTCTCATAGTTCCCTTTTACATGTTTGAATCAACTTCATCTTTCTCACACCTAAGAGGTAGTATGTTCCCCATTATAAGACCTTTGATACGTTCACCCACTCCACCAACTTGTATGGTCTCTTCTTTTTATTTATAAACTTGTGTGCTTGTCTCATCTCAAAATAATGACACCGAGAAAATGAGTTACCTAATTGCACCCAAGACAAAATGTCCTCTTCCTTATCCATATCCAACTATGGGTTTTCTATCACGTCTTGTTCCATATAAATGCCAATTGTTTACCTCATGCTGGCATATCCATGGTTGTGTAGTACTTCTCCCAAATATATCAAGTCTCTTTCCCTTCATATTTTACCCACATAGTATCCTTGTCTTAATCATGTGCAACTTTTGTAGGCCTTAGCTTGGGCCTCCTAATGAACTAAGGGAAACATCCATCCACTTGTGGAAATGTTAATATGATAGATTCCAAAGTAAAAAAGTTACCTTTTACCTGAATTGAAACTCGGGCAACAACTCCCATTGGTTCGCCATTGTCATGATGAAGTGGGCTTGTCTTCATGGTTCAAGCCCAAAATGTTTCGTAGTATACTCAAGCATCAAATTAATTCTTGAATAGTTATTAACTATCAATACTTCTAAATTATGTCGTATTATAGTGACAATGAGACATAACCTGTTATAATTTATAGGAGGGCTTCCCTTAAAACTCTACCCTCACTTAGAGCATTAGTCATTTGCAAACTTAGCGGATGTGGAGGCTTGATCAGTAGTCTACAAAACTTCTCATCTAAATCTTACATCCATTTTTAGTAAATCAAATATTCCAACCTTGTTTTTAATGAATTAAAATAGTCTTCATGCTTGTGATTCCACATGGGCATGGGCTATGTGTGAATTCTCAAGCTCCTTTTACTCCTTACTAAACACATGTCATATGGATTCACTTGTGCTTGTAAGCCGTTATTTTTATTGGGTCTCTTCACTCATAGTACGCATACCATCTGTTGTCCCCTTTTCCTTCTTCAATCAATTTGTACTTGATTGTTGGTGCATTTCCTCCTAAGGATCTTTCCCTTTGTTCCTTATCTACATAAAAAATGGGTCCATATCTTTTATATGTACCACCCGAGAAAATGTTGATGGCATAACTATTTCTTCCACATCTCCTTCCTTACAAAGATAATCTTAATATGAGGGCCTCATGGGGAGAAATTGTGTAGTGATCTCTACCTTCTAGGTGATTTTTGTAAGGGGCAATTGTCTAGCACAAGATATTTTCTTTGATAGTTTCCATATTCCCCACACCTAACCGAAATGATCGGCCTTCTATGACCATTTCCAAAACTACCCTCAAGACGTGGCTTATGAGTGTTACCTTGACATAGTGCATATGTTTGTTGGGGGTTGAATTCCTCCTCGTACTTAGTAAGCATGTGCAAGAAGTCCTCTTATTTGACACTCCTACGCTTGATGGCCATGCTTCTTAAAGAACTAACAAGTCACACTTAAAAGAGAGAAATCACTTATCAGATGGTTCTATTTGCTACACATTGTGCACCATAGTCCATTTTCTTTTACACTCTTGTTGATGTTATTCCAATTCATATGCATGGGGCTCCTTTTTGTTTTATATTTTTAATGCTTCAATTTCATGCCTTAGTTGTGTGACTTCACCTTCTTCTTCCTTCTAGGGCTAGATTTGTCTTACGATTTCAAGCTCCTTCCTCAATTGTGTTGCTACGTCTTCGAGCTCCATGAGTGTCAAATCGGCGACAACCTTGTTGTTGTGGTTTTTGATGGTTGTGTGTTCTTTAACAAAATAGCACATTATCCAAAGCTCACGTATGGGAAGGAGGATTATGAATGTGATTACCACACTCACAACATTCGTTTATGTTCCTGAACCTAATTTCATACACTTATAGATTTTGGTTCATAAACATTCCACAAAGTGTTTGATTTCTTCATAATATACTTCTTCGGCATAAAGAGTAGACTTCATATATATACAAATCTGTCGAATACTAATAAATGATCATTACAATACAGAATCTACTTACAGTCTTCAATCTACTTACATTACATTACTAATAAATGATCATTACATTACAATCTACTTACAGTCTTCAATCTTCACACACGATTACAATACTTCAGCACTCTCTCTATACCGCAAGACAAAGGTCCATTCTATAGGCTCTCCGGCAATCACCATTCCCCATAGACAGACTTCTCCTAATATCACACCGTTTTTCTTCTCCTATTGTTTCGCTACATCACACTATTTGGGGTTTCTCTGCTCAATGTAGTCCTGTAGTACTCAAATGGTAGGTTCGGGAATGGTGATTTACGAATACATGATAATCGTAAACATGTTATTCTGTTCCACACAGCTTATATAGATATTCGTTATACACATTAATCTTGCACATCGCACGTTATAAACAAAGTCGTAACACGATAACAACAAGTAGACTCTTTGATTATAGAGAGTGTGTACTGTTGTAATACATTATCTTCTTAAAATTGATTCGTTCAAGTTCTACAGACTTCAACAGTATCCACACTCTACGTATCTTCGTTCTTCGTACTCGTCACTTTCGGAATATGCCCATAAGGAACAACACCGCACTTCTTCGTAAGCGATGCGCACCGTTCGGAACTTCGGGAATACAAAATCACCGAAATTACACTTCTCTGGAAACTCTTAGTATCTCTAGAAATTCTCGCCCCATTACATAAGAATGATATTTTTACAAAGAAAGTGACCGTTCACATCAATAGCTAATACTGGCATGCGCGGTGGATTCTGTCACAACCTCTATTTCCATCTGGCCCTTTTTCAGAGCTTGGGCGTATGCCCTGTGGCGCCAAATTGTGTGCAACTATGAGGGGTACTAGTACTCCTCATACGAAGCTCTCATTGCCTTCTTGTAAACACGAGTTGCTAATCGAATATAAACTTGTTCTTGGCAATCTTCTTGGTGTCACTCCTATCAGCTTATATTGTTGTGGGTTTGAACGTCTCAAGTGGTATTAGAGCAACCACCCCAAGGGAAGCCTTTGGATGGGCGGACTATCACACCAGTGCTGGCAGTGCCTTCTAACACTCCGGGCCCATTCGTGGGAAGTTCTTTGACATTACAAGAGCTCTTTCTCCTTACCTGCCTCCCTCTCAAGCAAGGGCCACCACCTTGCCCCCCCCCCCCTCTCCCCAATTAAGCAAGGCACCCCCTTGCCCCCCCCCCCCCTCCTCAAGCAAGGCACCCCCTTGCCCCCCCCTTTCCCTTCACCCCCTTCCCCCCCTCCCCCCCCCCTCAAGCAAGGCCCCCCTTGCCCTCCCCCCCCCCCTCTCAAGCAGCCGTGCTACCCGTCGCCATCCCGGTGCTCCCTCTCTCAAGCAACGTCGCACCCATGCTTAACCGGTGGACATCTCCTTCCCCTCTAGGTGTCCGTGTGCCCTAGCCTTCCCATTAACTCTAGGTGCCCTTACCCTCCTAGGTTGCCACCGGTTGGCTCCACACCACCATGGACAACGAACATGATGTTGGCACGGCCGGTCTAACCTCGGGGACGCAACGGGCCAAAAACATGACTGAACCATGCTGATGTCACAAGGCCCAACGGGCAGCCTTAGAAGAGGAACTCAACTACCTACTCTTGGTGAATGCCGAAATCCATGAATGCCTCCAGGAGGCCGAGCTAAACGTCGAGATCCACACCCAACTGAAATCTGACCAAATCCCACCGAACCCCTACCGCGTCCGCAACCGAATAGATAGACTAGAAGATACCCTTGCTAGGCTTACTACCTTATTTGAAACCCATCTCCTCACCAAGGACCAATCTCAATCCCAACCACACCCTCAGTCCAGTCCCCAACCAATGCCCCAACCCACTCCAACCCAAACATCCCAACCAAACCCAACCACCTCACAACTGACACTGATCACTCAGCTCCAACCGGTGGACCTAGATGACCCAAAATCCTTTGGCTTCTTCAATCTAAACCCTCCCGACAAGTACCCAGGCGGTTAAAGCTCCATAACCATGAACCAATCTATCGAAGGAATGGAGAGCTACCTCTAGATGCTCCGGGTTGGCCGCAACCATTGGACGCGCATTGCCGGCCAGTTCCTACAAGATGAGGCCTTGGCTTGGTACATGGTGGAGCAAAAGAAGCAAGCCTGGACCTCTTGGGATCACTTCAAGGTTGCCATTGTCGACTACTTTGTGCCTCACAACAATTATGACATAGATATAATTATGTTGCCGAAGATGCAAAACCTGGATGTTGATTTGTAATCCTTTTCTTTTTAACCAATGGGTTGGAACAACAGAAGCTGACAAGAGGGACACCAAGAAGATTGCCAAGAACACGTTTATATTGGATGAGCAAATCATGTTTACAAGAAGGCAATGAGAGCTTGATATGAGGAGTACTAGTACCCCTCATAGTTGTGCACAATTTGGTGCCACAAGGCATACCCCCTGCTTGAAGAGCTTGGTGTCCTCAACAAGCGGGTTCGGGTCTTACAAAAACTTTGGTGTCTTTACAAAAATTGGGAACATTACATGGGGCTTAGAGCCAAAGTGGCCTAAGGGTGGCGGTAATATTTGTGTACTAACCGGTGGTCCACACCAAAGGTATGGGCCGGAATCCAATTTTCATCTATGAACGGGTGGCCTTTGAACTTGATGAGAAATTGGGGACCTTTGCATGTGTTGCGATCCTGTAAGATAGCATCGGGCTCGAATTGGATCTCCCCATCATGAAGAGCTAGGACATCGCGTCTGTAAATGGAGTCCGGTTTGAATCCTTTGACTAGGCTCACATGGAATGCAATGTGGAAATGGATGTTGTCGAGTAGCTCCAAGCTATAGGTGACCTTATTGATCCGCTTCTCCACCTTGTATGGTCTATAGTAGCGATGGTTGAGCTTGTTTGTTATGTTCTTGGGCAAGGTAATGTTGCGTGCACTAACCAAGACTAAGTTGCTGACTTGGAAATCTTCGCCGGTCTTCGTTTCTGGTTCGCGTACCTGGCCATGCGTTCTTTGCTTCATTGCAAACTAGACTTGGCTTCTTGCAGCTTCGTCTTCCATTGATCCAAAAAGGCACCGCAATCGGGGTCATTCCTTGCAAGTGTAGAGTCCCATTTGAGGGCCAATGACGTGATGACCTCCTTGCCGGTTGCCAATTCCAATGGAGTCATCTTTGTACTTGAGTGGATGTAGGCGTAGTGAAACTCCAAAATGTCTAAGTGCTTTGCCTAGTCCTTCTGATGGGTCCTAACATAATTCTGGGTATAATCCTCGATTTTCTGGTTTACCTGTTCTGTGTGCCCATCTATCTTTGGGTGGTAAGTGGATGAGAACCTAAGTTGTGTTCCCAGGAGGCGGAAAAGCTCTGTCCATAGCTGGATTAGGAAGCGTCCGTCTCGATCCGAAACGATGGCCAAAGGCAGTCCGTGATACTTCACAATGTGGGTGAAGAAGAGATGGACCACTTCCTTAGCATTGAGAGGCATTTGCGCAAGGATGAAGTGAGCCTGCTTGGTGAAGTAGTCTACCACTACGAATATGGTGTTAAACACTTGGGATGGTAGGAGTTCGGTTATGAAGCCCATGATGATCATGTCCCAAGGCCAGTTTGGAATCGGGAGGGTTTGTAGGAGGCATGTGGGCTTGACTTGATCTTGATGGACCAACTGGCATGTCGGGCACGTTTCTGCATATTCTTGGACGTGCTTTCATGCGGGGCCAATAAAAGTGCTTATGGAGCATCTCATAGCTGCAATTTTGATTGCCATGGCCGGCCATTTTTCAATCATGTGCTTCCCACAATAGCTCTTTGCGTAGCTCGAAGTTCTCCGACACATAGATCTTCCCTTCGTGATAGAGTATGCCATCTTGCACTGTGTAGCGGCCGGATGGTTGGGCACTTTGGACCTCTAGGAGGAGTTCTTGCACTTGAGCATCCTGTGCCTGTGCATGTTGCATTTTGCCTCTCAATCCGATGAAACTATGGACATCGTTTGGATCTCAGGTCTTCAACATAGTGCATCAGGCATGACGTTCTGTTTCCCTGGCTTGTGAAGTATCTCGATGTCGAACTCGATGAGAAAATCTAGCCACCTTGCTTGATTTGGACTTAACTTGGGTTGGGAAGTAGAATACTTCAAAGACATGTTGTCGGTGAAGACCTTTGTATGTTTGTCCAAGATGTAGTGCCTCCACTTGCATAGGCAATGAACGATTGGCAACATTTCTTGCACGTGTGTGCTCCATCTGAGCTCGGGTCTGGTGACCTTGTAAGATTCGTATGCAACCGGTTGTCCATCTTGTAAGAGTATGCCTCCAATGCCCGAACCAGATGCATCAGTGTGAACCTCGAATGGCTTTTCAAACTCTGGGAGCTTCAAGACCGGGGCCTGGCACATGGCTACCTTCAATGCTTCGAACGGTTCTTCCTCGTCCGCTCCCCATTGGAATGGTTCCTTCCCTTTGACTAACTCCAAAAGTGGGGCGGAAATCTTGTTGAACCCTTGGATAAAATGGTAGAGAAATTTGCAAAAGTGGATGAATTATCGCACCTCTTTGACGGTCTTTGGGGGTGGCCATTTGACCCTTGCCTCGAATTTCTAGGGGTCGGCATGTAGGCTGGTCCTGTATTGCACGGTTTATTTACCAAATATAACAAAGCTTGATGATCAGTGAAAAACTTGAACTTTTTGGCCAATAAATGTTGTATAAACTTCCTCACAGCATAAACCATGCCTAAGCCCTCTCGCGCGGTGGTGGTATAGTTTCGTCCAACTGCACTTAGTTGTCTGCTAGCGTATGCTATGGGTAAATCTAAATTTCCTTCACCTGTGGGTTGTGCTAGCACACATCCTATGGCATGATTGGATGCATCCACATGGACATGGAATGGCTTATTCCAATCAGGAGTGGTCAGTATTGGTGCTGTGCACAAACCTCTTTTTAGCTCATTGAAGGAGTTCTCGCATTCATCGTTCCACCCAAAGTTTGTCAACAAACAATAAAGAGGGATAGCTATGATCACATACATGTGGATAAACCTACGGTAATATCCACAATGAACCATAAGGGCTTGTACCTCTTTAACATTCCTTGGCCTTGGCAGCTCTGCTATGGCTCGTACCTTATCTTCATGTGTTGAGATTCCAAAAACAATATGACCTACGATTTTACCTTGACGCACCATGAACACACACTTTTCTGGGTTTAGACACACTCGATATTCTCTACACTTGTTGAAGATTATTTTGAGCTCAGGGATGTGAAATCTTCTTTCTTGGGAATGAGCACATAAATCATCCACATACACTTCTAAGATCTTTCGCAGGAACTCTTTGAAGACATGACACATGAGCCTTTGGAATGTTGCAGGTGCATCGGTGAGCCCAAATGGCATCACACAAAATGCAAAGATTCCCCACTCTGGCAAAAGCTATTTTGTGTTGATCTTCTTGGGCAATGGCTATTTGATTCTAACCTGAAAATCCATCAAGGAAGCTATAAACTTCCTTGCCTGCAACACGCTCCAATAGGTGTTCCGTGATTGGAAGTAGATAACTATCTCTGATCGTAGCGGCATTAAATTTTTTAAGGTTAATACACACTCGCAACTTCCCGTTCTTCTTGGGATGAATCTAGCTTCAATCAACCTATCAATTTATTCTTTTATTTTGGCTGCATATGTATCATTATATGTGTAGGGCTTCTTGTTTGTTGGGCTTGGCATCAGTAGTCATGGGGATAGTATGAGAGCAAATTCTTGGATCTACCCCTTTCAAGTATCTATAGTGCCACGCAAACACATCCCTATATTCCCTTAATAGAGCTACGAGCTCCATTTCTTCTCTTGCACTTAGGTCATCTCCTATGTATGTGCATCTCTCTTCGTTCTCTTCAATGGACACTACAATTTTCTTGGTCTTTTCTTTATTATCATATGATTCTCCTATGATGGCCTCTCTCTTAGGCATTAATACCAAAATTTTGCGGTCGTCAACTTCATATTTCTTGAAGTTTTTTGGTACTTCAAACAATGATTCCTCCTCTTCTTGTTTCACTGCTTTTCTTTTCTTTTTCTTTTGACTGCTCTCACTTCCATCCTTTGAATTTACCTTTTTAATACTTGTGAGAGGTTCTTCTTTCTGGGTGAACAATGGGTGGTGGGGTGGGATGAGGTGGAGTAGATGGAGTTTCAACATGCGAAGGGCTTTGAGATGCAATGTCATCTATTTTTGTTTTTGCTTCTTTCAGACTTTCTTCTAGTTCCGATAACTTTTTATTCCACTTGCGATTGGCCTTCTCTCTGGTATCCTCTTGATTCACTTGACTCTGATTGTTCAGCTGGCTTCTCATGTTTTAAGGCTTGTGCCCTAGTGATTGCTTGTATAGGAGCCACATTACTACTACTTTAACTTGAATCCGCCACTAAGCCTACCACATTAATGGGTGTAATCTTGGGTGCACTGGAGGCGTTTCTTGGACAATCTCTGGAGAGATGGTTTTTGCTACATTTAGGACAAAAGGCTTGTAATATGATAGCCTGACCTTGACTCAGAGTTGATGGGTGGGGACATTCACGAATGAAATGGTCGCCCTGACATCTGAAACATGGTCTTCTAGGGGCTTGTGGTCTTACTTGTCTCAATTGGGGCCTAGGTTTAGCATTTGTGTACATGAAATTGGAGTAATCAAGCTCCCAATTTTGTTCCATAGGTGGTGCCTCATATTGATACGGGTAAATCTCACTATGTTCAATTGACTCTGTGTAATAAGCATGTGGACTACCTTCATGGGAGTAGTCTGAACTATGAGCATGAGAGTCATTGTCTGAGATCAGTGGGGTCATTGGCACCAATGCTCTTTTAAGGTTCTCTTCTGCCACTGCATACTTAACTGGAATTACGTTGGCAGGCGCTCGTGGTTGGTTTCCTAGGACCAGTTGTGGCCTATATGGTGCCTGATACTGTTGTTGTGGTCTATAATATGGCTGTTGGTATTGGTTCTGATACCTACCTTGTTGGTAAGGTTGCGGGTAATTCTGTGTAACAACCTGTCTATTGTATGGACAATCTTGAGCTGTATGGTTCATGTATTTTCTCTTAATAGTGCAATATGGAGGATTCCTTTCTCTCATGTTCTGGTTGTGCATTGGGCATACGTTAGCCATGTGGTCCCCTCCGCAAGTATAACACCGGTTCAATGAGGTGACTCTTTGTATTTGTTTATTTTGAACTTCTAGCTTCTTGGCAACTTGATCTACTATCTCATCCAGCTCACTAGAGGCTCTAGAGGTATGACTAGTAGAACTATGAGAGTCTTGATAGAGTTTGGATACTCCTAACTCCACACCCAAGTTGTCTTCTATGTCAATGCAGGTCCGCACACACTCTTCTATGGATCTAGGCTCTTTCAAGTACACATATGATCTTAACTTGGTGCTTACTAAGCCATCTAAAAACAAAGCCACTTGTTTGGCTGGTGTGGGTAACTCTAGAGCAGGGCATCTCTCTAGATACTGTTTGAACCTTCTAGCTGCTAGCCGCACTATTTCTTGGGGTGTCTGCTTGAAGTTGTGGATCAAAGATGATGTGTTGTGCTTGATACCACTCTTGGAAAAGTCTACAATGAATTCGTCTAGTAGTTGGCCTATATCGCGATAGTTGCGACTACTTAGTGGTTGAAACCAAGCTAAGGCAGTGCCCTTAAGAGTCAAACCAAATGCCTTGTACTAGGTGAACAAATCCTCAACTTATTCATCTCTTAACACTTGTTTGAACTCGGCCACATGATCATAAGGATCTCATGTCCCGTCCAAATAATTCTTCATTGCCTTGATCACTTGAGTAGGTCTAAGGGTTCTTGGATGCTCTTGGGGTCTAGGCAATGGAAAATCATGCTCATCTCTTCATTTCCTATGTGCTTGATGTCTCTCTCTTTCAGGTGTTTCATTTTCAAATCCTAAGCTATTTATGCCCATAGTGTGTGCAAAATTTACCTCAGGTCTCTCTCTATTTCTTTCTCTCTGGGCTTCATGAGCTTGGGATGATCCTACTCCTTGGAGGCCATGGGACACATTGGATCGTGGTGGAGGAAAGATCAATTCACTCTTCCAAGTATATGCATGTCTATCATGTTCTGTTACCAAGAATATCTTCTCTGATGTGTTATCCAGGTAGACAACTTTGTCTGGTATCTCTAGATCCTTGAACTCGTAGATGATGACTATGCCCAATTGGCTAGGTTGATCTGGCTTGAATCTCCAAAAGGCTTCCTCTGTTTGTCTATTCAAGAATAGTTCTTTATGCTTTTGTTGTCTTGAGGGATCCAATCTGGAGTGATCACTCTAGTCAAAACTGACTTACCTCTAGGAGTCTGGGGTCCTTGTCCTACATTTCCTTGTTCTAGATCTCCTATCTCATTCTCATGAATGATATTTCCAAATTCATCGGTCCTATCTAGTAGGTTGGTGACCACATACATGGTTCCTTCCTTATCAATGTATGAACCTTCTTCAAACTTGACCACCGGGTGTTCAAGTCCAAAGAGTTGAATTGGATTTTTGAGTTGGACCAGTGATCGCCTCAGGCCATCCTCATAGATGCGAGCACCTAATCGCTTGGTCCGAATATATTTTAATTGTGTCTTATAAGGACCTTCTAGTGTTTGTAGATGGGCAGTTTCTCAGCCACCTACAGGTTTCCCCATGCTTAAAGACATTTCTGAGTCACTTGTGTCAGAGTTTAGTACGTAAGGACAACCACTTAATTGTTGTGCCCAAGACTTAGCTATATGGTTGACACTAGATTGAAAAAATCTAATGCTTTCTCTATCCTTGTGTCTACCAGATCTCAGGTTCATAAGCTTTGGTAAAGAGTCCAAAATTTCCCTTTGGTATGGTTCAAAATCCTTTGGAGTCCCCTTGGTTCCGTAGTCCCACCTGAGGGTCAACTTCTAATTATCCTATCTGAAAATCAACGCCATGTAAGATTCGAAACGAGATTTCCAACGAGCTATAGAGTTAAGAAAATGGACTTTGGATGAAAACGTTATGTCAAATTAGGCTCCTAGGGGTTAAAACAAGGAAACTGGCACTTATGAAAAAATCACGATTTTGTGTGAAAATCGCGATTTTGTGAAATCATGAGAATCGCAATGCTGTGAAATCAAGAGAATCGCGATGCTGTGAATCAAAAGAATTGCGATGCTGTGAATTCAAGAGAATATGTTGTGAATTCAAGAGAATCGCGATGCTATGAATTCAAGAGAATCACGATGCCGTGAATTCAAGAGAATCGCGATGCTGTGAAATCAAGAGAATCGTGATGCTATGAATTCAAGAGAATCGCGATGCTGAGAAATCAAGAGAATTGTGATGTTGAGAGATCAAGAGAATTGCGATGCTGTGAATTCAAGAGAATCGCGATGCTGTGAATTCAAGAGAATCATGATGTTGTGAATTCAAGAGAATCACGATGCTGTGAAATCAAGAGAATCGCGATGCTGTGAATTCAAGAGAATCGCGATGCTGAGAAATCAAGAGAATTGGGATGCTGTGAATTTAAGAGAATCGTGATGCTGAGCACCTATGAAAATCGCAATTCTGAAGACTAGACAATCGCGATGCTGTGAGACAATCGTGATGCTAAGTCGAGCTTGAAAATCGTGTTTTGAAAATCGCCATTTTGTACCTTGGATGAAAATTGTGTTTCTGAAAATCGCAATTGCCAATAGAGAATCGTGTTTGATCACAATTATGTTTTTGGCTGCAAATTGTGATTTGTGAGAATCGTGATTTTGAGCACAACCACAGAATCGCGATTTCGTGAATGACCTCAGAAATGTGTTTCCTTCAAAGAGCTTTTAGGCGGGAAATAGAAAATCGTGATTTTCAGAAAAATTTGAATGTTTCACAGAATCCTGTTCTTTGGCGGGAACTTTGAAATTTTCTGAGTGCCGAGCAATGCCGAGCCCCGTATGTGCAGAAAATCATGAAAAAACACAGGCGCTTGCTCTCCCTTGCACTTCCTAACTCCTTCCCACACAATAATGCATGAAAAATGGTATGAAATTGGTGAAAATGCACTAGAAAACAAGAAATTTCTATGAAGATGAAGATGGATGAAGATGGAAATGATGAAGATAATCAAGATGGAGAAGAAAAATAAGAAAAACAATAGAAATGATAGTTTTTTTTTACCTTCCAACGTCGCAAATCTACGATCTTACCATCACAATGCTCGTCCTCAAAGCTCTCTCCCCGGCAACGGCGCCAAAATTTGGTGTAGCTCAAGCGTAAGCACCACCTCCTTTACTTGTCAATCCGCAGAGACGTGAGGATTGGTATGAAGACCACGAACAACTGAAGGCACAAGTGGGTGAGTGAAAGCACACAAACATGCACACACATACACACACGCGCACAAGGTAAGATCAAAGAGAGGAACAATGGAAAGCTTTGATTGCAAAAGAGTTCTCTTACAAAAGGTCTACTCTCTAACAAGTTAACCTCAAAAATGAGCTCTCTAGCTCTTTTTATAGTTTTTTGACTAGTTTTGGCCCTCTCCAGACCTAGTGTCCGGCCTAGTTAAAAATTAGGTTCCAAGGCTTATTTGAGGGCTCAAATGAAGTCTAAAAATTATGAAAATTGGTAGGATGATACTTCTCATACTCCTCAAGCTGGAGGACTCCTTGGCTTGAACAAAATGGAGTTACCAAAATAGAAAATGGTATTTACAATGGTTTTTAGTAATGAAAATCAGTATTTTTATAGGGATTTCTTCTAGAAATTTGACATACACTTCTTGGAGCTCCCTACTTGCTCCTTCTTCTTGTGTGTCCACCTCTTTGATGTGCTCCTTCGACATACACTTCTTGGAGCTCCCTACTTGCTCCTTCTTCTTGTGTGTCCACCTCTTTGATGTGCTCCTATGCTTTGTCCTTGACCTTCAGCTTCAAGAGGGATTCCTACAACATGTGTCATCATTGTACCTAAGCTTTCCTAAATAGTCCATAGTTTCTCTTCTAAAGTTGTGAACTCCATTGTTCCAGACTGCTAGTCCCTCTTTGACTTCCACAGTTGATATGCTTTTAAGTTTCAGCTCACCACTATGCTCTTTGACTTTGTCCTTTACTTTCTGCAACTCATGCTCAGTTTTATGTAAGTTAGCAGCTAACTCTTTATTTGTCTTCTTCAACTCTGCTGTGCCTTTTGTGTCTGTCCAACTTTCGCTTGTAATGTGGCAATAAATTTTTATTTTTCTTCAATGGTTGCTTTCAAAGTGTTATTCTCTGTAAGAGATTCATTTAACTCATCCATTATTTCTTCATGTACGACACGATCTATAGCAACACTATCAGTTATGGCAGCTTCTGCCTTAGTCTCAAGTTCATTGATTTCTTCCAATATCTAGGCTATTTTCGTGAAGCATTCATCCTTCTCCAAAATCACCGAATTATACTTTTTCTGGATCTGCTTTAAGCTCACGGTACTCCATGACAATCCTCTCACCAAGTCATGGAGTAGTTCGAGTCTAAATCTTTCATTTTTGTACATCCAAGGATAAATGAGATCAGTATATCGGACTGCAGGAAACTTAACCTTTCCTTCATTACTCTTCCATTTGTCTATAAGTATGCATGAAGTAAATGTATGTAACATCGAAATTTTATGGGATGAGCCTCCCAAATGATCTCCTTGTTCTTGTTGTTGGATCCGGCATCTTTCCTTCCCAGCAACCCTTTTTTCCCTCTCTTCCCCTTCCCTTCTACGGGCTTCTTCTTACTCTTGTTGACGGTGCCTTTCTTCTTCCTCCTCCTTTTATGCTGCCTCTTTCTCTCTTCACTTCCTCTCCACCTCTTCCCTAGCCTTCCTTTCTACTTCTTCATTGGCCTTCCTCTCTGCTTCTCACCGATGATTTTCCTCATACGTGTCATCTCTAAGACTCCTCTTCATGTCTCTCTTTTTTTGTTTGCTCATGAGAAGCATCACCTACTAGCTTTCACTCTACTACTCTCTTCGTAAGGATCTACAGAAATACTTTTACTGAGCATACTGTGTATTCTTGAGGTATTGCTGTGTATTCTCGAGGTATGTATGCTGCTGTCTCCATAAAAACGAGAGCAAAAAAAAAAACCCACTATGGACTCCAAAACTGCGTTTGCAGCTTGACCGATACATCTGAAGAGTTTGCAAACCTCCTTCTTCAATTTTTTAAAAATAATCTCTCCCTAATTAACCTATGTTTTTGAGGATTCCTTTACCAATGCATAAAGCTGTTGTGATACTCCATAGTGCTTGGCTCATAGATTAATGATCATTGTTGTTAGTAATAATCCAAGCTTTAGCTGGTCGTTGTGAGGAAGTTGACCAAATCGGTATTCACCCAAATAGGGCTTACCGAGTAAGGAGAAATTCTCTGTTGCTTCTATAGACTTTATGCTTGATGTACTTCCATCATGAACCACACTAAACCTCTATGCAATGAATACACACTTCAATTAGAAAACCTCTTGCCCTGTTCTGATACTGAGTTCTTTTGAATTGATCTCTTTACCATTGGTTTGTGGGGCGATCTCCATTGCTATATCCTTTATGTGTACGTGTGGTTGTATGCTTCTCCAATCCAGCATGGCGACTATAAGAGACCTCTGCATTTGATCCAATGCTTCTGATATTGAGAAAGCTTCTCTGGGATGTATAATAGGTGGCAATCAAAAAATGAGATAGCCATTGTTGCACTACTATTCTGTTGCTTTGATGCTATATTACTTTGACATGTCGATCACTATAGTCTCTCTATGTCCTCACTTGCCAAATATGCCAAATTTGGCAAAGTGCATAGCCTTTTATGCTTGGCTTGCCTATATAGAGAGTTGTGAGTCTGATCCATGATTGTTGATTAGGGAATCTTAATTCTCGAGTTTGCACTTATCCTCGACTCACAAAATAAGGAACATTTCTTAATTTGAAACGTTGTGGCTACCGCTAATCGTTGATTGCATGTACTATTACATGTCAACTAGTTACACTGTGCATGATTACTAATATTCCACGATCGTGATACATTTCAATTGAATATGATCTGTCAAATTTTATTTTTATTTTTTAGTTTTTTTGTATTACCCTTTTTTTTATTTTGAATCAAGCTCAAAAGTCTGACAGGATCATAATTTAGACCCATTGATTATGGTCCCAAGGACTTCTCCAGCCAATGTGGCCAATCGAAAAGATCGTAGGCCACATATTTCGTGAATCTCGAATGGACCACTACACTGTAATTTTATTTTGCCCATTTTTCTCTTCATTTTAGAGTGAAAATATAGCACCAGATCTCCAGGCCGAGAAATCTTTACTCATATATTCCGGTCATGCCATCTCTGTTGCCCATTGTGGACTTCCTGTAACAGTAAAAAGTTGTGATTGCGCTACTCATCCAATTGCCACAAGTCATCCATTCGATAAGCAAATGACTCCTCCGGAAGCAATATTTTGTGCACCACAATCCAGAGACTAGGTACCGCAAATTCAAATGGGAGGATGGCCTCTTGTCCATAGAGAAATTTAAAAGATGTACTACCAAAAGAGACTTTATATGAAGTCTTGTATGCCCAGAGTACAATGGGGAGTGTGATTTCCCACTAATCCATTGAATCCAGCAGCATCTTTTGTAACATATGTAGTAAAACTTTATTAGTACTCTTTGTCAAGCCATTCGCTTGTGGGTAATAGGAGAAGCTAAATTTATGTTTAATCTGATACTATGAAGTAAGTTCTGCAATTAATTGATTCAGAAAGTGAGCTCTCCTATCTATAGCTAATTCCAAGGGTAAGCCCAAGGATTGAAAATTTTGATTCTGCAATTTCCTTGTGACTCTTCATGTTGTAGCTTCCTCAGTTGCCCATGCTTCCGCTCAATGCATGCAATGATCCTTACAAATCAAGATGTACAAAGCTCCTGTGTGAGCTCCTGTGTGAGCTTTAAGTGGTTTAATCTGACCTATAAAGTCCAAACTCCATTTCACGAAAGGTTCTAGTGGAAGAATCGGTTGCAATGGGAACTGCTCAGTGTTGTGAGGTTCCCTAGTGTGTTGGCATGGATCACAATTCCGTACAGCATGTTGAACATCAGAGTACAAAGTAGGCCACCATAATCCAGACTGATGAATTTTTTGAACCTTAATAAGATGACTGAAGTGTCCAACGGCCTCACCTGCATGAGCCTCCAAAATAAATACCTCCACCTCATGTGGAGGCACGTAGTGCAACCAAATATTGATCAGATCCTTATGATATAGCTGACCCATAATAATAGATAACTGTCGACTACAGAGTCCTAATTTCTTCATTGCTGCAGACCGTCAATAGGATGGAGCTATACCATTTTCTAGAAAACTTAACATTTCCTTGTACCAAGTAGGCTAGGTTTGTGGAGGATTATCAACTTCGGCCACCAAAAAACATTTGCATCCCAAAGAGTGTGATCAATACAATGGGGGGATTCTCCATGGTCAATACACGATAGAGAATCTGCTATAGCATGACTGGCTCTTGGATGATGTACAAAGTCATATTCAAATTCCTATAACAATAGGAGGCACCTAGCAAGATGACCTAACAAATTTTGTTGGTTTACCATATACAACCGAGCACTGTGATCCACATGAAAAGTAAATGCTCAACCCAATAAATAATGGTGAAAATTTTTTATTGAATAAATAAGACCTAAGCACTCCCTTCCTATAGTTGAATAATTCTGCTCTGTAGTTGTTAATCTCCTCGTAGCATAATAAACGGCATGGAACCAACTACAATCCTCCTTCTACATCAGGATACTTCCAATATCTTTATCCAAAACATCCACAAATACATGGAATGGATGCTACCAGGTTGGGTATTTCGACATAGGTGAAGTAGCTAACATCTTCCGTAATCATTCAAGTGCAAGTTTGAGCCTCATTCGTCCAAAAAAATTCAGTCATCCAAACATGTGCGAGTTTGTTCAATGGAATGGCAATATTTGCGAGCCCTCATAGATGTTGGCCATGCCATGAGACCTGCCCCAAATATGGTAAAACCTCCTTCAAATTCCTAGGTGCTGGGCTCTCCAAAATCACTTTAACTTTATGTAGGTCTACTGCAATACCTTTTCTGGAAACAATATGGCCCAATAGCTTTCCACATTTGATCGCAAAAATAGATGTATTTTGATTCAAGCACAAATGTACTTGTCTAGTAGGTTCTTATTGCCACTGATCATACTCTTTGACCTCCTTGCATTCCCATCCTCCCTGACCATATTGTAAAAGAAACCAACATTGAATTGGTCAATTACCCAAATTTCTCGGCCCAAGTTGTTGAAACCTCCGACCTCTTTCAAACTCTTGCCTCTTTTGTCGAAAAACGCACTGCTGCTGTGAATCTGAATGCTAGGATGGACTTAAAAATCTAACATGCTTCTGAACTATTATTCCATTGCGTCGAAGAGACTTGGGGCTTATATCGAGCTGGATTCCCTTTCCCTGAAGGTGCATCTACTTGTGTAGTAGTGACTAGTGTTTTTCTCACATTAAAATAGCATTACTCTAAACTGTGATTAGTCTTGTTGCAAATTGGGCAAAATACCTGGTTCAGCTCACAATCCACTGTGTTATTATCCACATTCCTATACCATAAACAATACAACTGCTTCTCTGGAGTCATATCTTTCTTGAACACCAAATTAGTCTTCTTAGAGCCCAAGTTGGCAAATTGCATCTTCTCATCCATCCTTGTAGCTAAGACAATGACCTTATCAAGTGTTCGAGATTGATTAATTGTGTACATATAAATCTTTTATTTGATAAGATGTTCAATCCTATGGCCAAAAAAACCTATTAACATCTTTTTGGAAGGACATTTGTCTCTCCAAAATTATCACAGCCTGGATTGTTCTTTTCTGCATTATCCAATGGAGGGAAGAATATAGCTCCAAAATGCTCTTGGAGGTCTAGAATCGCTCCAAAAAGGCCTCTTTCAACTCATTATAAGTTGAAAAGTAGTCTGAAGGGTACTCAATAAGACATTTTACTACATGAGTAGCCATTATCGCTTGGAATACCTCAAACTTGTGCCTATTGTCATGTAAGTTACGATGGTTACATATGTATTGATATTGAAATGTGTGTACATGCGTATTTGGATCCTTGTCCACTCACCCATACAAATGAATATAATTTAACCCTAGCAATGGGTGTCTGTTTTCCATTAGGTTTCCAACCATTTGTAAGGTACCGGTTTGATTTGAAGTTACTAGGCTAACTGCAACTCTAGCAGGGGGTCCACTGTCGCCACTTTGGCCTACTTCAATAGCGTATTGTTCTTCCCCCAATTAGCTTTGCTAGTTGGTTCCACTGCCACAATACTTTGGTTAGATTGCCATCCCTCCTCTCAAAGAGTAAGTCCTTCAAAAGCCTAGGAGGTAAAACTTCAGTCTCCACCTAATACTGCACTTCCTCCGGGATGGTTATTGCATCTTGAAGAGGAATATCTTCAAGTTTCAATGTTGCTAGGGTATGTTGCATGAATTCGTCTAAATAATCCTGATGATAGGTCCTTTTCAAGTACTCCTTGCCACTTTGTACCAACATCGATCAACTTTGTGCTGTGTTTTGTTACCTGATCTCATCATGGCTGCCATAATGTTTGGGGTTTTCTGCCCAAATGCAGTATTGCAGTACCCAAATGAGAGTTTTGGGAATGGGGATTTACAAATACATGGTAATCATAAACATGCATTTTTTTTTCCATACATCCTATACAGATATTTGTTATACACATTAATCTTGCACACTACATAGTATAAATAGAGTTGTAACACAACAACAACAAGTAGATTCTTTGATTACTGAGAGTGTGTACTATTGCGATACAATATCTTCTTACAATTGATTCCTTCAAATTCTACGGACTTCACCAGTATCTGCACTCTCAGTATCTTCGTTCTTCATACTCGTCACTTCAATATATGCCTATAAGAAACAACACTTTACTTCTTCGTAATCAATGCACACCGTTCTGAACTTCCGGAATACAAAATCATCAAAATTACACTTCTCTCAAAACTCTTAGTATCTCCATAAATTCCCATCCCATTACATTAGAATGATACTTTCACAAAAAAAGTGGTCATTCACACCGGCTGCTAAAAACACCATTTCATACTTCAGAATTAAAGAAACATCACACTAATAAAACTCCTCAAATCTCCATAAAATAATAGAATCCCCTTCTACTATGACAAAACTAAATTACAAGTCTATGGTTGTCCATTATAATGGCCTAAAATTGCACACATGGTGGATCCAAACCCAATAAATTACAAAATGGTATGTGATTAGAAGTCATCATGATTATTTTAAAGCTCTAGGCTTATTATTTGCTCTATATCATGTCCAAGTTCCTTGAACGTTTCTTTGATATTTTCTTCAGCTATTCTAGATTCTATAAGACAAAAAGCTCGTTTCGTTCCAACAACTGCTGGCTCACACTATGGTAACTTACTACTGCTACTTCGACTTTCGGAACCCTATTCTATAATGTATCAAACATATTATCAAAGGTGACATCTATATCTGATATCTTTTGTATATAAATCTCAGTTAGTTTCTTCACTTTGTCCAATTGTGTTTTGTGCTTCAGCTCCAAAATTGATGCATTCTTCTTCAATTCTACTATTTCCACTTTTCTTCCCTCCAAAAGTAGGTTTGCATATGTACATATCTATATCCACAATTCAATCTACTTTTCGGGTTGTGTGAGACTAGCCATTTGAGTCGTAGCCATGTCAAAAGTTTCCTGTATAATGTGGAGTCTAGCTTCTAGGTCCATAAACTCCAAGTCGTGCACTGTCAGCTGTTCTTCTACTTCAACACTCTATAATTCTTGCCTTATTTGACCACTTAAGTTATTCACTTTCTTCTTTATTCTCTGTACTTCAAGTTATTCTTTCTTAAGTTTGGCTACTAATTTCTTATTGGTTTCTTTGAATCTCTGCATAGATTTTTGTTTCTCTATGATCTCCACTTAAAGTCGTGCAACCTCTTGCATATTTTCTTTAGTGGCCACCTTTCGCATACTACTCTCTTTCAACACTTTCTCTCCTTGTAGTCTCCACTTTGAGTACATCAATATCTACCCATAGTCAGCTTATGTCCGCATTCATGTTTGCTTTTCCACTACCCACTATTCCTTTTTTTGAGTGAACACTGCACACCGCTTCTGCTACTGCTCCATTTGAACTGCACTCCAATGTATCCCTCTAGCTAAATCTCCAAGAAACTCTGATCTTTCTGTTTCATGGGAAACAACCAAGGATAAATGTAATCACTACACTGAATGGCTGTCAATTTCACCTCTCGATCTGACTACTTCCATTTATTATGTAGATTACACAAAGTAAATGTAGGAACTGGTGGAACATTCCTTGCACTGTGCACATTACACTCAGCCTACTCCCTCTATTTTAATAGCTTGTCCACTTCTACTTTTTCTTTCTTTTTTGTTTCTTCCTCCACTTGTCTCCTAATTCTCTCTTTTTCTTCTAATATTTTTTCGAGTTTCTTCTTCTTCTTGATTCTTTCTTGCTGATTCTTCCTCTTCTGCTTTTTAGTAGGCATCCTTCTTCCTTTGATTCTCCTCCACTTGTTGCCCCCAAGCTTCTTTGTCTTCATCCCTCACACTAATATTCTGGTCCTTTGAAGTACCTTCTACATGTTTTTGTTTTGTAGCTTGTTTCTTCAATACTTGTAAAAATACTTCAATCGTTACAATGTTACACTTGTTAGAGTGTTCGAGAACATCAATGAAAATAATACTCTAGTTTTGGAGTCTAGGGTTGCATTTACAGATCTACTAGTCCTTTGGAATAGTTTCTGAACTTCTTTTTTCAATTTCCAAAACAATGATCTCTCCCTAATTTACTTGCATTTTGGGAGACTCCTTCGTTAAAGCAAATAGCTGCTATGAAACTCCCTAATGTTTTTCTTGTATGGTATTTTCCATCATCATAAGTAGTAATCCTAGTTTAAGCTGGTTATTTTCTAGAAGTTTGCAGCAATTGTACTCCCCTGAGTATGGCTTTCCCATTACGTTGGCTTTTTTCGTAGCATCCAATCTCGTAGTTCCTACACTCATTATTATATTAGTGACATGGAGCCCCTCTACTATTAGTGTCAATTGGAAAGGCTCTGGTCATCCAATTCTTAGACATATCTCCAAGAGATTAAGATGACTCCCATCTATCTACCACATAATTTCATTCGCTATATCTTTTGCAAGAGGATACAGATAAATACTCGTCCAATTTTAATTAATGTGCACTTTAGTAAGCTGCAGCACTTGAACTAGTCCACGTATTGTTGAGAAAGACTATCTGGTATATTGAGCAAATGGGTGTCTAAGAAAGTGATCCCCATCATTGTGTCTCTACTAAGTCTACTATTTTCTCTATTTTCTTGAGCACATGTAGTGACTGATCGCTCTATTCGTTTCTTTGCCAAACACGCAAGATTAGGAATTGTCCTCAACCTTTTATAACGTCGAGTCTCCATCATGACTACCCTTGATAGTATGTGCACTAATCATGCAGATTGAAATGAGAATCAGAGAACCATATTTGAAATTATACTTTCATCATCATTGTTAGTTTTTTGTACGACTTGCATGTCAAGTAGTTATATCACCACTTTTCACATTGGAGGAATTTCCTATTTTAATTTCTGATTCTTTTTTTCATTTTGTAGTTTTGAATTTTTATTTTTGACATTTTGGATTGTGTATATATATATGTATATATAATTTCCTATTTTAATTTTTGCTTCTTTTTTTCATTGTGTTGTTTTGGATTTTTATTTTTGCTATTTTGGATTTTTTTTGTGTGTGTGTGTATATATATATTGAGTGATAGGGTTGCAACTTGGACTGTTAATGATTCTTGAGAGTAGCTCTCTTGGCAGGGTTGCAAGCTGAAAAGGACCTAGTCTGCATAACTCATGGATCTAGAATGGAACTATCCATGTCAACTTCAATTTATCCATCATACATTTCATTTTTGTGCCATTTTTTTGTGTGCTCTACACTTTCTACGGTAGTAAGAAACTCATATACCTATGTTTATCTAGCTAATGTAATGTATCCATCCAATATGCAAAAGAGTGGTCCGATAATAGACCTGCCTACACCACAATTCAGAGACCAGGAACACCAAATTCAAATGGAAGGATAGCTTCTTGGCCACACAAAAGTTTAAACACACTACTTCCCACTAGAACTTTATATGAAGTAGGATATGCCCAAAGCACCGTAAGAAGAATGATCTCCGATTGGTCTCTAGAATCAAGCAACATTTTCTACAACATGTGCATGAGAACTTTGTTAGTGCTCTCTACTAATCCATTGGCCCGTGGATAGTAGGGTGAGTTGAATTTATGCTTGATTTTGTACTCGGTAATGATCTCCGTAATCCCCTGGTTCTAAAAATGTTTGCCCTTGTAGGACACTAATTCAAGAGGTAACCCAAAATGTGGAAAGATTTCATTTGTAAATATCTTGGCAATCATCCATGCTCTAGCATTTTTGGTAGCCCCAGACCTAGCCTATCTAGTGCAATAGTGAGTACACATTAGAATATAGAGGGCTCTAGTTGTAGTTGTAGGTTGTTTAATAGGCCCAATGAAGTCCAAACCCCACTTCTAGAATGGTTTGAGCAGAAGCATCAACTACAACTAAAAGTGGTGACTATCACATGGTTCACCTATGCAATGACAAAGATTGCAATCTCTTACTACATTCTGGATATCTACATACATGATTGGCCACCAAAGTCCTACCAGCTAGATTTTCTACATTATGGATAAATGATTCAAACCAACACCTGCATTACTCACATGGTCTTCTTAAATGACCGCTGCCACTTCATGTGGAGATTTACATCGCAGTCCAACGCTGATCAGCTCCTTGAGATAAAGTTGCCCCATGATCATGGTGAAATGATAGCTCTCAGATTCAAGATTTTTCCACATTGTTGGCCACAAATGTAAACTTGCTAATCCATTTTTTGGGAAGCTCATCATTTCTTTATACCAAGTCAAAAAGTTCTATAGAGCATCTTTAGTTTTTGCAACCACAAAAACATCTACATCCAAAAAATTATCATCTACTCCCACTGATGGTTCCCTATGATCGATGCATGATAGAAAGTTAGGAATTGCATGTCCTGCTCGTGGTTGATGTACAATGTGATATTCGAACTCCTCGAGCAAGAGAACCCATTTCATCAGTTGATCCACCAAGTTCTTCCTACTTAACCAAATAAAGGAGTGCACTGTGGTCAACATGAAAAGTGAAGGACTTATCCAATAAATAGTATCAAATTTTCTTGATTGAGTAAATTAAACCCACACACTTGCATTTCATAGTCAAATAATTCTATTCCATAGAATTTGGTCATCAACTTGCCTAGTAGATAGGTCAAAGCCATTATGGTCTTCTCTATACATTAGGATGCTTGCTAGTTTCTTTCTCATAAGCATTTACAAACACATGAAATGGCTCCTTTTAGTTTGGAGCTTTTAAGATAGGTGCTCTAGTGAGCATCTTCTATAATATTTTAAAAGCTACTTGAGCCTTCTCTCTCCACTTGAATTACACTCCTCGAACATGGGCTAATGTGTTTACCACTATTGCAATATGAGCCATTCCTCGCAAATCTCACCCATGCAATCATACTTGGCCTAGAAACTACAAAAGCTCTTTCGGATTTTGTGGCCCTTGGGTCTCAAAAATGACCTTTACTTTAAGTAAATCAATTGCAATGCCATCCTAGGAAACGATATGTCCAAGCACCTTGCCACACTTGAGTGAAAAATCCAAATTACTAGGGTTTAATGAGAGGTGTACCTTCCCACACGAAATAAACCATGCTCTCAAATTCTCCAAGTGCATAGCCATTTTTCTAGAAACAAAAGAATTATCCAAAAATATGTGCATGAAAGAGGTAGGGTATGGGCTGAATATCTATTGCATGAACTCTTGAAATATACTAGGTGCATTCCTCAATCCCAACCACATTATTGTGCATGCAAACACCCCCGATCGGTAATAAATGTTGTCTTTGGTATATCCTCCTCCACCATGTGGGCTTGATTATAACCTCTAAACCCATCCATGAATGAGTACATCTCTTTACGTGCAACTTCTCTAACATATTATCCAGGAATAGTAGCCAGAATTGATGAGGGATTGTAGCTACATTCAGCTTCTGATAGTCTTCACAAATCCATAACTAGTTATCTTTCTTTTGTACAATTATTATTGGTGATACCCACTCTAGATTTTCAATAGGAATAATGTACCCTACGTTAACTGGGAAGTCCAATTTATGCTTGAACTATTTCACAGAATTTGGATTCTAAGGATCGAATCAACATCAACAACTCCAAATGATAGTAAATATCGGTTATCTTTAAGAAATTGTTGCTCTTCATCCTCCTCCAATCCATTTGTGCTGGTGGTTCTTCTAGTATTGCTTTATTTTTCACAAGGCAATATTGCTCATCCTCCAACTGGATGGAAACTTTCATGTGGCCCTTCCGAAATGTGATTGTTTTAGCATGCCCGTTCTATCGGACCTTGCCATACCACAACCAGGATCTTCTGAGTAGTAAATTATAATCCAAATTCCTCCCTTTAGTTTCAAGTGCAACAAATGTAAAAAGGCAACATTACATGAGAAAACATGATTGGAATATCTTTAATGAGTCCCATTGGCTACACTTGAGGTTGGTCAGTCATCCGCATAAAAAATGAAGCGAGTTCCATGCTATTCGAGACCATGTTCTTACAAGTATTCATAGACAAAATGTTGATGCTCGATACACCATCAATCAAAACTTTCGGTATACCCTTGTTTTTATACCATATAGTAGGGAGTGCATACTGACCATTGTGAGAGCCATTCACAACGGTTGGTGGATCAAGTCAACCGTCTCGCTGACGGTGCACGCCGGGTGTTTGGAGCAATCTCTGGTACAGTGGACATGCAAAGTGATTAGTAGTCGAGCAATTGCAAAAAAAAATCATCACATTTATTCAACCATATTCCCTAGTTTCATTAATACTCATAAATGATGCACAAAACATTCGTAAGTAAAGAAGTGCGTTTCTATTCTTGAAGTAATATTCGAGCTTGAAGGATTGATTGTTAATAGCAAAAATATATAAGATCTAAGTTTCCATTCGACTTTCAACAATATGAACTTTGAAATCTACTTCTTCACGCAATGTGGGTACTCCAAAGAAATGTGTATGTCTGTTTTGCTCATAAAACGAAAACCAATATCATTTGATTTCAATGAATACTTGTATACTACCATGCACCAAGGCCTTTGAACAAAGAACTTTATGATGATTGAATATAATAAGCTACGCCTTTGTAACACGAAACAAGATCACAGAAGTCAAGTTTTTTAGAAGAAACCTTTGTTTTATTCCAAAAAAAAACCCGTCTTACTTCAAAATCATACACGTATAAATTTGGCTTGGTTCATACATAAGCTCTCACAGCTTAATCGTTCTGACATGATAGAGAGGTTTCACAAGTGCGTAACTCAGAGACATGAACATCAGATTTCATAATCACATCATAAGAATGCAAATAATCGTCCGATGAGTTAAAGGCTATGGTCATAAGCAACAAGCGCCCATAGAGCATTGTAATTTTCTCAACTTAAAGCATCACCAAAGCATTCTCTTTATATCAATTAAATTGCTTTGTTTTCATATTATCTTAGCATAGCTAAAACAATCATGTTATTCTCAGTTTAACGCGATTTGAAGATCATTTGTATCGAACGCAAATCTAAAATAATCAAAACACATTTGATTTAAAGCTTTCAGATCAGAGTGAATATGTTAACTCCGTTTCTTCAAATGTCAATCTTCCAATTAGACCCTTTGCGAATTATGCGCCTCTTCTATGGTCGCCTTGCTCTCTGCAGAGTATTTTTACTAGAAATTACCGCAAGACTGATAACTACAAATTCAGCACCAGGACATCAAATGTTTATGTTTCAACGCTTCAAAATGGATACATCTTTTGAAAATGACTTAAAAAAGAAAATTTGACTTGCTGTAGCGTCCAAGTGTAACCTCCACACAGATCATCAAGAAATAATTTCCTCAGCGTATAGTTTAGTCTGAGAATCATTGAACACAATAATCATCTTTTGATGGAGATTTTGTGGCCTGAAAACGTGAGAGCTACACAATAATCATGAAAGCATGAGAATCATGTCAAAGCTACCAGATAAGCTTAAGCATCATAATTGAAGAGCTTAGAAATTATTGGTGATTTAAGATCAATACGCCACGAAGTGTCAAGCCGTCAATGATCAGAGGCACCAATCTCTCTCTTTCTCTCTCTTCCGTTACTGTGACCTGATCCCATCCACGTCTGCACACGTAGGTTCATCTGATTCCGATGTCTTTGTGTAGAACATGCTGTGTAAACTCAAGCGTGTAGATTTCTATCCTATTTTTTTTTCGTGTTTCTCTGTGAATTATCGATCTGGGTTAGAGATCCGTTTCAGTTGAAACCACACTCCTATCATCTCTTTTCTCACCTTAGCCCACTGCGGCTTCGGCCTTCACAACTGCCATAGGTACTTGAAAAATAAACTAAGGAGAAAAGAAACTCACGAGCTTGGAAATGCAATCTGAGACTGTTCAAGGAAACAAAACATGATAATTGATCGAATCTGAAAACCATCGCCTCCACTGCAACATACAACGTTTCCTGAAGCTTTCACCTATGGTTCTCCAATCGCCCCTTCGTGGCTATCACCTATGGGCATGATCACCGATGATAGAGCAAGCAATCTTTCCCCTCATCCTTGGGCTTTGAGTCTTCTTCGATAATTTGAGCTCTGCATCCCCTTGGTCGTGATCAGAGTGAGAGAGCTCCAGCCTTCCCCTCCGTCCTTCAGCCACTTCATAACCTCTGAATTGAGCACGTGCCTGTAGAAAATCATCCTGAAAGAATTCATATGAACACACATATATAGGTACATGATCATGTGTATAACCGATTTTAATAGTTAGTTAATTAGTTAGTTATCATGCATACTAATGATAACTAATAACTAACACACTAGTAAACTAACACATAAACATATTTACATAGAAACACACGTAGAGCTCTTATTACATTAAATAATTATATCAATTATATTTTATCTTTTTACTTAATATTATTTCTTTTAACTTATAATTTAATTACATAGATATTACTTATCTATTTAACTTATATTATATTTAATTTTTATTAAGTATAAATAAACATAAATATCAAAGTCACCTATTAAAATATGAAACTTGTTAATTATACATGATCTTAAAACAACTTAGGCATTTTAGGATAAGCACAAATAAACTTTATTACTTAAAATGCACATTTAATATAGATCTAATCATTGAAAACTATCTTTTATTATACCCATGTTTAGGTAGGTAAAATTTCATAAATTCTTAGACATTGATGCACACATATGTATTTTTTAAATATTCATATATAAATACATACATATGGCATAAAATCCTTATTATCATTCACTCTCATAGACATATGAACACATACACCATTGAGTGCATTTCACATATATATAGAAACTCAACCCTAGAAATATTGGCACATATAACCAAACTTAAATTCTCCTTTATTCTCTCCTAGATGTACTTTTATGATCATATACACATGTTTTCATCACCATACAATAGTATAAGTGAAGAGTTAACTTAAGGATTCAATTAATCCTCCATTTTGAATATATTTGTTGATATATTTAGGTAGTGATGTGTGTGAACACTCTAGGACTGCCGGGGCACTTTTTTCCCTCTTTAGGAGGTTTTTTTCCCCCGGCTTGTATATACGCCGATTGCCCTAATGGGCTACTTATCTTTGTACATTCTCTAGTAATACATTCAGTCTTGTGTGTTGTGCTCCAAGCTTCTTCTTCTTCCTTGTGCTGTTCGCGCGCTTCCGCAGACGTCTAACTCCAACAATTGGTATCAGAGCAGGTCGTCGCTTCTTCTAGGGTGCCGTCGACACTCCTCCGTTTGCAGTCTCAGATTCGCACAAAATTTGGTGAGCATACTCAGGGTGTTTCCGAGATCAAAACTGCTTTGCTCTGTGGTGCCGAAATCGCGATCTGAGCTCGTTTCGGCCTCCGAACGCACTATCACAGTGCTTGTGCAGGCTATTTCATCCTTTTGTGCCAAAGGTATATACCAGTTTCTGTTCGCCAGTTTAAGCGTCTCGAAGTCTACTACAGGTCTAGCAGAACTCGTTTGGGCAGTTCCGTTCAACTTTTTTAGATATAGTCAATTTTCTGCATCAAGGTATTTTAGTCACCGGCCATGGCTGAAAGCAGTGATGTATTCCGTATGTTGGCTGTTGAGGATAAGTTGGATGGTACCAACTACCCATTATGGGCTTATATGATGCGACATGTACCGGTTGCAAAAGGATTGTGGAACATTGTGCAGGGTGTTGAAAGACGTCCTGTTACACCTGTAACAACAGGTACTGCAAATACAGGTGTTGGAGCTGATGAAGATGGTGTCGAAGATGATATTCCGCAGATTCCTGTTCGTGCTGCTGTTTCTGTTGCACCTACTGCAGAGCAGATTCGTTGGGATGGCAGAGATGCCCAGGCACATGCATTGATAGCTTTGTCTGTCAAACGTGCCATTATTCCTCACATTCGCTCTTGCAGAACAGCAAAGGATGCTTGGGATACACTTACCACTTTGTACCAGGCTAGGAATGAGGCTCGTGTTGCTTACCTCCGAAAACAGTTGGAGAGTGAGCACATGAATGAAGATGATTCTATGGACAGTTTTCTTACAAAGATCAAAGACCTGAAGGAACAATTGATTTCTGCTGATGAGGTTATACCAGATAGCTCACTTGTGCAGACCGTTCTGAATGGTCTTCCTGATTCATATCAGAGTTTTGCCTTTACTCTTCGGTTGATGATGAAAGGCAATCCGAATGCCTTGTCATTTGAGGAATTAGTCTCTGTTCTGTTGCAGGAAGATCAGTCCAGGCAGGACAGGTCCATTATGCGTGTTGCAGATCAAGCTTTCCTGGCTAGTCAGAAGGGCAAAGGAAAATGGAGCTCTTCTACTAGTAAGCAGAAATCTGCAAATGCTGCAAAATCGAAGAACCAGGATAAAGATGAAAAGAGATCAGAAAAGCAGAAATTGTTCTGCAAGTACTGTAAAGGAAATGATCATATTATAAAGAACTGTCCAAAACTGGCTGCTAAAGAGGCAAAGAAGAAAGAGGCTGGAATGGTTGTTGCAGAGGCCTCTACACCAAAAACAGAGTCTGCAAATCTTGTGCAGGAAGAAGAATGGGCGTTTACCACTGTCTGCAGTTTTGACCCATCTTCTCATGATCAGTGCATGTCTGTAGTAGACTCAGATGTTTGGTATTTTGACAGTGGGGCGACCAAACATATTACCTCGCAGCGCAGTTTCTTCTCTTCACTCGAGCCTGCCCCTACAGGGAATATTGTCACATGCGCCAATAACTCCTCTTATCCTGTTATGGGAGTTGGTAAGATCATTCTGACTACTGCTGATGGTAGTTCTTTCACTTTGTCAGATGCTTTATTTGTGCCAGGAATCAAAAAGAATCTGTTATCAGTTTCTGCATTAGCCAAGATTGGCTTGGTTGTGAAATTTGTTGATGACAGGTGTACAGTCCATGATCTCTCAAATGGCGATGTGACTATTGCTTCTGGCATTTTATGTCGTGGGCTGTATAAGCTCATAGACTATGAAAGATCTGTGAATGATTCGGCATGTGCAGTTCATGATTCTCAGGCTATGTCAGATTCAAAGCTTTGGCATGCACGCTTTGGTCATCTGAATTTTGCTAGTCTGTTACGCCTGCAGAAATCTGAAATGGTGTCCTCTTTGCCCAAACTTGAGGCACCTGGAAAACATGTTTGTGAAGGCTATATTTTGGGCAAAATGCAGCGTTCTTCCTTTCCAAAAGATGGTTCAGTTCGGGCTACGCAGAAATTGCAGCTTGTACATAGTGATGTCTGTGGTCCTATGCAGACACCCTCTTTTGGAAATTACCTTTACTTCGTGACTTTCATTGATGATTTTTCCAGGCATGCATGGGTATATCCACTCAAAGCAAAGTCCGAAGTGTTCATGTGCTTCAAACAGTTTTTGGTTTTGGCTGAAAATCTGTCAGCATGTAAAATGGGCACCCTCCGTTCTGATCGAGGGGGGGAATATATGTCTTTAGATTTTAATGCATTTCTGGTTGAACGTGGGATAAAACACCAGTGTACAGTGCCGTATACACCTCAACAGAATGGAGTTGCTGAACGAAAGAACAGGTCACTCATGGAGATGGCGAGGTGCATGGTCAAAAGTCAGGCTTTACCACATAGTTTCTGGCTTGAGGCTATCATGTGTGCAGCATATGTACTGAATAGGTGTCCCACTAAAGCGTTGCAGTCTATCACTCCATATGAGGCTTGGCATGACCGCAAGCCATCTGTTGCTCATCTGCGTGTTTTTGGTTGTTTGGCATATGCATTAGTGCCTGAACAACATCGCAGAAAATTGGATGATAAGGCAGTAAAATGTATTTTTGTTGGGTACAGTTCTGAAAGTAAAGGCTATCGTCTGTATCATCCACAGACTAAACGCATTCTGGTTAGCCGTGATGTTGTCTTTGTGGAAGATGCTATTCAGCCATTGCTTTCATTTACTAAGGAGACATCTGTTAGCTCCAAAGACATGTATGATACTTTGATGCCTCTTTTTACAGGTGGACAGGCTAGTGCTGGTCCTAATGAGGCAACTTCTCAGCCTTTGCAGGTTTCATATGATGATGCAGATCATTCCATTTCTGATGCAGATTTACATGATGCACTTGTTGATGAGAGAGCTGATATTGAGCAGGCAAAAACTATGCCAAAATGGCTGGTGAAGACTTTGCGTGACAGCAAATTAGATGCTCCTTTGTCATATCGTACTCGTTCAGGCTCTCATAGTGCATCCTTTGCATCAGATTGCTATGCTATGGTTGCATCTAGTCTCTGTGATGAGAATGAGCCTGTTTCTTTTGATGAAGCACAAAATTCAGACAATTGGATGGCTGCTATGCAATCTGAATATGATGCTATAATGAAGAATGGTACATGGTCTTTATGTGACGCCTCTTGGCAAGAAGGGCATTGGCACTAAGTGGGTATACAAGCTGAAGCGTAAACCTGATGGTACAGTTGACAGGTATAAGGCTAGGCTTGTTGCAAAGGGTTATGCACAGGAAAGAGGCATTGATTTTGATGAGACCTTTGCACCTACATGCCGTATGACTACTGTTCGGAGCATTTGTGCACTTGCAGCCCATCATGGTTGGAATGTACATCAGTTGGACATTAAAACAGCATTTCTGAATGGTGACTTGCATGAAGAAGTGTATGTTTTTCAGCCCCGTGGCTTTGTGCAGAAAGGGCATGAAAACCAGGTGTGCAGGTTAAAGAAGGCGTTATATGGTTTAAAGCAAGCACCACGTGCTTGGTATGAGAAGATACATGCCTATCTGATTGCACATGGTTTTGAGAACAGTCCAACTGAAAGCACCTTATATGTTAAACGTGCTAATGATGTGCTTCTGATCATTGTTGTCTATGTTGATGACATGCTGCTCATTGGTCCTATTGAGACACATATTGCTGATTTTAAGGCTGATTTGCATGCCTCATTTGAGATGTCTGATTTGGGGCATTTGCATCACTATTTGGGCATTCAGTTTATGCACGTTGATGGTGGAATGGCTTTGTGTCAAACGAAATATATTGACACATTATTGCAGCGTTTTGGCCTTGAAGACTGTAAGCCTATTGCCACTCCTATGGAGACAGGTTTACGATTGAGTCTTCATGATGCTGGAGATGCATTTGATGTTGTTCTCTATCAGCAGGCTGTTGGATGCTTGATTTACTTATGCATTACTCGGCCAGATATTCAGTTTGCTGTCTCACAGATGAGCAGGTTTATGCATTGCCCAGGAGTCACGCATTGGAAAGCGGTTAAGCGCATCTTTCGCTACTTGAGTGGTACTCGGCTACTTGGGTTGTTTTATCCCAAGGGGAGATCACTACCGCCAGATTTGCATGCTTTTTCTGACTTAGATTGGGCTGGTTGCTATGACACTCGTGTGTCCACCAGTGGTTTTTGCTTCATGCTTGGTAGCTCATGTATATCTTGGTTGAGCAAGAAGCAGCCTACTGTGGCCACTTCCAGTTGTGAGGCTGAGTATAGGGCAGCTTTCACAGCGACTGTTGAGTGTGTGTGGCTCAGACGCCTTATGGCTGATTTGGGTGTTGGCCAGTCTTCTGCCACCACCATCTTCACTAACAGTCAGAGCGCATTGGCAATTGCGAGGAACCCTGTGTTCCATGCTCGCACTAAGCACATTGAGGTGCATTATCACTATGTCAGGGAGAGGTTCTCTGCTGGAGAGATCAGCTTGGCATATGTGCCCACGCAGGAGAACATTGCAGACCTTTTCACGAAGGCTCTGCCTAGGGAGAAGTTTGAAGCTTTCCGCAAAGCTTTGGGCTTACTTCCTTTTGTGGAGTGATTTCCACATAGCTTGGCACTTCCTTATACATGAGTGCCAGCTCCTTGTTCACCGCATCACTCCCAGGGGGGATTTGTTGATATATTTAGGTAGTGATGTGTGTGAACACTCTAGGACTGCCGGGGCACTTTTTTCCCTCTTTAGGAGGTTTTTTTCCCCCGGCTTGTATATACGCCGATTGCCCTAATGGGCTACTTATCTGTGTACATTCTCTAGTAATACATTCAGTCTTGTGTGTTGTGCTCCAAGCTTCTTCTTCTTCCTTGTGCTGTTCGCGTGCTTCCGCAGACGTCTAACTCCAACAATATTTTCATCTTTCTCCTGCAGGTATCCAAGAGAAAAGATTAGTGCATTAAAGAATATATGAGAGAAATATCAACTTACCAACTTTGAATCAAAACATTTTTATTTATCCATATGTGAATTCAAGTGAGGAAATCCTTCCGACATCTACCCCCACCAAACCTGCACATCATCCCGAAGGGCCAACCTACAGATTCAAGTGGAACATATCGAATTCTTTGTAAATAAATTTTAAATTCTCAAAGTTTTATTTTAATATGCATTCATACATCTTTGTGCAATTAAAAAGATTAGTACAAATCTTCTAAAAACCAAAGTAGATATAAGTCATATAAATATCATGTTATATCTTTGAATCCACATTTAAACAAGCATTTATATGAATAAATCATAAGTGTCATAGTCCTTCTGTTCATGTAACTTGCTTGGAATAAGTAACTTTTCCTCCATAACAACATATACCAAAAGTTTTTCATCAGTTAATAGAATTATATGATTTCTACTTTTATTTCCTATGGTCTGACTCTCCATTCATTTCTTTTTTTTTCAAATCATTTTTTTTATTACTTCATCCCAACTCAGCTCTTTATTTATTTTTAACAAATCGGCCTATACCAAAATTGGGTGCGACTCCTGAACTTGGCCACCTGGCCAAGCTTATTCCACTTGTCTGCCAACCTGGCATAGCACACGACATAACTATGTCAGCCCTACATGAAATCAAACGTCAGCTCATGGCTCTGGCCAACCGACGAGAGTGACTCCACGCGCCTATCGACCCATGCATGCACATGACAACATAAAGGTTACGCCTATGACGAAACTAGCATCACCTCGTGGCCTTGATCACCCGACCAAGGTTATTCCACCCGCCTACTAGCCCAACATAGCGCACCAACTACAAACACATACGCATAGGCTAATTCGGTATGAAGATTTATTTTTTTAATCATTTAGAGGTCAGATCTCATAAGGAATAAATAGTAAGATACAAAAATCCCACTTACTAATGGATAAAATTTTTAGCCTATACATGTATTCATAATAAGGCTACCATTTCTTCCAGACGCTTTCAATTCCAAATTTCTATTTAACTATCTGATTTCAATTCATATAAATACAATTTTCTCATGCATCAATCATATAATATATAAGATATTTTAACATCTTATATTCTACTTGATTTTAAAAGTTTGAACATATCTTTTTAACTCATTCAGTAATGCAATGAATAAACACAAAAATCAAACAAATCTTTTATTAAAACTTTTTCACCTGATTATTTTTATTCATCTTTTACATCGCCTGTCATCCAAACATTTCTTCGATTGCTTGGATTTTAGGCTTCATCTTCTATCTTCAATCCCTAGATTTTATAAAAAGTGTTCAATAAAATTCCTGTTGATAATAAACTTCAAACTACAAGTTAAGTAGTTTTCATTACTCATTATTTTTCATCAACTTATTATCACATTATCATCATATTTTTCCATCATAATCCTGGTAAAAGAAAATCCTATTATTAATCATATTCAGTATTATAATGATCATCATAATTTTGGTATAGAGAACTCATAGTATATTTATCATGGGATCTTCATATATTTTCTTAATGAAGAAAAAATCATAAAAAAACATCAAATCATTTCATTGAAAATAAGAATTTCATATCTTAATAAAGAAAAACGCAAACAATTAACACATATATCTTTTGAAAGCAAAGCTTTTTCATCAATTGTTAATACCTTTTTCAATCATAGAAATTATTTAGGAAAATTTTCATTAAATATTCATCAAGCATCAATGTTTCATATTTTTTGAACAAAAAACTCATAATAAAAAATTCATAGATATAAAAACCCCCAAGAAAATTATTCTATCAATTTCTTATTCCTCTTATTCATAAGTTTAGAGGAGTTTTTAGTATTTTGCATAATGTTCAGAATAGCCTCTTGTACCTATTTCCCAATACCTTTGTGATTATCAAGCTTAGTATGAACATTTTTATCATTAGATTGAAATTTTAATTCATCAAATGTATTCTGATCACAACCATTTTCATTCTCTAAGTTTTTAAGCTTATCATTCATAATATATATGTCTTCTCTTTCTACAACTTTTATTGATTTTTGAGCTTCAGTTTCATCATTCTTTATATTTACACATTGATCTTTATCAATCCTTTTCAATGTACTTTGACCATCCTTTTTATCAAGAGATTTAGTTTCATCATCAGTGTTACTTATAAATTTTGGTTTTAGAAGATCATTATTAAAGCATGTACTTTGACTTTCAAATTTGTTCATATATTTTAATGCTCTCTTTGTTTTCTCACTATAGCTCTTAGGTCTCCATTGTTTTTTAATATTGTTACATATTTTAGGTCGCAATTTTGTTTGGTCAAAGTATTCTTTCAACCCTCCTCTAGCTAAGTTTGAATGCAAAGGTAGTTGGGTTTGGACATGACAAATCTTAAGGTCATGTGAAATGACTAAGTGTAATTTGCATGCATCATCATAAGAAAGAAAATTATCATACGCATGACCTAACTGATCACACAAAAAGCATCTTGTTGGACGTTTCATTCTCCTATGCATAGGTGTATGGGTGGATCTCCTATGCTCAAATATATCGTTGTTACCATGCACTTTTGTAGATAGGGTTTGAGATTCATGTTCATGCTTGTATTTATATCTAGATAGTTCTTTTACTTGTTTAGTTAATTCATCAATTTGGTCTTTTAAGTTTGAAACAATTTCTTTTAAAATACCACACATCACATGACTTAAATTGGAAAGCTCACAAAGTTTCTTAATTAATAGGAATACTTCTTCAAATTTATCTTGATTTGAGACCTTAGATTATCCCCTAGTTCTTTGAATTGTAATTCAAAATCCAAAATCTTATTCTTAATTAAGTCTTCCATAGTAGAGTTCTTCTCATTTGTATTTAATTTAATTATCTTCTTCTTACCCATTGAAAATCAATAAAAATAAGTCTAAAAAGATAGATCAATACCTGAAAGAGGGCTCGAAGAAGAGGCTCAATGTGAATGTGTGTGTAAACTTTATACAATTTGAGTTGCTAAAATTGTAATACGTCAAAATCTATTGAATGAATGTGCAAACGTCTGCGCTTCAGATGTTGATGAGAGGGGTTGCAAGAAGAGTATAACTACTTGCCAATTTCCGTGGAGGCGCTTAGATCATATATGATCAACCCTCAACATCCAAGAAAATGCAAGGTTTTAGAATCAAGCTGCCGCTCACATGGAAGAAGAAGCCACAACTATTTGCTAACTTCGTCAATGCATATGCAAGCAAATAGAAACTATACATACCTGAGTTGCAATGGCGCTCTTCACATCGGGTGCAGTCTCAGGTAAACTGTCTCGCTAACACTGCACACCAGGTGCTTGAAGCAATCTCAAGTATAGTGGACATGCAAAGTGATTAGTAGTCGAGCAATTAAAAAACAATTCATCACATTTATTCAGCCATATTCCCTAGTTTCATTAACACTCATAAATGATGCACAAAACATTCGTAAGTAAAGAAGTGTGTTTCTATTCTTGAAGTAATATTCGAGCTTGAAGAATTGATTGTTAATAGAAAAAATATATAAGATCTAAGTTTTCATTCGACTTTCAACAATATGAACTATGAAATCTACTTCTTCATGCAATGTGGTTACTCCAAAGAAATGTATATGTCTGTTTTGCACATAAAACAAAAACCAATATCATTTCATTTCAATGAATACTTGTATAGTAGCATGCACCAAGGCCTTTGAACAAAGAACTTTATGATGATTGAATATAATAAGCTACGCCTTTTGTAACACGAAACAAGATCACAGAAGTCAAGTTTTTTAGAAGAAAACTTTGTTTTATTGCAAGAAAAACCCGTCTTACTTCAAAATCATACACGTATTAATTTGGCTTGGTTCATACATAAGCTCTCACAGCTTAATCGTTCTGACATGATAGAGAGGTTTCAGAAGTGCGTAACTCAAAGAAATGAACATCAGATTTCAGAATCACATCATAAGAATGCAAATAATCGTCGGATGAGCTAAAGGCTATGGTCATAAGCAACAAGCACCCATAGAGCATTGTAATTTTCTCAGCTTTGAGCATCACCAAAGCGTTCTCTTTATATCCATTAAATTGCTTTGTTTTAATATTATATTAGTGTAGCTAAAACAATCATCTTATTCTCAGTTTAACACGATTTGAAGATCATTTGTATCGAACGTAAATCTAAAATAATCAAAACACATTTGATTTAAAGCTTTGAGATTAGAGTGAATATGTTAACTCCGTTTCTTCAAATATCAATCTTCCAATTAGACCCTTTGTGAATTATGCACCTCTTCTATGGTCGCCTTGCTCTTTGGAGAGTAATTTCACCTCGAAATTACTGCAAGACTGATAAATGATGGGGGAAGTATCTCAACCCCTAAGCAATGACGAAGCGTGAATGACCTCCACAGGTATCCTTCTTTGACCTCTGCACACCAAAAATGCTCTTACTCAGAGCATATGCAGAGAATCTAGCTTTTCAATTTGAGTGTTGAAGTCTCCCATATCTACTCTTTGATACTTGACCTAGCCCTTGGCTAATGCTCCAATGTGTGTAAAATGAAAATGAGGCTCTGAGGTTACCTCAATCCAAAGCTTTGCTTAGATGGACACCTTGTGCTCTTGAAACTTTGAGTAGAATAGCTCTCCCTTGATGTGAGCTACCTCCAAGAAGCTTTTGTTGATGCAAATCTTCAACCACCAACTCCAAGAGGTCTTCTTTCTTGTATGTGATGCCTCCAAGATGCCCAAATGCTATGATACCACTGATGGGGGAAGTATCTCAACCCTAAAGCAACGACGAAGCGTGAATGACCTCCACAGGTATCCTTCTTTGACCTCTGCACACCAAAAATGCTTTTACTCAGAGCATATGCAGAGAACTCCAGTGAGCTTTTGTAGACCTGTAGTAGACACCAAGATCTTTCCAACAAAACAAATTTCACTTCAAATGGATGCTTAGACAAGGAGAAACAATGTCTACAACATGAGCTAGTTGAATGCTCACAATTGCCAGTCAAGCAGATACCTCACTTCACCCTAGCAAGCTTTTTGTTGGAAATAATGTCCCATTGGTCAAGGATTGGTCAATTTTGTCCATTCTTTAAAGCATGTGTACAGAATCTGTTCACTCCCTTGTACAAGAAAGGACGACGGGCGCCATGGATAAGCGAAATTCCTCCCAACCAGCCTACGAGGGTTCGAGTCCCGACTCCAACAACAGCAGCGCGGAAGTTTATTTTAGCTTTATGCTTTTGATAAATCAACGAACGTGCAATTGGATGTTTTTTCGAAGTGACGATCGCGATAGCGTTATGTTCCGTAAACGATTGAAGTGCTTTTCAGATTCATTGCGAATTAGAAGCGATCGTAGAATCATGGAAGCTTTGTTTGCTTTATTGAAAGTGCTTTTGGAAGAGACATAATACTATATAAGAAGCATGCTTGGCTCACTTGTATTCATCCTTCACCTAGGATCAACACAAGCTTTCTAGAGCTTGGACCTCAGTAGAGGTGGTGTTTCTTCTAGCACATGGGGCAGCCATGGTGCTAACTTGAAGCATGTTGAGGAGCAGCTATGGAGTTCTTCTTGGTGATTCTTCTTGGAGAAGATGAAGGGTGTGCTCACACTCTAGCTCATGGAGAGGAGGTCATCTCTTGTTCATGGCAAGAAGACTTGATTATTAGCAGCTTGATGGTGAGGATCGCCCATCTACATGATGTATTTGAAGATCATCTTCTACAAGAAGATGTTAGGTTGAAGATTATCTTCTACAAGAAGATGTCTGGCTACTTCAAAGACATTGGATGGGACCATCTACATGGCGTATTTGAAGATCATCTTCTACAAGAAGATGTTAGGTTGAAGATTGTCTTCTACAAGAAGATATCTGGCTACTTCAAAGACATTAGATGGAGTTTAACATAAGATTCACATCTTATGTTAAGTATTCAGGTACATATTCTCTTTATGCACACAGGTACTACTTGAAGTTTATGGAGGCTGTGGCGTTCATAACAGGAGGAGTCCTATTCGGCATAGGTACAAGAGAATCAGTACTTATATGCTTTATGCATATTTTTATGAGGTGTTTGAGAAGGTGTGTTCACATGAGTTTGAGGATTTCCGGCAACAATCTTGTTAGCATTCTATGCTACTTTATAAGTATGTGATCTTTTCACACACGTATCTAACTTAGGGTCTTCCATAGCCTAAGTTTAGATGTAGGTTTGTTGACCATCAGTTTCACACTGATCCTTCCTCTTTCAGTCACTCATATTCACTTTTCTATAACCTATAAGGTCACACATCTCGTGTATATTCAGATTACTGCCCATACATCTGAATATGTTTGTTACATTGTACATTCACTCATTCATCTATTTCTCATCACATAGAATGGTTGAGAATTTTGCTCCCACATTGTACACTGAACATTGGTATATATGATACTATGAGTAAGCGATGGCTTACGTAACACCTTACACATGTCGTCTATTCTTTCTCTATCTTTATCTCATCATTTGTATGATTAAGTTGTGGTATGTTCATGTTTTGTCAATATGGAAGATTGCTGGAATTAATGTTGTGTATGCTGGACCTATGGAACCATGGACCTGTGACATGAGCCTAAGGGCCTACCTCACTTCCAACACTTTTCTCAGAGATTATACAGAGAATGAGTCTCAAACGTGGGTCAACTTTAGAGAACTCTAATAGCTACCCAATGACACCAAAATCATAGCAAATGGATACATAGAGAAGGAGAACCAGTCCTTACAACAGAGAGCAAAATATTTTCAACAGAGCCTACACACCAAGAGAGATATCAATCACACAACTTCACTAAAATCAATGTTGCTCCCAGATTACTCAGAGAATGATCCAGAGACTTTGTGAGCATAAAATGGACTCTAATAGCTATCCAATGAGACAAGAATTACATCAAATGGATACAATATGAGGGAGAACCAATGCTAACAACTTAGGGGTAGAGAGTTGCAACACTGCCTGCGCACACACATAGATATGCCTACTAAAAGAAAACAAACAAGCAAGAAAGGGGCTAGCTTAAGCAAGGGGCTTGCTTATCACAACTCCAGAACTTAGTGCTCACTTTACATGAGCTAAAACTCCAAGAAGATGGGCCAAAAGAAGTCGGGATACATGCTCCTTTTATAGTGAGAAGTGTGCCCCTAAAATCTAGGAACTACCTTCCCAAATCAGCCTCCTAACTTGGAGGATTTTGTTGAGATGAATTGGGGAGTGGTTGAGTGAATTTTCTTGATGGAATCTCGTGGCTTTTGGCTTCCTTTGATTGCTCCACATGTCCATAAAAGATTCCCCACAAATTTGTAGCTTGAAGCTTGACTTTTAACACTCCCCCTCAAGCTTCAATTCTTCATCCTCATCCAAGCTCCTTCATGTTGATGCTTTGCTTGAATTTTGAAATCTTCATTCCATCCAAAGCCTTTGTAAACTTGTCGGCAACTTGGTCTTTGGTACCAATATGATGTACTGAAACTTACTTGGATATCACCTTTTCCCTTATGAAGTGATAGTGCACTTCAATATGCTTGGTTCTAGCATGATAGATAGGATTCGATGCTAGATGAATGCTACTCATATTGTCACAAAAAATTGGATATGTGTCAACCTACAAATTAAGCTCCATAAATAACTTCTTAATCCACATTAGCTCACATGTGACTTGAGCCAAAGCTCTATACTCAGCCTCGGTGGAAGATAATGCCACCGTGGGTTGCTTCTTTGAAATCCATGAGATGATCTTGCTACCTAGCATGACTAGGTAACCACTTGTACTTCTTCTATCCTCCTTGGAACCGGCCCAATCCGCATCAGAATAAGCTTTGACCTGCATATCATCATCCAATGAATAGAACAATCCTTCATTTATAGTGGCCTTGAGATATCGTAACATTCTTCTTGCAGCTTGCAAGTGTGTAGTCCTTGGACTATGCATAAATTGTGATAACACTCCAACTCCATATGCTATGTCAGGCCTAGTTATTGTGGCATAATTGAAAGAGCCTACAATAGAGCGATAAAAAGTTACATCCTCTAATGGCTCTCCATCAATGGAGCTTAGCTTTACATTAACTTCCATGGGATTTGAAATAGGCTTGCAATGTAGCATCCCAAACCTCTCAAGTAGGTCTAGAATATACTTCCTTTGTATGAGCATAATACCTTCTTCTTTGTATACAACTTCAATGCCAAGAAAATACCTAAGATCTCCAAGATCAGAGATCCTAAACTCCTTTCCAAGCTTTGCCTTGATCTCCTCAATGCCCTTTGTATCATTACCTGTAATGATAAGATCATCTACATACACGCACATGTAGACTACAAGTTCTCCTCTTTGTTTGATGAAGAGAGATGGATCCGCCTTGCATTGATTGTAACCACATTTGATCAAATAGTCCACCAATCTTTGGTTCCAAGCCCTTGGAGCTTGCTTTAGGCCATAAAGTGCCTTCTTCAACCTACAAACATGATGTGGAAACTCTTTATGAACAAAACCTAGTGGTTGCTCCATGTATACCTCTTCTTCCAAGTCTCCATTGAGAAAGGCATTCTTGATATCCAATTGGAAAAGCTTCCATCCTTTGCTAGCAGCCATTGCAATGAGTGTCCTGATGGTGCTCATCTTTTCCACGGGGCTGAATGTCTCTTCAAAGTCCACTCCATAGGTTTGTGCAAAACCCTTGGCCACCAATCTTGCTTTGAACCTAGAAATAGATCCATCTGAATTCCTCTTTACTTTATACACCCACTTATTACCTATTACCTTCATGTTCTCCTTCTTGGGCACTAGAGTCCATGTTTGATTTTCCTCAAGTGCGTTGATCTCTTCTTGCATTGCCTCTTTCCATTCGGTGTACGTGCTTGCACCTTCATAGCAATCGGGCTCATGATCTTCTACTACTTTGTTCATATATGCATAATGCGTTGCCATGTATGAATCATAAGTAAACCTTTGAGTTGGATACTTAACTCTAGAAGACTTCCTTTCTTCACCTTTTGGAGGAATAAACCTCCTTTGCCTTGGGAACTTGATCTCTTTCTTTGACATTGCTTCTTTCTCCATCATGTGTCCTTCATCATCTTCAACTTCATTACCTTCTTCATCCAACTCCACCAATGTTGCTTTGCCTTTGTTGATTGATTGTGCTTCATAGCTTCATGAAGATCTCCCCCTCCATGGTGAGTTCATGCTTGAACTATCTTCATTGATGGAACACTTTGAGCCGCTTAGCTCTAGGTCGATTTGGTCTTCATCATGTCCATGCTTTTCTTCTTCATAGTCCTGCATACAATCATACTTCTTATACCAAGGGAGTAGCTCATCAAATGCTACATCCCTTGATATCCTTAATTCCTTTGTGTTTGGGTTGAAGCACCTGTAACCTTTATGGTCATTTGAATATCCTAGAAACACACACTTTTCTTCCTTTGGTTGTAGCTTGTGCCTCAATTCACTTGGCACATGTACATAACAAGTACATCCAAATATCTTCAAGTGAGAAAGATTAGGTTTCTTACCAAAATAGGCTTGATATGGTGTCAAGCCATGGATCCCTGAGGTAGGAGCCCTATTCATAAGATACACGGCGGTATTTGCTGCATCACTCCAAAACATGTTAGGTACATTCATCTCATTAAGCATTGCTCTAGCGATCTCGGCAATGTATCTATTCTTTCTCTCTGCTACTCCATTTTATTGGGGTGTGTACGTGCATGTTACTTGCCTCTTGATGCCTTGATCCATTAAAAAATCAAAAAAATCATTGGAGAAATATTCTCCCCCTCCATCGGACCTTAGCTTCTTGATATATGTACCTGTTTCCTTTTCTACCATTGCCTTGAATGCTTTGAAACATGTAAACACATATGATTTGTTTTTTATGAAATAAACCCAAACAATCCTTGTGCAATCATCTATAAAAGTGACAAAGTACTTGTTACCTCCAATGGATTGCTCTTTGGTTGGCCCCCACACATCTGTATGTATCAACTCCAATGGATGTTGGCTTATGTAGCCACTCTTCTTGAATGGAAGTCTCGCTTGCTTCCCTAGTTGACAAGATTCACATAAATGCTTCATACCTTGTCCTTAGAAGTTGGGAAGACCTTCAACCAGCCTCTTGAATTGCATTTCCTTCATTCTTTGTATGTTGATGTGACCTATCCTCTTGTGCCACAAGTCCAACTCCGAAATCCTCTTGTTTCCATATGTGAAGTAGACATGTTGAGTGGAATGAGAATTTACCTCCAAAGTGAAGAGTCTCCCTTGCTTCTTTCCTCTTGCTATGGCCTTGTAACCTTGCTTAGGGTTCTCCACAAAGCATCCACCTTTGTTGAACCTTACTTGATAGCCTCTTTCAACCATTTGCCCAACGGACACCAAGTTCTTTGTGATAGTAGGTACATGCAAGACATCCTTGAGACATCTTCCTTCCTCCTTGTCATCCAAAGCTACATCTCCAACATGGGAGATCTCATGGGCTGTATCATCACCTGTTTCTACATGTCCTTTACCTTTGGGAACATGTAGATTAGTAAACCAAGAAGAATTGCAACTCATATGGTTGCTACATCCACTATCAATATACCAAGTGTTATCTACTTTGCTTGAATTCCCATTCATGTGCATCATCAAGAGATTGTCATTTTTTGAACTTGTAGAAGCATAATTACCTTGGCCTTTGTATGAAGAACCTTGATTATAGCTCCTTTGGTTTCCTCCTTGGTAGCAATCTCTAGCATAGTGGCCAAACTTGCCACATATGTAACATCCTTCGCCATCTTGATTCCTGTTTTGTTGATGTCGTCCTCCTCTTCCTCTTGTTCTTCCTCTCCCTCTTTGTGATGAGGTGCCTTGTTCATGTCCTTGATTGCTTGAGTAGCCTTGCCTTCCTCCAAACCTTCCTTTGCCCCTTCCTTGTCCTCGTCTTCCTTTGCCCCTTTGATTACCTGCATAGAAAACTTGTGGGTCCTTGCTTTTAGTTGAGCTTCCACCTATGTTCATTTCTTCGGTGACCATGAGAGCAACCAATTGCTCAAAATCGGGAAGATTAATCCTTACATATACTGAAGTGGTAAAGGGTTTCCACTTCTCATCATCTCTCAAACCATTGAGAGTATAAGCCACAAGATCGTCATCATCTACGTGGCTTCCAATGGATCCCAATGCATCTGATAACTCCTTGACCTTAAGTATGTAGTCATTTATGCTACTCCCTGAGCTCTTCCTAAGGTTGTTGAGCTCATTCTTGAGTTGGATCTTCCTTGCTTTGGTGCTTGTTGAATAAAGCCTTTCAAGTGTCTCCCATACCTTCATGCTTGAATCCAAGTCTTGGATATGGCCGATCATGCTATTGCTAATGTGTTGGGAAAGGATAAAGATAACCCTCTTGTCTCTTTCATTCCATTCCCTAAAGGCCCTTCTCTGGTCATTGGTTGGATTCTCATCCAACCTAGGTCTTGGTTCACTTCCACTAATCAACCCCCAAAGGACCTTGCCCATAAGATAGTTGGAGACCCTAAATCTCCATGGTTGATAGTTCCCTTTGTCTAGCTTTTCAATTTGAGTGTTGAAGTCTCCCATATCTACTCTTTGATACTTGACCTAGCCCTTGGCTAATGCTCCAATGTGTGTAAAATGAAAATGAGGCTCTGAGGTTACCTCAATCCAAAGCTTTGCTTAGATGGACACCTTGTGCTCTTGAAACTTTGAGTAGAATAGCTCTCCCTTGATGTGAGCTACCTCCAAGAAGCTTTTGTTGATGCAAATCTTCAACCACCAACTCCAAGAGGTCTTCTTGCTTGTATGTGATGCCTCCAAGATGCCCAAATGCTCTGATACCACTGATGGGGGAAGTATCTCAACCCCTAAGCAACGATGAAGCGTGAATGACCTCCACAAGTATCCTTCTTTGACCTCTGCACACCAAAAATGCTTTTACTCAGAGCATATGCAGAGAACTCCAGTGAGCTTTTGTAGACCTGTAGTAGACACCAAGATCTTTCCAACAAAAAAAATTTCACTTCAAATGGATGCTTAGACAAGGAGAAAGAATGTCTACAACATGAGCTAGTTGAATGCTCACAACTGCCAGTCAAGCAGATACCTCACTTCACTCCAGCAAGCTTTTCTCAGAGATTATACAGAGAATGAGTCTCAAACGTGGGTCAACTTTAGAGAACTCTAATAGCTACCCAATGACACCAAAATCATAGCAAATGGATACATAGAGAAGGAGAACCATCCCTTACAACAGAGAGCAAAATATTTCCAACAGAGCCTACACACCAAGAGAGATATCAATCACACAACTTCACTAAAATGAATGTTGCTCCCACATTACTCAGAGAATGATCCAGAGACTGTGAGCATAGAATGGACTCTAATAGCTATCCAATGAGACAAGAGTTACATCAAATGGATACAATATGAGGGAGAACCAATGCTAACAACTCAGGGATAGAGAGTTGCAACACTGCCTGCGCACACACATAGATATGCCTACTAAAAGAAAACAAACAAGCAAGCAAGGGGCTAGCTTAAGCAAGGGGCTTGCTTATCACAACTCCAGCACTTAGTGCTCACTTTACATGAGCTAAAACTCCAAGAAGATGGGCCAAAAGAAGTCAGGATACATGCTCCTTTTATAGTGAGAAGTGTGCCCCTAAAATCTAGGAACTACCTTCCCAAATCAGCCTCCTAACTTGGAGGATTTCGTTGAGATGAATTGGGGAGTGGTTGAGTGACTTTTCTTGATCGAATCTCGTGGATTTTGGCTTCCTTTGATTGCTCCACATGTCCATAAAAGATTCCCCACGAATTTGTAGCTTGAAGCTTGACTTTTAACAATAACTACAAATTCAACACCAGGACATGAAATGTTTATGTTTCAACGCTTCAAAATGGATACGTCTTCTGAAAATGAATTAAAAAGAAAATTTCACTTGATGTAGCGTCCAAGCGTAACCTCCACAGAGATCATCAGGAAATAATTTCCTCAGCATTGTCGGAGAGGGGTGTGAAGGGAGGCAGATGTTCATCTAAAAGATTCACGCTAACCTAACCATGTGACTACACAGAGGATGTTTTAAGTATGCTTTGGGTCTTGAATTGAATTTTCAGTTTATGAAGGATAAAAGCTATAATTTTTTAATCTATTTGAGTGTAATTTAAGAACAAGATTCTTATAACTATGAGTCGTAAGGACGTGCGTTTCTATTTTCTTTATTAACGTGCTATCAATAGAAAATGAAAGAAGTGTTCCAATAATAAAGTTATCTAATTCTTTGCTATTAGTATCAGAACTATTTATAGACACTAATTCAAAACTGCTTCTAGACCCTAAATCCTTAGACATATGAAATCAAAATGTAAAGAACTTAATTGAATTGCAGAGTAATAGTATGAAGAACTTCAAAATCAATCTATTTAAACCTATACGAAACTTTATGATAAGTTCTAACACAATTTCTTGTGAATAATCATATACAAAATTCTATTTGTAAATGATCATAAGTTGCTTCAATCTTCAAATGTCGCAATCTCGTAAACTCGTAATCTCATAATCTCCTTCAAAATAATCTGCAGAAGACATCATTAGGATACATAAGTATGCTTTTAATAAATATAAACACTCATTTATTAATTTAACAATACTTAATATAATCTTAAACCTATGCTAACACATGTATACATAGACTTCTAATTTCCTAACTTTAATGTATATGTAAACATTTACTTTACATGCAAACATACATTATACAACACTTCAATATTTCTCATGCATACATACATACCTACATATGCATACACATGCATTTGACTTCACAACTTATGTATTCATTCATGCATCTAAACACAAGCATAAATTCATTCCTAAACTCATGCATACATATATACACAACATATGCATACATGTTCTCTTACATGCATATATGAATACTAACATACATGCACATGCACATACATAACATACATGCATATGTACTTTACTCATGCACATGCATAATCATACATGCATACATATCTTATCATGCACATGCATACACATATATCACATGCATACTCATGCACAACTCATGCACTCATGTACACTTATATGCATATGCAAAAAACATACATGCATACCATTCCTAACATGCATATGCATACATGCTCTAATACATTAAATGTCTACATGCATTCCCTTTCTCTCTCTCTCATCTCAATGCATCTATGCATGCATACGTACATCATATATGCGCATACATACATCTACATGAAGACACGTAAACCCCAATTTTAAACAAAGGGAAAAGTATGACTACAGATTCAAGATTGTCGATCAGAAGAGTTTATAAGCAAAAGCTTCGTAGTGCATAATCTTGATGAAACGCTAAAACATCCCTACCTTTAAAATATGTACTCATAAACACATGCATATGCATATCTATGTCATGTATACGCAATACGTGTGCAAACGTGTCCATATGAACACATACAGAATGAAGCAATTACCCGTTTATGTCTCCTCCATCCCACATTATTATTCATTCCTTTATTTATATCCAATGTGATAAGTTGATTAAGAATGTAACTAACGAGGGCAATGTAAAAGGAAACTCACAAAAGAAAGTGTAACTATAAGCCCAACTTCAGTATGCATAGCATCGACTAAATACTATCAGAACCATAAACCATACATCGTATATGCGTGGATGTTGCCCACCTACTGATAAATGCCCGCCTATTGATAAATGCATGGATGTGTACAGATATGCATGGAATGCTCTCTCTCTCTCTGTTCCTACTCCTTTCTCTCTCTCTCTCTCTCTCTCTCTCTCTCTCTCTCTCTCTCTCTCTCTCTCTCTCTCTCTCTCTCTCTCTCTCTCTCTCTCTCTCTCTCTCTCTCTCTCTCTCTCTCTCTCGTTTGTCACGAGACACAAGGACGATCTCTCTGTGGTTTCTACAGTTTTGTCATCCCAAATCTATTGTGCCGCACCCGCGTGATTCTCTCTCATCCTCTCGGCTTGCTCTGATGTGCATGTCAGCCGCCAACAGCGTAGCGAATCTCCCCTCTCATACAACTAAACACATCATAACCTCTATCAGTTTAGCCTTCTCTCTCGACCTCTACCGTCGGCCAATTCTACAATCCGGCTTGGCACTGCCTCTCTCTTTACCAACAGATGTGCAGCGCCACAGCTACCCCCTACGATTTTTTGCTCTCTTTCTTTCCCAGATGACCTGATGCGCAAAGTTGCCACCGCCTCTACATTCCACCCCCTTAGCAAGACATTCCTAGAGAGCCATCTCTTTCTCTCCTCTGTGTGTTGCTCGCGCGTCAGTTCTACAACAAACAAAAGTGGACAGCAGCCATAATCGTTTTCTAAGTGTAAGACAAGTCTCGCTCTTTCTCTAACAGATATCACAACATTCCAATCAGGAGAAATCTCGACTCTTTCAGCATCTCTCTCCGAAGGAGCATCCGCATCAATAATTGGAGAATCTTTCTCTTTAATTACTCTCTAACAGACACCCAGCAAGCTCTTCTCCCTCTGTTGATGCGTATAGCTGTAAAGAGCACCACCACATGTATCTCCCTGAAATTTTTGGCGCCAACAGTAGCTATGTGCATGTATGCTTCAGACTCTGGTTGCAACAATAGCTTATGGCCTCTCCCTCGTTCGTAAAAATTCAGATCACAATATGGGCGCAAGTTCAAGATGTCGGAAGCAAGGAAAGCGGGAGGTTAAGGTAGGAAGAAGATATAAATCTCAAGCGAGCTCCAGAAATGCACAGGCAATGAGCCATCTCTCTCTCTCTCTCTACAAAGAATCCGTAAGAATTTGTACGTGCAGAAGACATCATTAGGAACTAACTCATAAAATAATCACATATATATAGATACTTTAGAATTCGTATGCGCATGCATGTTCTCAGTTAACTAACACATACATGCTTTTTAACTAACACACATCCACTTATACCATGCATTAACTAGTTTAACTAAAACATACACTTAGTTTACTAAAACACATGACTTTAACTTATTTACACGTAAAATGTTAGTTAGAATTATATAAAAATATTACCACAACAATAAAATAACTATTTAGTTCATTAAATTTTTTAATGTATATATCATATTATAATTATTATTAACAATTTTATATTCATTTAGTTGTTTATCATAATTATATATTAGTTATTTAATAGTTATTTTAACGTATTAACAATTAATTAAATATACAATGATTACAATATGACAAAAGTTTAAAACATAAATTTACATATAGGTTTAACTAAAATATAATAATAGGTTTATAGTAAGGTAGGATGATTTTAACTATGAAATTATCATCAATGTTCATGCAAACACATGACACTTACCTATACATATACACAGATATGAGCATGATATATATAATAATATTTCCTTCAATCCAATTATAAACTTGAAACCCTTTTAGATAAGAAAACCTTTGTTTAATCTAACTCCTCATGTTTTTTATTGCATGCAGGTACTAAGAGAAAGAAGAAAGAGTTAGTCAATTCAAACCAATACATTAAATTCCATGAGAGAGATATCATTTAACCAACTCTAAAGAAAAATATTTTTATTTTTCCATATGACAAATCAAGCGAGGAAATCCTTCCGACATCTACCCCCACCAAACCTGCACATCGCCCTCGATGGGCCAACCTATAGTTCAATAGGAAAGTAGTATCAAATTCTTTTGAAAAATGTGTCTTAGATTATTTTCAAACTTATATGAAATATTCTCTTAAAGGTAAGTAAAACTTCTGATAGTTAAGAAAACTTTTAAAATTATGCAAACTTGAATCACAAAATTTTTTGATCAATGCATGAATTTGAAAACAAGTTTTTGAAATTCTTGTAGAAGTCAATCAGATAGTTGCGGTACTTCCTCTTCAATTAACCCGTTCAAAAGTAATCAATATTTTATATAAGTGTTCTATTTCTCATTCCCTAGCCACTTACCATAAGATGCATCTAACTAACTCCTGTATAGCATAAACCTGCCTCACATTGCCCGTATACTATTTCAGAAGTGGTTTTGAGACCATAATTGAATCATGATAATTTTATTTTTTTCTTTTCTTTCTTTCTCTTTTTTCTTTCTTTTTCTCATTTTTCATTTTTGATATGCACCAACCATTAATGTACTGCTTTATGGATCTCTGATTTCTTTCTTCACAACTATTTTTTTTTAAGGGAGCTTGATTCTTTTCCCTGCAATCAAATTCCTTAACATAGAACCATCAAAATAGCATTATTTATAAGTACCTTTTTCATAAACTGAAACGACAATATAAGGTCCGAACCAACTTTTAGTTAGTTTCTGACGTGCATCGTATTGAGTATTGAACGTACTATCATACACAAGCAGCCAGTCACCACTATCTATTGGTTGGGGTCTGAGTCTATGTTTCTTATCAAAATATATTTTATTTTTCAATCGAGATGTTTTTAATTTCTTAATTGCTTCTTTAAGATTTTTGTTACCTTTTTTTAATTGTTTAATCATAAATGCTAATAAGTCCTCTCTTGAAACATTATCTTTCCAACCTAAACTCATCCAATTAAGTATTTGACTATGAAGAGGAAATATTGGTTTCTGACAGTACATGAGTTCAGCCGGCATAAAACCAGTTGTTCCCTTGTACGTCATTCTATCAGCCCAAAGAGCAAATGGGAGATATCTTGGCCATTGACCAATAACTCCATGGGAAGCTTTAAAAATAGCCTTCACTATGGAAGGATGCCCTTGTTCTATTTTATCATTCGCTTTTGGGTTATAGGTAGTCGTAAGAGACAATCGAATCCTATGCTATGCAAAGAATTCTTTTGCCTCTCTCGCACCTAACTCACCTCTATCCGCTACTACTTTTTCTATATATCCAAATCTGGATAAAACTTCTTCTAGAAGGAATACACATACATTATAAGTAGTATTGGAACGAAGTGTTCTACCCTCAACGTGATTTTTTAAATCCTCTCGTGCAAGAACGATATATCTCATGCCACTATTGCTATTAGGCATGGTCACAAGGTCAACTACCCACTTGTAATGAATAAAAGGTGGATAGATCGGGTGAACGGGGTCTCTATGCTTGACAGAGGAATATAACTCACACGTACTACACGTGCTCACAAATTCTTTAACAATTACGTACATCCTCGACCACCAATAGCTTTCCCTAATCTTTTCATATGAAGCAACAAAACCTTTATGACCAGCCCAAAGGCTTTCATGCATCTCTTGGATAACTTGCACTTGAAAAACTTTTAAACCTAGTACTCTTTGAGGGTTTTGAATCTTTCCTCTAGCGTGTCTCCAAAGATATCCATCTTTCAAGAAGAAGTTGAAAGACTTCATCCTGATGTTCTAGAATGGATTTGAAGAATAGTTTGGGGAAGATTGAAATGAACTCAGATAGTTTCCTATATCTCCCCACTCTCCTTCATAAACTCCTTCTCTAAATCTCTTATACGCATAGGTAGATGTTTCATAATTAATTAAATTTATATGATTATTTAGTGCTTCACTATCATTGTCGAATTTTGCTCTTGAAAGCATATCAGCAACGGTGTTATGTCTACCGGCTATATGAACAAAAGCAGGATTAATGAATTTAATATAAACTATCCATCCTAACATAGCTATGTCCGGAGATGAACAATTAGGTATTTAACCTATTAACGGAAGACAATCGGTCTCCACTATTACATTAGCTCCTATAAAGTATTCCTTATCTGATTTTAAAGTTGTAACTAATCCCCATAATTCTCTCTTAATTTGCGGGTAATTCCTTTGAGTATCATGAAGAATCTTCGCTCCAAAGCAAACTACGTACCTTTGCTCCTCCTCATCATCCTATCCAACGACCCAGCCTATACCAATAGGACTAGTGTCAACGGTTAGGATTACAAGCTTATTTCCTGTATAGTCAATCCATTTTTAAAATAGGAGCATTGATAAGCAATTGCTTTAGACGCCTCATCGTCCTAGAATGCTTATCAGTCCAAAAGAATTTCTTTCTTTTTCTCAATAAATCATAAAGCAGATTCGCCACATGAGCAAAGTGAGGGATCCAGATAACATAGAAAACACATGCACCTAGGAATCTCCTTACTTCACTAACATTGCAACATCTTTCAGAAATCCTACTAATGGCATCAACTTTTGCTGGATGGGGTCAACGACCGTAATGGCCACATAAATGTCCAACTATTAGCACTTCATTAACACCAAAAGTTGATTTCTCTAGGGAGAAAGTTAGTCCAACCTCTTCAAATCTTTCAAATATCTTTTCACAATCTGAAATATGGCTAGAAACAAACTTTCTACAACCTGAAGAATCTAAAATTTCAGCTTTTTCTTTTTCCACACACTCTTTTATTGGAATTTCATCAATAAAAGGCATTATCACTTTTGGTATAAAGTCATGTAGGACCAGATTCATAGCATTCATCATGTGTGCCAAAGAATTTGTTGCTCCTTGTGGTAAAGTACACATGCGTAGTAACCGCAAAGGAGTCTTCATCATGGTCACATATCGACTCTCTATGGCGAATTGAAACTGATCATACCCTGAGTACAGGTCTCCCATTGAATGGATAGAGTGATCGGAAAATGCCTCGGCAAATTCATCTACAATAGGTCCCGTTCCTACATTCCTAATAGTGAATTTATTCACAGGCTGTAAATCGTGAATAAAGCATAGCTTCCCACTCTTTTTCTGTATCCTGAACCACCTATTGGAGTATGATGCTGAGGATGGTTCCAAGATTCTCATGGAAATCTTCTCCTTTAACAGTCTCATTAACTCAAGTAAATGAGCCTTTGGGACTAGAATCAGATGAAGATTCCAAGGAATGTGCGGTATTCTGAAAATTATCATCGAAGTTATTAACTTTGGGTCTGCACATCCTATCTCGTGTGGGAATAAAGAAAACACTTTACCATGATGAACAATCATCTTGGTAAACTGATCTTTTTCAATTTGAGAAAGAAATTCATCACCAAGTTTAATATATTTATTACTCTTCTCAGTAAAAATATGACCTATCTTAGATCGATCTCTAAGAATAGGGTCATCTAATACTCGTCGAAATATATCATGACTTTCTTTGGGCAAGGGTTGAGCTACAGGCTTTATTTTCTTCTCTACAGTTTTGTATTTGGTTTCTATACTAACTTCACGTTCTAGGATAAATTCCCTAATAATCTCATATTCTTGAATGGAGTTAAGACTTATCAATTTTGATTCTAAAGTTTCATGAGAAACATTTTCTAGCTCTTCCAATAAAGTAGAACTTTTGGAGAGCTCAATAACTCTCAATTTTCTCATCACTTGAAATTAATCCTGATTTCCTAAAATATTTTTCATTTTGTTTTCTAAATGTTTTTGTAAGATTTTCTTTAGTGATATAATGTAAGCTAGTCGTAGGAGTACAAATTAAGTGATTTTCATATTTATGTTCATTGATAGGCGAGGCATCAAAACAACGTCCACTATTGTCTCGCTCAATAGTGGAGTCTAGCAAAAATTTTGATCATAGTGTGCTCCAGATTCTCTTACAACTAGTGGATCATCACATACATGACTGTTCGTGTCAATGGGGTTTCTTCTTAAGCTCTTTATATTTCTAGTGTGGTTTGGACACACTATCATAACTTGCAAAGAATCCATCCCTGATTTGGATTGAACTCTTGCATACACCGATCCGTCATTCATTTCTTTTGTTTCCATCCTCATCTCAGCTATAAACGGTTGTCCAAGAATTACTTCATAGGAACAATTGTCTTGAATGAAGAAGTGAAACTCTTCTGGAACACCACCTATCATTATAGGCACATTCGCACACGCTCCTAATAAAATGCTATAGACACTATCAGCTGTTCTCATCCTCCAGACGTGCTCTTTATCGATTGGCCATCTAAATTAGTCAAAAAACTTCTTTGAAATAACATTTATCTCTGACCTCGAGTCAATGAGAGCCAGAGCTAAACAGGAATCCTTCTCATCATCGATTCTAATCTTCACTTTTGGTGTGCCTCGTGCCCAGAAGGTAGTATTGAATTCACTTTCACTCTTTAACATTTCTTCATCAGGCTGTATGGGTCCTAGAAAATTTGTATTTACACTACCCGTTGTAAATTCTTCATCGTCCTCATAGTTACTTTCACTCAACGTAACTGCATCATTCATAGCTAGAGTTTCCTCTGCCACGTGGTTCATATCTTCATCTTGTGGTAAAGGAAAACGTCTTCTTCTAATAAGTCGAATAAAATTGGCCTTGAACTCTGGTTTCGCTATGGAAAGCACTTGCTCAAGTGACATCGTTACTTGACTTTTTAGAAGAATGTCATTTAAAATTTCCCTAGCATCATTTTTCTTTTCGAGCTCAGAAATCATAATAGCACTTACCCTTTTTCTTTCCTTTCTCTTCATTTTGCTTTTGATCCTCTTTATCTTTTTCCAATTTCTTCTGTTCTTCTTGCGATTGAACATTTTCATCGGTTGGCTTTTTGCCTTCTTTTATCATTTTTCTCTTCCCTTCTTGGGATAAATTTGACTCATCAAACTTAACTTTTTTATCAGTTTTCTATTCATATTCTCTTGTTTGCCTCCTAGTTACCCTCCTATCACCTTCTTCTACACCATCCTGTATATCTTCTCATCTCCGTTTTTCCTCAACATTAGCAATGTGAAAAAAAATAGAGCATTGATCTATAGGAGATTTCCATGCAATTTTATACATTATTTGGTCTCTAGCTTGTACCAGTGCCTCTATCGAGCACGGATTTTGGTTAGGCGTTGAAGGAGGCCTATCCTTGATATGGTCTAGTCTTGCAGTCGAATTACTGGCAGTCGCATTTGATACTGTTAAATTTTCATATAACTTTTTCATTCCTCCTTTGCCCCAATTCACGGACAAAGGAAGACGTTACCTAAAGTCACATAGTCTTATATCTATTTCTACAACATACACACTGCTTCCCGCGAGTCCCTTTTTTCTCATTATTCCTTTGAAAGGGTGGCTGGGCAGCAAACTGTGGAGCTGGCTATGGAGCAAACTGAGAAGCAGGGTGTGGAGCAAATTGGAGCTGGCTGTGGTGCTGGCTAGAAGACTGGTTGAGGTGGAATATACTAAGGCATAACTAGTTGAATAGGTGGTGCTTTCCCTACACCACTACTGCTAGCCCATGGATCGTTAAAGTTCATGGAGTAAACATGTTTATTCAAATTAGAAACCTCTTTTGAAAGAGATGCCTGCATGTTCATGACATTCTTTATCTGTTTACATAGAATGTCCAGTTGGAATTTTATCGGAGCTTTAGTGGCAGCTGAGTTATTAGCCGAAGCCATTGTAGCAGGCATTGGCATGTCAACTTGCCTTGTAGCAGGAGTATCTCTAGGTTGGGAAGCATTAGGTTTAGCATACATAATCATTTGCCCAGGAGTTATTAGTCGTAGCCATTGTAGCAGGCATTGGCATGTCAACTTGCCTTGTAGCAGGAGTATCTCTAGGCTAGGAAGCATTAGGTTTAGCCGTAGCCATTGTAGCAGGCATTGGCATGTCAACTTGCCTTGTAGCAAGAGTATCTCTAGGCTGGGAAACTCACAAAAGAAAGTGTAACTATAAGCCCAGCTCCAGTATGCATAGCATCGACTAAATACTATCACAACCATAAACCATACATCGTATATGCGTGGATGCATATATAGCCATCAGGCACAATGCACATGTGATCACGTGGATGTTGCCCACCTACTGATAAATGCATGGATGTGTACATATATGCATGGAATACTCTCTCTCTCTCTCTCTCTCCCTACACCTCTCTCTCTCTCATTCTCTCTCTCTCTCTCTCTCTCTCTCTCTCTCTCTCTCTCTCTCTCTCTCTCTCTCTTGTTTGTTGCGAGACACAAGGAGGATGTTTCCCTGGTTTCTATAGTTTTGTCGTCCCAAACCAGTTGTGCCACCCCGCATGATTCTCTGTCATCCTCTCTGCTTGCTCTGATGTGCACGTCAGACGCCAACAGCATAGCGAATCTCCCCTCTCATAGGACTAAACACATCATAACCTCTGTCAGTTTAGCCTTCTCTCTCTACCTCTGCCGTTGACCAGTTCTACAATCTCGCTTGGCACTGCCTCTCTCTCTACCAACAGATGTGCAGCGCCCCAGCTATCCCCTACAATTTTTCGCTCTCTTTCTTTCCCAGATGACCTGATGTGCAGTGTTGCCACCACCTCTACATTCCACCCCCTCAGCAAGATATTCGTACAGAGCCATCTATTTCTCTCCTCTGTGTGTTGCTCCCGTGTCAGTTCTACAACAAACAAAAGTGGACAGGAGCCTAGTCGTTTTCTAAATGTAAGACAAATCTCTCTCTTTCTCTAACAGACATCACAACATTCCAATCACGAGAAATCTCCATATACACATGTTTTCATCACCATACAATAGTATAAAGTGAAGAGTTATCTTAAGGGTTCAATTAATCCTCCATTTTGAATATATTTTCATCTTTCTCCTACAGGTATCCAAGAGAAAAGATTAGTGCATTAAAAAATATATGAGAGATGTATCAACTAATCAACTTTGAATCAAAACTTTTTTATTTATCCATGTGTGAATTGAAGTGAGGAAATCCTTCCGACATCTGCCCCCACCAAACCTACACATCATCCCGATGGGCCAAGCTGCAGATTCAAGTGGAACATATCAAATTCTTTGTAAATAAAATTTAAATTTTCAAAGTTTTATTTTAACATGCATTCATACATCTTTGTGCAGTTAAAAAGATTAGTATAAATCTTCTAAAAAACAAAGTTGAGATAAGCCATATAAATATCATGTTATATCTTTGAATCCACATTTAAACAAGCATTTATAAGAATAAATCATAAGTGTCATAGTCCTTCTGTTCATGTAACTTGCTTGGAATAAGTAACTTATCCTGCATAACAACATATACACAAACTTTTTCATCAGTTAATAGAATTATATGATTCCTACTTTTATTTCCCATGGTCTGACTCTCCATTCATTTATTTTTTTTTCATATCATTTTTTTTCTTTATTACTTCATCCCAGCTCAGCTCTTTATTTATTTTTAAAAAGTCGGCCTATACCAAAATTGGGTGCGACTCCTGGAATATCTTTTTAACTCATATAGTAATGCAATACATAAACACAAAAATCAAACAAATCTTTTATTAAAACTTTTTCACCTGATTATTTTTATTCATCTTTTACATCGCCTATCATCCAAACATTTCTTCGATTGCCTAGATTTTAGGCTTCATCTTCTATCTTCAATCCCTAGATTTTATCAAAAGTGTTCAATAAAATTCCTGTTGATAATCATAAACTTCAAACCAAAAGTTAAGTAGTTTTCATTACTCATTATTTGTCATCAACTTATTATCACATTATCATCATATTTTTCCATCATAATCGTGGTAAAAGAAAATCCTATTATTAATCATATTCATCATGATAATGATCATCATAATTTTGGTATATAAAACTCATAGTATATTTATCATAAGATTTTCATATATTTCCTTAATGAAGAAAAAATCATAAAAAAACATCAAATCATTTCATTGAAATAAGAATTTCATATCTAAATAAAGAAAAACACAGACAATTAACACATATACCTTTTGAAAGCAAAGATTTTTCATCAATTGTTAATATCTTTTTCAATCATAGAAATTATTTAGGAAACTTTTCATTAAACATTCATCAAGCATCAATGTTTCATATTTTCCAAAAAAAAACTCATAATAGAAAATTCATAGATATAAAAACCCACAACAAAATTATTATATGAATTTCTTATTCCTCTTATTCATAAGTTTATAAGATTTTTTAGTATTCTGCATAATGTTCAGAATAGCCTCTTGTACCCATTTCCCAATATCTTTGTCATTATCAATTTTAGTATGACCATTTTTATCATTAGATTGAAATTTTAATTCATCAAATGTATTCTAATCACAACCATTTTCATTCTCTAAGTTTTTGAGTTTATAATTCATAATATATATATCTTCTCTTTCTACAACTTTCATTGATTTTTGAGCTTCAGTTTCATCATTCATTATAGTTCCACATTGATCTTTATCAATCATTTTCAACGTACTTTGACCATTCTTTGTATCAAGAGATTTAGTTTCATCATTAGTGTTACTTATAAATTCTGGTTTAAGAAGATCATTATTAAAGCATGTACTTTGACTTTCAAATTTGTTCATTGATTTTAATGCTCTCTTTGTTTTCTCATTATAGCTCTTAGGTCTCCGTTGTTTTCGAATGTTGTTACATATTTTAGGTCTTAATTTTGGTTAGTCAAAGTATTCTCTCAACCCTCCTCTAGCTAAGTTTAAATGCAAATGTAGTTGGGTTTGGACGTCACAAATCTTAAGGTCATGTGTAATGACTAAGTGTAATTTGCATGCATCATCATAAGAAAGAAAATTATCATACGCATGACCTAGCTGATCACACGAAAAGCATCTTGTTGGATGTTTCATTCTCCTATGCATAGCTGTATGGGTGGATCTCCTATGCTCAAATATATCATTGTTATCATGCAATTTTGTAGATAAGGTTTGAGATTCATGTTCATGCTTGTATTTATATCTAGATAATTATTTTACTTGTTTAGATAATTCATCAATTTGGTTTTAAAAATTTGAAACAACTTCTTTTAAAATACCACACATCACATGACTTAAATTGGAAAACTTACTAAGTTTCTTAATTAATAAGAATACTTCTTGAAATTTATCTTGATTTGATGACCTTAGATTATCCCGTAGTTCTTTGAATTGTAATTCAAAATTTAAAATCTTATTCTTAATTAAGTCTTCCACAGTAGAGTTCTTCTCATTTGTATTTAATTTAACTATCTTCTTCTTACCCATTGAAAATCAATAAAAATAAGTCTCAAAAGATAGATCAATACCTGGAAGATGGCTAGAAGAAGAGGCTCAATGTGAATGTGTGTGTAAACTTTATACAATTTGAGTTGCTTAAATTGTAATACGTCAAAATCTATTGAATGAATGTGCAAACGTCTCCGCTTTAGATGTTGATGAGAGGGTTGGCAAGAAGAGGATAACTACTTGCCAATTTTTGTGGAGGCGCTTAGACCATATATGATCAGCCCTCAACATCCAAGAAAATGCAAGGTTTTAGAATCAAGTTGCCGCTCACATGGAAGAAGAAGCCACGACTATTTGCTAACTTTGTCAATGCATATGCAAGCAAATAGAAACTATACATACCTGAGTTGCAATGCCGCTATTCATGTCGGGCTCAAATGTGGAAGCGATTCATAACGGTTGGTGGATCAAGTCAACCGTCTCGCTAATGGTGCACGCCAGGTGCTTGGAGCAATCTCAGGTATAGTGGACATGCAAAGTGATTAGTAGTCGAGCAATTCGAAAACAATTCATCACATTTATTCAACCATATTCCCTAGTTTCATTAACACTCATAAATGATGCACAAAACATTCGTAAGTAAAGAAGTGTGTTTCGATTCTTGAAGTAATATTCCAGCTCGAAGAATTGATTGTTAATAGCAAAAATATATAAGATCTAAGTTTTCATTCGACTTTCAACAATATCAACTATGAAATCTACTTCTTCACGCAATGTGGGTACTCCAAAGAAATGTGTATGTATGTTTTGCTCATAAAACGAAAAACAATATCATTTCATTTTAATGAGTACTTGTATACTACCATGCACCAAGGCCTTTGAACAAAGAACTTTATGATGATTGAATATAATAAGCTACGCCTTTTGTAACATGAATCAAGATCACAGAAGTCAAGTTTTGTAGAAGAAAACTTTGTTTTATTGCAAAAAAGAACCCGTCTTACTTCAAAATCATACACGTATTAATTTGGCTTGGTTCATACATAAGCTCTTATAGCTTAATCGTTCTGACATGATAGAGAGGTTTCAGAAGTGCGTAACTCAAAGACATGAACGTCAAATTTCAAAATCACATCATAAGAATGCAAATAATCGTCGGATGAGTTAAAGGCTATGGTCATAAGCAACAAGTGCCCACAGAGCATTGTAATTTTCTCATCTTAGAGCATCACCAAAGCATTCTCTTTATATCAATTAAATTGCTTTGTTTTAATATTATATTAGTGTAGCTAAAACAATCATCTTATTCTCAGTTTAATAGGATTTGAAGATCATTTGTATCGAACGCAAATCTAAAATAATCAAAACACATTTGATTTAAAACTTTCAGATCAGAGTGAATATGTTAACTCCGTTTCTTCAAATATCAATCTTCCAATTAGACCCTTTGCGAATTATGCACCTCTTCTATGGTCGACTTGCTCTCTAGATTGTATATCACCTGGAAATTACCGCAAGACTGATAACTACAAATTCAGCACCAGGATATGAAATGTTTATGTTTCAAGGCTTCAAAATGGATACGTCTTCTGAAAATGACTTAAAAAGAAAATTTCACTTGATGTAGCATCCAAGCGTAACCTCCATAGAGATCATCAGGAAATAATTTCCCCAGCGTTGTCGGAGAGGGGTGTAAAGGGAGGCAGATGTTTATCTAAAAGATTCACGCTAACCTAACCATGTGACTACACACAGGGTGTTTTTAAGTATGCTTTGGGTCTTCAATTGAATTTTCAGTTTATGAATGATAAAAGCTATAATTTTTTAATCT